>ML682060.1:15770031-15891227 GCA_007922195.1 Podocnemis expansa | reverse complement strand
CTTTTCTTTTCTTTTCTTTTCTTTTCTTTTCTTTTCTTTTCTTTTCTCCCTTTGGAAATTATTTTTTCTTTTGTTTACACCACTGAAAACTAGAGGTTACTATTACTGACAATGACATCAGACTGGTGTAAGAACATTGTAAGTGAGAGTAGAATGAGGCCCATTCTGCCATGCTAAATACATTTTACAATGCATAGAAAACCCAGAGCAAAATTCTGTTTTGATGTGCTCTTGTAAATCTGGAGTAATTCTTCTGACATCCCTTCAAATTTAAACTTCTGTAATTCAGAGAAGAGCTTGGCCTAATGTGAAACTTGTGTCCATATTAATGGGCCAAATCCACGATATTTTAAACATAGGAGTCTTCAGGTGGGTTCCAAAATAAATGGCTTATATTCAAAAGTACTGGTCACCCAGCAGTTCCTGTAGAAGTCAAAGTGCATGAGAGAACAGACATATACAGGAATGCAACGTTCACACACACGTGCACGCACACACACAAACGGCACCTGCCAATTGGATGAGAGATGATTGAATCAGAATGAAAGATGATTATTGTACGTTGAACAGTAGATTGAGAAGAAATGAAGAATGATAATGAAGAATGAGAGATGATTACTATATGCTATACTGTTGCTCACACTTTTTTATTGAACAAAATGACTGCATCGATTATATTAAACAACCCTTCCTTCACTTGAGCAGTAACTAAAAGACAGTACTGCACCATATTCCATCACTCCATAGAAATGCAAGATATGACTCTGCTGTTAACAGGATTTGCCTCATTATAAACAAATCATGCAGTTCCTCCCAAGGTCCATAGAATCACAGAAACTGGAAGGAACCATGGGGATCATTGAATCCAGTCCTGTGCACTCATGGCAGGACCAAATATGCTCTTACACCATCCCTGATAGGTGTTTGTCTAACCTGCTCTTAAAGCTTTCCAAGGATGGAGATTCCACAATCTGCCTAGGCAATATATTCCAGTGGTTAATCACCCTGACGATTAGGATTTTCTTTCTAACATCCAACCTAGAACCTCCCTTGCTATGTTTTATGCCCATTACTGCTTGCCCTAGCATCAGTGGTTAAGGAGAACAATTTTTCTCTCTCATCTTTGTAACAACATTTTAGTTACTTGAAAACTATTATCATTCCCCCTTTCAGTCTCCCAGTGCCACATTTAAGCATAAGTCATGTTAGCTCTGGCATAGGGCCACACATTATGAAGGGCCTCTAAATATGACAGAGATAACTAAGATTTATCATAATTGAAATTGCTTTGACTTAAATAACTTTTCATATAAAATCCAAACTTCTGAACAGGGGCATCGCTGGCGCTGAGCACGCCCAGGCACGTGCCCTGAGCCCCAGTGCCAGTGCCCCAGATCTCTGGCCCAATCGAGTGACCACAGCGGCTCTGTCACTGGCCGGGGATCTGGGGCCTGGCCGCCAGCAGCCCCATCCCTGGGCGGAAGTTTGGGAGCCCGGCCTCTTGCGGCTGCGGCGGCCCCATCCCCCACCAGGGTTGCAGAGACTGCTGCCCACGGCAGTGCGCAGCCCTGTCCTTGGCCAGGGGTCGTGGCCTGTGGGAGGGGGGTGTGGCCTACAGGCCAGGGGCAGGGCCTGGGCCCATGCCCCAGGTCCCTCACCCCCCCCAGCAATGCCCCTGCTTCTGAACCCTGACCTCTCTGTCCCAATCCATGCCCAATCCCATCAAATTCCCTTCCAGGACTGCTGGACTACTCACAACATCCACAGGTTGCCCAACCTCACCTCAGACCTCAAGAGGAGACAATGGGAGCTAGCCTACCAGCACATTCTTAAGTCTCTTTCCACACCAGACATCACTCCCACTAATCCCCTTCTTTGCCACTTTCCCACCCCCACCTCGCCATATACCACCACATAGGCCTGTAGCCAGCTTAAATGTTCTGGAAGGCCCACAAAAATATTGGGACAAGGGATGCAGAGGCCTATTTATCTACTTGGAAGACCATGTTTTGTTTAAAGTTATACAGTAATGCACATGAGATTATTGCAACTTGCAATATATATATAAACTGCTACATTGCCCATTTTGTATGTATGAAGTGGATTATCCTTTCCTAAGTGGAGTACTTTGCACTTTCCTTTGTTGAATTTCATTCTAATTACCTCAGACCATTTCATTAGGCAATATGTTTTGTTTAGAATATATGTTTTATTTAGAATACTGGTATTAACTTTTCCTTAACAAGCTACATTGCTACTACTTCTATTAACAAAGTTCTCATCTCTATAATTGCTTTTTATAATTGGTGTTTTTAGAAAATAAAATTCTTCAGTTTCATATATGCTAATTAAGAAAGCATAAGGTATTTGATAATGCAAATAAGGCTTTTGCAAGATATACATTTTAGTTGTTTTTTTCATTGCATTTTGTCTTTGTATATATGCAAATATAATGGTTTATTATTTATTTTTTTCATTAACCTTTTTCTTACAATAAAATACACTTTTATCTCTTTATTCATTATGGGCCCGTCTACACACACAGGTTTATTTCGAAATCGGTCCTTTCGAAAGGACCGATTTCAAAATAAAACCCTTATTTCAAAAGGGCTCCCTTTCGAAATAAGGAAAACTGGGGAATCGAAACGAACGTTATTTCGAAACTGATGTTTCGAAATAATGCCAATGGGTCCGCTGTTTCGAACCGTTGTTTCAAAACAACTGTGTTGTTTCGAAACAATGGGTCTAAAGGCGTTATTTTGAAACATCCGTTTCGAAATAACGGTCGTTTCGGGTGGGGGTAGGTTTTACTTTTTCGAAATAATGATCATTATTTCAAAACAATGAGTCCCGTCATTTCAAAATATTGATACGTCGTGTAGACCAAATTTTTTTTTATTTCAAAATAATGAGTGTTATTTCAAAATAAAAGAGCCGTGTAGACGTGCCCTATGATATGGGGCCTCGGAATCTTGCTATGGCTTAGACCCTCAGTATGTCTTAATTCAGCCCTGCAGTCTCCTCTTTTCCAGACTAAATAAACCCAGCTCTTTCAATCTTCTCTCATAAGTCAAGTGTTCTAGACAATCATTATTGTTGCTTTTCTCTGAACTTCCTCTAATTTGTCTATATATTTCCAGCCTAATCAGTGTGGAGTAGAGACGAAGAATTACTTCTTGTGAATTACTTACAATACTCCTGTTAATACATCCCAGAATGGGGTTTGCCTTTCTTTGCAACAGTGTTACACTGTTGACTTATATTAAGGTTGGGGTCCATTATGACACCCAGATCTCTTTCCATAGTACTCTTTTTCTGGTTGTCATTGCCCATTTTGTATGTATGAAGTGGATTGTCCTTTCCTAAGTGGAGTACTTTGCACTTTCCTTTGTTGAATTTCATTTTAATTACCTCAGACCATTTCATCAGTTTGTCCAAATCATTTTGAATTGTGATCCTATCCTCCAAAGCATTTTCAACCCCTCCCCATTGGGGATCCTCGGCAATCTTTATAACTGTACTCTTAATGCCATCATCTAAAACACTGATGAAACTATTGAACAGAAACAAACCCAGAACTGATCCCCATGATACCCCTCCCCTTATGCCTGTCCAGCATGGCTGTGAACCATTGATACCTACACTCTAAGAGCAGCTATCCATCCAGTTTTTAACCCATCTTTTTGTAGCTCCATCCAGGTTGTATATCCATAGTCTTTTAATGAGAAGATGATAACAACCTTATCAAAGTCTAGACAAACCATAGCCACCACTTCCACTCTCCACAAGGCTTGTTACTCTGTCATAGATAGCTATCAAGTCAGTTTGACATGATTTGTTCTTGACAAATACATGCTTACTATCACTTAACACCTATTCTCTTCTAGATGTTTGATAATGCATTCCTTAATTATTTGCTCCACTATTTTTCTTGGTACAGAGGCTAAGCTGACTGGTCTATAAGTCTGTGGGTCATCCTTATTTCCCTTTTTATAGATAGAAACTGTATTTGCTCTTTTCCAGGCCTCTGAAACCTCTCTAGTCTTCCATGATTTCTCTAAGATAATAGCCAATGGCTCAGATATCTCCTGAGCCAGATCCTTGAGCATTCTAGGGTGAATATCCTCAGACTCTGGTGACTTGAAGACATCTAACTTGTCTAATTTTTAACTTTTTCTTTCCATATTTTAGCTTCTGATCCTATCCCGCTTTTACTTCCTTCCCCAGCGTTAAGCATCCAGTCACCACCAACCTTCTTTGTGAAGACCAAAAGAAAGAAACCATTTAGTTCCTCTGCCATTTCCACATTTTCTGTTGTTGTTTTCCCCTCTTTATTGAATTATAGTCCTACATTTTCTTTCGTCTTCCTCTTGTTTCTAGTTTATTTATTTATTTATTTTGTTACCCTTTATGTCTTCAGCTGGTTTGTCTTTGTTTGTGCCTTGGTCTTTTTGATTGTCCCCTAGATAATTGCGTTGTTTGTTTATAGTTATCCTTTGTGAGTTTCACTTTTTGTAGGATGCTTTCTTTGTTTTTAGATTATTGAAAATCTCCTGGTTAAATCAGGATATTCTCTTGCCATATTTCCTGTCCAACCACTGCAGTGAAATAGTTTGCTCTTGTGCCCCTAGTAAGGTCTCTTTGAAAAACTGCCAACTGTCTTCAGCTGTTTTTCCTCTTAGATATGCTTCCCATGGGATCCTACATATAAACTCCCTAAGTGTGCTAAAGTCAGGCTTCCTGAAATCCATTGTCTTTATTTTGGTGTTGTCTCGCCTATAATTCATTAGAACCATGAACTCTACCATTTCATGGTAACATTCATCTGTTATCTTCCACTTTCAAATTCTCAACCAGTTTTTCTCTGATTGTCAAAATCAGATCAAGAATGGCCTATCCCCTAGTAGCTATCTCCACCTTTTGAAATAAAAAAAATAAAAAAAAAAAAAATCCTCCATACATTCCAAAAACTTGTTAGATAATCTCTGTCATGCTGTGTTATTTTCCCAACAGATGTCTGGGTACTTGAAGTCCCCCATCACCACCAAGTCCTGCACTTTGGTTGATTTTGTTAATTGTTGAAAAAAGGCCCATCCAGGTCTTTTTCCTGGTTAGGTGGCTTGTAGTAGACACCTACAAGACCTCACCTTTGTTTTTTAACTTCTATTATTTTTACCCAGAGACTGTCAACATGTCTGTCTCCTATGTCTCCTATTTCCAGCTCAATCTCAGTCCCAAGTCTCTGTAATGCAAACTATGTCATAGTTGCGTTTAGCTACTAGATTTTGTGTTCTTCCCTCTTATTCCCCATATATCTCACATTAGTATACTGACACTTCAGATGCTGATTTGATCCCCTCCCCCTGCCTAGATCTGACTAGTCTCTTCTCTATCTCTGCTGTTAAGAGTCCAGGCTCTCAACAAGTTCTGACCCTTCCTCAAGGTCTTCCTGGCTTTGATTTACCTGTTGGCTTTGGTCACCTTACCCCTTCAAACCTAGTTTAAAGCCCTCCTCACTAGGATAGCCAGTCTATGTCCAAATGTGCTCGTCCCCTTCCTTGCTAGGAGGAATTCATCTCTGTCTAGCATTCCTTCTTCTTGGAACAGCATCCAATGGTCAAGGAAGCCAAAGCCTTCCTGGCAACACTGTCTTCACAGTCAGGCATCCATGCTGCACCACAGTGGATACAACTTAATGATGGTCAGTTCCACTCCACACTTTGGTTTTCAGTCCATGCACTGTCACGGGGCACTCTTGCCACTTCTGCCTCACAGTTCCTTTGTCCATATTTGTCAAGGGAGACCTCCACTACCTCCTGACGACTACTTTCTACATAACTGTGATCTTAGTGAAAACCTTTTCAACAAAGTGGCAGTCTTTCCAGTGACTTTAGTGAAGCTTTGATAAGGTCCCCAGTCTGTAATTTAACTGTGTAGACTGTACTCAACATTTCATGAGTGTTCTGGAACACATACCATCTCTTACATGCATGCTTCTATAAGCAATAGCAATATTAGAGCTGTCCATATATGCTAATCCTGTTACTGATTATCTGCTCAAAATAAGCATATTATGTGTGGCTGTACAGGAACAAGTGCTTGAGTCTTCAAGACTTCTGGAAGAATACACTGAACTAATCCATTATGAAGTAATCCACTATATACTTATAATATGATGAGAACACTCATCAGCCTGCAGTTTTGCTGGGTTAGCTAAAGCTAGTGCTAAAATTTAGTAATTCTGTTAATAGGGGAGTGTTTTCCACTTACAAAAGAGACTCTTTTCTTTTTAAGTATCAAAGTCCATTTTTGATATACTGCTATTTGTCTAACTTTTGAAAACAGCTATTGTTATTAGTTGTGGGAAAACAATAAAGGTTTCCAAGGTTCATTTAATCACATAAGCCCTCAAAAAATCAGGATGCATATTGATGCCCAGATGCCATAATGATAGCACCTTTAAATTAGCTTAGCTAGACATGGAACTTCTAAACTAAACTTGGAATCTCATGAGAACAGAGTTTCTTGTGAGATTGCCAATAATACTTTCATCTAGTCAGGTCAGAAATTCAGCAAAAATAACCTTTTTTTATGGTCTAGCAGAATTCTGATTATCCATACTGCTGGAGAAACATCAAATCTTTTCAGATAGCTGAGAGTTTGAACAAATGGAAACAGAATAAGGAAACAGACAAGCAGGTTGGTAGAAAAGTAAGTTCCAATAATGAACATTTTGATCATCAGACTGGTCCTATAGAAAGTCGAAAAGACCAAAGAACCTGAAAATGAGAAAAAGGGGAAGGGGGTTGGGAGGAGTTTAGCTGAAGTTATTTTTTCAGATCTCCAAGGGAAGATTTGAATCAGGTGTTGTTTTATCATCTCCCCCACCCCCAGTTTCTAGTCATTCTGCCTTCAGTGTAGGTTGCCATCCCTCGATTTGTGAAAGACTTGTCATTATCACTCCACACAAAAAGGTGAAATTCTATCATCCTTTATTCCCTGGATGCTGTGGGCTATATTGAGATTCAGTTCATAAAAACAAAATGTATTAAAGGTTCATTTGCCCTATAAAAACAAGAGCAAATCCACAGGAACCATCTACTTATACAGACCATACTCTGAAATCCATTTGCTCATGATTTCTTGACAGAGACAACATACTAAAAAGCGTTTTACTACATCAGTTTCACATTTGCTCCCAGGTTTTACAAGAGCCAACTTGAAACTAGGTTTTATTGCCAGCAAATTTCAGCCAGAGGCTCCAATAAATAAATAAATACCTTAGAAATTCAACTCAGGTGACCATCCTGTTTTCATGCAACATAGATAAATGCTAGCTTCAAGCTGACTTGTGCAGAACTAAATTCATTTGAGTGAATTATTTCACCACATAGATATTGGTAGGTTCTACTATTCCATCCAGATACACCAGATTTTTCCTTTCATCATAAGATACACATTTTCCTCACAAATTTAGAGAATTTTCAGAGCTATCTGGCAAACCACTCCTCTGGTTTTACTGTAAACGTATATGGAAAGCCACATTGCACCTCCTGCTTCAATAAAAATGAATTTTACTGAAGAAAAAAAGCTTTTTTTTCTCTTTCTAATTTTCTTATTTAGTGTTATTTTCAGGGAAACTAAATGCCAATGTGGGTATGCAGGGTTGAATTGTGTGGCTAATTTAAATTTTAAAATAGGTAAAAATCTCCAAGGTATAATCAATGAATATTATTCTGATGGAAATTTCCAGCCTGAACTACTGGCCTCTTCTTTCTTCTTCTCATTCTTGTTGCACACATACCTTTGCTTTGTAGACATAGGGTGTGTTCACACAGCAGCGTTATTTCAACACAACAGAGGTTGTTTCGAAATAAGAAACGCCATGTTCACACGACGTACCATTGTTTCGAAACAACAGGTTCCATGGTTTTGAAACAACAGCATTGTTTCAAAACAACTTAAACCCTATTTGGTTACGAAACAACGTTGTTTTGTAACGAGTTGTTTTGAAAAAATCCTGTCAGAACATGTCATTTTGAAACAACTGTTGTTTCGAAACAACAGTTGTTTTGAAACAACCATCTGACATTCCTCCCAGGGTGCTCAGCACCCTGGAGAACAGGAAGTTCTTGCCTGGGCGTGCCTGGCTGGCAATATGGCTGCTGACATGGCCCAGTGAGGTGGCCATGTTGCCACACTTCCCATGGTGCCCTGCCCCTGAATTGAAATAGCAAGCCCACAGTGTGAACATGCTATTTGGATTCCCACTTTTTTCCTTATTTCAAATTTACTTTTTGTTACTTCGAACTAAGTTATTTCGATACAAGTCATCGAAATAACCCCCTGTGTGTGAACATAGCCATATTTCCCTGGAATGACTGGAAATTTCCACGGACGCTGGAATAATTACACTCAAAGCTAATATTGTCAGCACATGGCAGTTCACTAGTTTATACCTGCCTGAGACAGGGCTGTGTGTGCATAATATATATATTGTTGTTTATGAATGGATTTGTTACCAGAAATGACTGCTATGCATTGTACTAAGGCAGGTGAGGACATATCTTTTACTAGAAAACATTCTGTTGGTGCAGGGGAAAGTTTTGAGTTTTATAGTCCTCTTCTTCAGATCTGGTTACTGTCTCCTGGTCTGAGGAAAAACATCTGTGATGCTCAAATCTTGTCTCTTCCCATCCACGAATAAATATTGATCCAGTATAAGACATTACCTCACCCAAATTGTTTCTCTCATATCCCCAGACCAAACATCTACAACAACAGTGAAAAGAATAATATTGCATTGTTCGCTAAGATCTCAGTTGTGCTTTGTCTCCATTTGGGTGCACAAAGGAATGGGGTAGAAGGCACAAGGAATCTTCCCCTTTATGCCTCTGTTCAGGAGCAGGAAACATGCTAATGGATTGCAAGAAGTGTGTGAGATTAGTGTAATGTAATGTACTGTAGTGCCCTCTTCATGGGAGGCATGAAAGTGGCTCTGTCAAGGCTTGACTCCCTGCTACCAAATCCACCAAAATAATTGACTGTGCAGAAGGGAGAGGATGATACAAAGTTTTTCAGGTGATGAAGGGGCAATTTTCCACAGGTCTTCTACAGAAATTTAAAGGATCTTGTTCATTTTTCAGGTAATACAGGGCACAATTGCCTGAAAACAATAAATGAAATCCAGGTCCCCTTGAAGTCAATAGGAGTTCTGATAGTTACTTCAAATGGATTCTACCCAGAATATTCTTATGTTTCCATGCCACTGCAGAAGAAGAAGAAAAAAGTGTTCTCCAGAAAGCACTATTCATTTTAGTGAAGAGCAATTGTAACATAGTGAAGTGCATTGCAGCCCTGATGGAATGAACAAAGAAAGAAAGAAACGGGAACTGCAGTTCTCAATATCCTTGCATTTCCCAAGGGAACAAAGTTTTTTTCACACAATTAGTTTGGTTATAGATAATTCTTATTAACTTTTGTAGAAAAATACACCATAAACAAGCTCTTGGGTTTTAGTTAAAACACCACTCTATTAACATAACAAGGACTTTGAGCTTTAGTGTATTAAAATATACTCAAACACACATGCTGTAAATAAAGTGTAACAATAGCAATCTGAAAATGAGTGACATTTTTAGTCACTTGTATATTATGTATTTCATATTGGGTGACAATATGTCACTCACTCTTCAGCTATTTCCATTTCTTCGCTCCTGTTTTTTTTTCCCCTAGGGTGATAGCTAGTTTCTCATCATCATTCAGGAGCAAAGAATCTTTCACCATTTGTGATATCCTGAGAAAAATACTTTTTTCTCTGTAAAGGTTTGTATTTTGTGCAGTCGAGAGTATAATTCTTTTATGTTTTCAGATGTGACTTCTTTCTATAGCTGTAGTTGTAAAATGCCATCTTTGTACTTTGCTGATTACTTTGTCCCTGCTTCTTTTTACTCCCTGCTTTTATTCATGATGACTCTGTTGTGATAATTGTGCCTACAAATTCACTCTAATTTGTGTTCTGCTGTATAAAGTATGTAAAAATGCATAAGATGTCACAGTAGCCCATAATAACAAACATTGATGGAGAAAAACATGAAAGAAAAACAAACTAAATTTGTCTAAACAAAAGGACCTGTTATAATTAAAGAACTCATGTTTGTTAAACAAACACACAAAAATAATGTGAACCTGAAAAACAGCGAATCAAAACTGATGTGTCAAAAACTAGGCCTCTTTGGTGTGCAAATTGATGAGGGGATGGACTATTCCACTTATCCCTCCATTTTTTTGGATCTTAAAGAAAAGAATTTGGAGGGAAATATGGAAGATGATGGAATGAGCCTTGCCTTCAATGGCTTTTACCTGAGATCCAGGGCCTTTGTCATCCTAATCATAAAAGATGTCCTGACCACACTGGGTCAGAGAGATAGAGATCCAGATGATGTAGGCATCCCTATCAAGTCCATCTGAAGCTGAAGCATCAGCTGCAATGAAATGGGATTGAACTCTAATGACAACAACAAGAGCTTCAACTCATTTCAACTAAGTTCTCTTTTTCTCAAAAGAAGATTTATTGCCATCTTTGAAACCATCTAAGAGATTATCAAACAAGATTGATCGATCTATCTATCTGTGCAGATAGATAGATAGATAGATAGATAGATAGATAGATATTATTTTCCTTCTAAAACTGTCTCCAGCTACAGGGAAAGGGAACAAGGACTGTTGTTAAAATGAAAGCCTTTTTTAATACTTAATATATCAAATTCTTTAACTTTTTTTCCTTTCTATAAAAGGTTAAAAGAATTTTTAATGTTGTTTGTCATCATAATAAACAGGTTGACGTATCTGTATATCAAAACTTGAATAATTTTTTGAACTGTATAATGAGGGATGGTAAATTGATTATGCTAATACTTCTAGCTCACATATTCCACTTAAAATAATATTACAATAAATTTAATAGAATTCCAAGATTCCTTTTTATATTTTTCTGAAAGAATATATCTATCATGACATAGTAGACAAATATAGATATGGAACATGAGACAATACCACACAGTAATACAGATATTATCAAGGCCATAAAATGCCTTGGTATAGTGGAAAGGTATATTTTCAACATCCTTGAAAGAAGAATCACTATATCATACCCATTAGTATCTAATAGTGTGTTCAATATTTTTTAAAAATACTGTTATTGCAATGGTAACATTTTAGATATCAAGCTCTCAAATCAGTCATTTGAATCTTTATTTTATACATGTTAAGAATGTTCTCTATAACATTAAAGACCCCAAAGTGTCTTACACCTATTTTATATATATATATATTTATGCAATTCCAGGTATCGCTGAACTCCACTGATTATTAAAAATTCCATACATTATTATATTCAGATTCTTAGACTATGGGTGTGTTCACACAGCGGTCTTATTTTGAAACAACAGAGCTTGTTTCGAAATAAGAAAGGCCATGGTCACACGATGCACCGTTGTTTCAAACCAACAAGCTCCATTGTTTTGAAACAACTTAAACCCCATGTGGGGACAAAACAACGTTGTTTTGAAATGATTGTTTTGAAACAATGCTGTCAGAACATGTTATTTTGAAACAATGGTGACTCGTTTAGAAATAGCTGTTGTCTGAACATGCTTTTTTGCTTTGACCTTTTTTCCTTAATTCAAAATAACAAACTGTTAATTCGAATTAACTTATTTCAAAATAAGGTTTTATTTCGATACAAGTTGTTTCGAAACAACTTGTATCGAAATAACCCCGTGTGTGAACGTAGCCTATGTCACCATCACTGTGTGCTCTGGTTATGAAACAGGAGTCTGGATTTTCCAGCCTCGGAAGGTCAAAGACATGATGGAGATTTTCTCTGGTGGAGAGGAACTCTCTCCCCTAGCCAAATGCTGACAGAGGAGATTCTGTCATCTCCTGTAGCATTCCAACATATCAGGAGCGAGGAGGAGTGTCACAGAGTTCTGGCATATGAGCTAGCTATGGGTGACAGAGCTGGAGCTCTGCTATACCTGATCCTCATTGGGTGTAAAATCTGTTAATCAGTGGTGAATATTAGAGTCAGGCTCTCCTGCTTTACCATCCCTCTCAGCCAATCAGACAAGGATTGGGGAGCTACAGCCAGATCCCTTCTACTGCTACTCCCCAGTACAGATCAGACATAAAAGAGAATGAAGACAACAGAATATACTGACATCAATGGGTGATCATCTTCTAGTGATTAATTCAATGAGTCTTGTCAGAAATTTATAATGCCGTAGACTGTAATGGGTATGTCTACATTAAGAATTGAATTTGAATTGATAACAATCAATTTGAATTCAATTAAGTGCATGGCAACACTTGCTTTCCTCAACTTGAACGGAGGAACTCCTTAGTTCGAATTGATGAAAGCTGATGTTGTATTGGACAAACCTCCTTTGACTTCGAAGTCTGGGTCAATTCAAGATCAATAGTTTGAAATGACCTCATGTGACCATGTCAATTCAAACTCATGGTGAGTTCAAATTGACATGGGTTGACCTTCCTCTCAGGGTGCACAGCAGGAAGACCAGACCTTCAGCCCCTGGAGCCAGCAGCCCCAAGGTGCTTCCACCCCCCCCCACCAGCCAGATCGGCTGAGTGAGGGGAAGGGACCCTCATGTACTGCTGCTGTTCCAGTGACCACAAACGGGGAAGAAACCCCTCTGCATGGCAGGCTCCCCACTGGCCATGCACAGAAGGACTCTGGTGCATGCAGGATCCCTGATGTCCACATGCAGGGGAAGGACTCCTGAACACAGCTGCTGCTCCAATGGTCATGTGTGGGGGAGAGACCCCTGCATGTGGCAAGAGCCCCGCTGTCTGTGCCATGGGAGGAGGGAGCCTTGAATGCTGCAGGAGCCATGCTGGCAGATGGGGGAGCCCAGCTGTGCATGGGGGTCCCTGTCCCTGCACACAGCCAGTGGGAGCCCAGCCACACGAGGGGTTCCTTCCCTGAGCACGGCCAGTGGGGCTCTATCCATGTGCGGAGTTCCCATCTGCATGCTCAGCCAGAGGAAGCCCAGCTGCACATGGAGGGGGCAGGTTCCTTCTCCCCCTCTCGCTGCGCTGTCAGTACAGGCAGGGGCAATTCCCCCTGCTGGGCACTGACAGCACAGTGGAGTCAGGAGAGAAAGTTTTCCCTGGCTCCCAATGACAGTGCAGCAGGGGCAGAGGAGAAGGGATTCCCCCAGCCCCATGCTGACAGCATGGGCCAGGAGAATCGTTTCTCCCCGGCCCCCGCTGTGCTGTGTGTGTTGGGGGGGTGCCCAGGGAAAACATTGCCTGCCACGTGGCTGCCCTGTGAGCCTGGCATGGGGGAAAGCATCCCCTGCGCAGCTCTAGCCCCAGTGGATGGGGCAAGGGATGCTCTTCCCTGTGCTGGGCTCAGACGACTGAAGCCTCACTGGGGATTGGGTGGTGGCATGGCCCCTTTTGGGGCCCATGTTGCCACACTTCCCATGGTGCCCCTCCTCCAATTAGAATTAGCAAGCCCAGTTCATGGACACGCTAGTTTGAATTGGAGTTTCTGGTGTGGCCGTGTCAATTCAAATTGACTGAATTCAAACTAATAATTATTAGTTCGAATTGACTAGTTCGAATTCAGTCAATTTGAATTAACACGCTAAGTGTAGACATAGCCTAAGATATCATTAAGGTATGTGGGAGGTTATGTGGGATGGTGAGAAATGGCACTATATTCAGGTTGCTCCTCCTTTTCTAAGCAATCGCTGAGTGTCTTCTCCAAAGCCCTCTTAGATTTTCATTTTGTCCTCCCTCTTGTTGAAGACAATCCCATTTACATCAATCCCAGATTATGCATAGTCCTTGTTCTTTCAAATTAGGTGTGACCTTCTTGTTTATGTCTTAAATTGTGAGCTGGGTGGAAGTTAACTGGTTGAAACTCAATCCAGAAAACACTAATATGAGCCATAGCAGCAGCTCTACCATTAAGGATAAATCAATCACCACATTTATATAAAAGGATTTACAGCTCCAGAATTACAAATTAATTCATCTTTCATCTTTATTAATCTGTATCAGGAACTCTTATGTACCAGAGTGATTTCTCCTCTCCCAGTGTTTGTGCCCAAGCAGGAATAATGGAACTGATTTATATAGTGTTTTTTCACTACACAAGAAAGTGTAAATTACTTATATCTTTTTTTTTTAAATGCACATGAGTTCTCAGATTGGTTTGTTACTTAAATAAAAGTAAAGTTGAATTGGGACAGCTATTTATTTTATTTTATTTTATTTTATTGTAATAGGAAGGGATATTAAGCCTGGAACAAATTAGTGGTAATTAAAGCTTACATCACTCACAACATGTAAACATGTATATGAATTATGTGTGGCACTCAGGCTTTTGGCAGTCTTCCAAAGTGTCCCTTGGAGCATTCCAGATTATACTGTTCAATAAATTTATTATGTTACTTCACTCTCCTAACATCCCAATGTCAGTGTTTATTTCCTCTCAATATGACTTTATGGTTGTTCACACTGAACTCCCTTCATGTTTATAAAATCTACTCTTCCAGTTCTTCTAGGTCACAATGCAATGCTATTCTGTGCTCCCATGTGTTCATTTCCCACATAAATATTAGGGTTATTCACAGATTTGCTGATGCATGACTTTAATATGAAGTCAGTATTACGAGATTATAATTAACTGGCTTGTCCCAAAACTGAATATTATTTTAGTCCAAAAAGAAATATTGAGATATAAATATTAATAACTTCAGTTAACTTTACTTTACATTTTATAGTCCCATTTTAAACAAAATAACACTGCATTGTATTCTGAAAATGTTACTCTAAAGGATGGGATTTTCAAAAGTGCGTAAGAACACAAATCTCAATGGCTTTCAATGGGACTTGGGCTCTTAAGTATTTTAGAAATCTGCAGGCATATTAGAGTAGGGTGATATTTTAAAATACATTTAGATAGACTTTACTCAGGCATGATCAAAGCCTTACTTTGGATCACAGGATGTGTGAAACAGCGTGGAACTTTATAACTCAGGTTGTGTCAATGCCTGTGGACCCTTAGTTAGCTATGTCTACACTATAGGGCTCAGTTAAGTTGACTTAAAAATGTCTACTTAAAGTCAACTTTATAAAGTCAACTTAGTGAGGCTCCATTTGTTTAAGTCAACTTTAATGGTCACATTGCATTAACTTAAGCAAGTGCTTAAGTTGACATAATGAACTCCAAATGTGCCCAGGGAGTTGCTTCAGTCGACTTGAGACCCCTTAAATTGACCTAAGCCCCTAGTGTAGACATACCTGATGATTCCTTATGGGTTGCAGCTCCCTCACTAGTAGTCCTGTAGGCTATGTCTACACCAGGGCTGTGTTCACACGCACAGGGTTATTTCGAAACAAGTTGTGTCGAAACAACTTGTTTCGAAACAACACCTTATTTCGAAATATCTTATTTCGAATTAACAAAATGTTAATTCGAAATAAGAAAAAAAAGCGGGAAACGAAATAGCAAGTTCACTGTGTGAACATGCTATTTCGTTACCCTTGGGGGTGAGCCGCTGCTGGCTCACCCTGCAGCCCCAGAAAGGGGGCTGCAGGCACCAGCGGGGGGTGAGCCGCTGCGGGGTGGCTCAACCCCCCCGGCAGAGCTGCCCCCAGACCCCGCCAGCGGCTCGGGGGCGCCGGGCTGAGCCGAAGGGGAGCAGCGCTGGGCTGCGCTGAAGCCCGCCGCCGGTGCCCGCAGCCCGGCTCTGCAGGCAGCGGGTGGATTCAGCGCCGGGCAGCGCTGACCCCCGCCAGTGCCTGCTGGCCAGGGGACACCCCTCAGCACCCTGGCCAAGGTGCTGAGTGTTCCCTGGCCAAGGTGCTGAGGCGGCAGCCCTTTAAATGTTGTTTCGGAACCTATTGTTCCGAAACAACATGTTCACATGTGTTGTTTCGAAACAAGTGTTTCGAAACAAGGTTGTTTCGTCCCCAAATGGGGTTTAACTTGTTTCGAAACAACTGTGCGTCGTGTGAACATGGCTTTTTTTGTTTCGAAACAACGAGGTTGTTTCAAAACAAAAGTGCCGTGTGAACACACCCCAGGAAGCTTAGTTCGGACTTGCTGAGTCCAAACTAAGCAGGTCCTAGTTAGTTCAAACAAACCACAACTTTTTAGTTTAAAGGAGATGCATTTTTAGTTCAAACTAACTTTTTAATTCACACTAAAAGTTAGTTTGAACTAAACAATGTGGTTAGTTTAAACTGGCTAACTAGCTGCTTAGTTCAAATGTATTTAGTTGGAACCAGCATGACTACATTGTGCTAGTGCGAACTAAAGTTTAAACTAACTGCTTAATTTGAACTTTGTGTTCAAACTAGTTTGAAATAAGCTTTGCTTAGGGTTTTTTTTTTTTTTTTTTTTTTTTTTTTTCTTTTGACCTTGGCAAAGCAGAGTTGAGACTTGGTCCAAATTATTCCAGACTAATTTGCCAGTATAGACATACCCTTAGAGGCTGCAAGGCCACATAGTTATTCCTTCCATCTCTGCTTATTGTCCCTAAGGCCTAGTCATGGAATAAATTACTAGTCAATGTGGAATGAAGGTAGAAGAATCTGGCCTTAAGTGTTTTTGTAAATATGACCCATTACATAAATACTATTAACATTAATGAATTACCATTCTCTCAAAGAGGTTTGTTACCTGAGCTATGTAAATGATAGAATAGGTCAGAGATGTTCAACATGATTCATTCAGCATATTGTATTAATACCTAGTACTTTCACTTATTAAACTGTCGTGTACACCCTGTATACACATACCAAAAATGAAATTTAATAGTGCAGTGTGTCTTCCCATACCTTTAAAACCTAGTTTAACTCGTCTACACTTAATCTGTAAAAGTAATGGACTTCATTCATCCCCCTCTGACATAACAGGTTCAAACTACATCTCACTGCACCAATACGAGTGGACGCACATCAGAAGATGATTACCTACGGCTGGCAAACTGTTTCTGACACTATCCCCTTAGTGATTTCACTGAAGAAAGCCAGGTATTTATATGGCCCTCATCATAATAATATCTGAGAACCTCCCATATTTAATGTATTTATCTTTGCAACACTCCTGTGACGTAGTGAAATACTATTGTCTCTATTTTACAGCTGGCAATCAGAGGCCCTAAGGATATGTCTACATTGGCAAATTATTCCAGATGAAGGAGGCTTAATCGGGACTAATTTAGCCCATGGCCACACTGGGCTTTCCCTAGTTTGAACTAATAAATTTCTTAGTTTGAACTAAGAAACACGTAGTTCGAACTAATAAGTACCAGCACTTCATCCAGTCTTAAGCATGTAGTACTTTAGTTTGAACTAGGCATGATGTGGACCAGGACTAACAGTTAGCTCAGACTTAAGAACTAAGCATTAGTTTGAACTAGAATGTGTGGTTAGTTAGAAGCATGAGGTTAGTTCAAATTAACCTCAGGTTAGTTTGAGCTAAGCCTGAACTTCTTAGTGTGGACTGACAAGTCTGAACTTCCTGTGTCTGATGTAGACATAGCCTAAGAGGCCAAGTGACTTGCCAACCCTCACTCAGGAAGCAAGTGGCAGAGCAGGGACATGAATTCAAATTGCCCAAATCCTAGGTTAGTGCCCGAATCATCCTTTCTCTCTATACTGCTCATCTGAGCATTGACTTTAGAAGGCCAAATTAAACAGTGATGGAAATTATTCCCTACACTCCAGAATGCACAGCCTCACAGAATTACAGAACACCCCAGTTCTGAAACTGGAGACCAAATTTAGGTTTTAAATTTGGTTCCCTGGGCAACAATGAATGTTAGAGCCACTTGGTTACCAAGGTAGCTCACAGTGCAATAAGTCACCTGCAGAATGGTTTTCCATAATATTTGACAGAACATAAGATGCAGAAGTTAAGTCGAAACACAAAGTACAATGATCACTGCTATAACAATGAATGTATGAGGGAACCTGCTGAATCCCCTGTTTTCATTAAGTAAGCCATATATACTTCCTGGAGTCTCTCTAAAGGGGCAATAATATACATATAAGTATTGCTAAATACCGTACTTGAATATGTCAGAGTTATCTGCCATTGAGTATTCAGTATGTGTTAAATCAGACAAACAGAAACGAATTATAGATGGTATTTTGGGTTCTGCATTTTTCGCATTCAAGCTTCCCCAAATCAGTAGGAACTGTCTTGCTGGTTGTTGTAAGTTCCAGAAGTACCAATCCATATGCCATATCCATCAGTGGAGTTTTCCCATCAAGGACATTACATTGTCTCCCAGTACGGCAGTTCAATCCCTAGAGGTAGGCCCACCTGATCAATAACTCCTCTATGGCTTTGTCTGTGCTTACAGTGTCATGTAGAGTGCAAGTACCATAAGTGGTAAGTATGCATTGCAGTGAAGGGCAGTCTGAGTTCACACTTGTCACCATAATGTGTCGCTACATACTTCACTGAAAGGCTCCAGTAGTAGGGAAATGCTCTGGCAGGGGGAGGCAGTGAATAAAGAATTTGGAATCAAGGAATTGCCAGTGGCTTTTAATGCTGCTTCCCTGCTCCCAGAGCCTTTCCTCACTGCCTGTCCTCTGCCAGAACTTTTCCCCATTGCCAGAGACCTTCACTGAAGTGGGGAAAGGCTCTTGAGGCAGGGAGAAAGTGAAATGAGACTGCTAAAAGTAGGAGTGTAGACATGGGAAGCACTCGCTTGGGCATGTACAGAGCTGTGTTCTGTCTATACCATGGCGGCTCAGGTGAGGCGGGCGCTCTACTCTCCTAAATTGTGTGTTTCACTATATATACTGCTATTTATACTCATGGTAGGTTGTTGTGCAGCATTTGTACTCCACACAATACTGGAAGTTTAGAGAAAACACTTATTTTCCAATTAATTAACATAGCTGGAACTCTTGTCCAGGCTCCCATCATCTTTCACCCGAATTATGGTTACATCCTTTTTTTTTTTTTTTCCTGGCCTAATTTCAATTTGGACAAAATACCAAAAATGGAAAAGACTCAAGACTCACAGAAATATTATCTATGGATGTCTTGCTTCCCCCATATGCATGAGTGCAGTCTGAACCATTTTTCTGATGTCCAGCAAGCTGAACTTTTTCATGGACCCTATAGGGCAGCCCAGGAATAAAGCCATCTAGAAAAGCCAAAAAGGACAATATGGAAATATTTGAGCCAATGACAGCCTGATAGGTGTAAGGGAGAACACACTGTCAGCTTCTTACTGCCTGCTTTCTTCCTACACATATAAAATACTGAGCACTAGATATTAGCTCATGCTTTTGAATATGAATAAAATTGTGTTGAGAAGATAATTGGTCAATGCACCATCGAGAAGAGATGTGATGTAAAAAAATAGGGGGCCAATTATAAATAGACAACAATGCAATTTTGGGGAGAAAGATTAGTGTAAATGATGAATAAGAACATTCAGGCCAGGTTACATGTACACATGGAATCACAAACAGAGAGGCCGTGGAATAATATTGTGGAAGCACCAACCTCAGAAGTAACACACACACACACACACACACACACACACACACACACACACATACATCAGATAAAGAGTAAGAGGACATAACTCATGTCATGATATCTTAGCTCTATTGATACAAATAATGAAATTTCCCTTGGTATCAGTAGGGCCAGTATGTCAGCCATTTTCTTCCAAACCCTATTGGATATGCTTCTATACAAATTCCCGCTAACTAAATAGAATGGGCAGATTCACTGCCATGCCCTGTCCACCTTGTACTGCTCTGATGGGATAAAGGATTTGGAATATGACCCTCTAGTTCTCATCAGAAGCTTTGTTATGAAAGAAAACTCCCTGCATTTAGAATCCACATAAATGACAACTATGCCAGTCTTCTTGCACCTCCTGATACAAGGAACAGGGATGGGACACAACCGGGATCATTGGAATTTGGAATTATGAAGAGTACCATGTGTGTTATATAGCAGTTATCTTCAGCTAGTGAACCAGGCCCAGGGGATAGTTTCCAGCAGGCGCATATTATAGCAGTTCCCAGGTGCCTCTACCTAGCTCTGGTATATACTTCTGGCAGCAGTTGATGGGAGATACACAAGGCACGTAAAATACACTGCACATCTGCTGACAACTTACCAAGCTGCCACTACATACTAGGGTAAGCTGACTGCAAATGCCTTGCAATCAACTTTCAGCAACTCCAGTTCTGGCCTGGAGTTGCTATGGTGACTTCTGGAGTGATTTGGCAGGTTTATACTCACCACTGAATTGCAGTCGGAAGATCACACTGACGGCGGTGATTTTTCTGCCATCAGTATTGACATACCGTATGTCGGTACTGTGCAGAGACAATCAGGGTTGTCTGAAGCCTCGTCACAACTACCATGGTGAATCAAATGGAAACACCACTCAGCAAAAAAATCTGGCTCGGTTTTGCAGAACATGTTGCTGCTGCTGCTTCTTGTACATTTAAAATCTATTTTGTTTACACATTCAGATTTAATCGCCTAAGTAAATATCTACTTTATTTTGTCCATGAACATTTATAACCAATTTTCTGACCATGAAAAAGCTATAAAGACAGGGATAAGCTATCACTAGTTCTTAGAAAGGTGTACATTGCTGGAAGAACACTGCCCTATAAGATGCCTACTATAATAAACAACCTAAATTAAAACATAAATATAAAACACCACAAAATATTAAACTGTACACCCCCTGTTGATTCTGAGAGTGTTTTTAAAATGAGAAAAATACCACTGAGACCCATTTGAAATTAGACTCTTTTGAAGAAGTAAACACTCTTTGAAATACCAATCATGCTGTAGGTGGAATAAAATGATTGTATAATATGTTCTCCACTTTTCCTGCTTAGGCAATAAAATAATATGTAATCTTTCCTCTATGCATATGTTAAAGCTCAAACATGTGACCTTCCCTTTGAGTGAAAAGAACAGTTTTTTTCTTTCTCTTTTAGCTCCAGACTGTAAACACTTGTGCACAAGCTTAACTTGACTACCATGAAAGGGCAATGGCTATTTCAGAGGCTGCTTAATGTTGGGGATTATTTAAACTGGCTGCTAGCCTAGGATCTGGGAGTGTAATGATAGTTTGGAAACAGTGTTACTTCCATTTTGTTCTTCATTATGCAAATTTATAAGATCTTGAAGCTGAATTTCTTTTTTTGTTTTGTTTTCATTTTCTAAATAAGTAGTGTCCTAATTTGGGGGGGGGGGGAAGGGGGTTAGATCTTGATGGGTTGGATTTAGAGTCCTGAAGGGCATAAGTGTTTTTCTGCAGTTTATGTGTTCATATTCAAGCTATCATATATTTTGCTTCTTATTTCTCTGAAGGAATTCAGTTGGAAGTAACTGGAAACCATCTGGACATGTGCTTGGATTACTGAATAGTAAATCAGAATGTGGAAAGTAGTATTTTCAAATTGAAAGTGTGACAGAGCAGCTTCCGTCTCAGCACCAAAATAAGTAATGTTGCCTCAAGACTTGTTGAATCCTCTCGTTATCATTTAGAGATAATCTTATTCAGGTCTGAGGACTACTTCAACCTTCTGTCAGTGAAATATGGTGGCTTGAATGACTATAGTAAAACTGAGCTAGTATAAATCTTCTGCTGTGGAGAAACCAGAACTATACTCCCTGTCTGAACCCCAGCCATAGCCAAGGGGAAAAAGAGTTAAAGAAAGCCCACAAAGGAAGAAAGAGCTCTGCCTCTTCAACCTGAGGGCTGTATGCTAGCTGTCCATCATGAAGAGAGGAGCAGCTGGCACTCATTAAAGAAAAGCTTTGAAAGGAAGAGTGAGAGTGGGAGAAAAGCCTTTTGCCTGTGAAAATCTTGCTTGTACCGTAGCCCTTGGCTGAAGAGTAGCTGCTTGCAGGATCTAATGTCATGTCCCAGAGCCCTTTTGAGGGTTGAAGGATTGACTACCTGAGAAAAGGTGGCATTTTAGTTTGGTGAGAAGACGCTGAGGTGAAGAAAGAGAGGAACTGAGATGTGGCTGTATGTAGAAAGGTAAGTGTATGATCACAGGAAAAACAAGTAAAATGCATATTTATTCAGTTAACCACATGAAGTGGCTGCGCCTGGGGAAAATGAACATGAACTGAAAATTGATGGCTCTTGTCTGCCAGATTAGTGCAGAAGAATGCAGTAGATTTATGTAGAAAATGGTAAGTGCTATGTAACACCTGTATGTAGGGGTGTGTCTGTTCCTGTGAACCTCGGTGCTACAGCAAGCTTGAAGGCTAACATCCTAGATGGCCCTTCTGTGGAAAAAGGTGCTATTAAATCTTATATAGAAAGACTTGCTGAAGTCAAACACAGGAGTTTAGGACCTGGCAATTCACATAATTAGTTTAGATTTTCAGGGTTGGAACAGGGTTAGAAGTTAGGGAGTAGGAGAGGAAACCAAAAAAAAAAAAAAATGTAAATTGGGGGAAAGCTAAATTTACCTATTTCCTTTACTGAGGCCTGCTGCTAGCAGTAAAAGAAAAGGGATAACAGTTAGAAGTTGTTTTCCTAAGGTAAAAAACATTGAAGGTGCCATTTTCCATTTAGCCATGTTGAAGGTCTAGTGCTATGAAAATTCAGATATGGTCTGAGGTAAAGGATGCAGCAAGGAAACTTGTAGAAAATACAGGCATTTGAGCATATGAACTAATGCTGCTGTGGGGGTTTAACCCTTATTACAAATGGGCTATTGGGATTCTTTGAGAGCTCAGATTCAGGAATGGTTTAACAGAGATCTTACAAACTACAGGTTAAGAATCCGTTCTTTTGCAAAACTGACTTTTCCAGCTCCAAGGGGAAAAATGGCCTAACCTTTTCATATCTCACCTATAAATACACTAGAAGGTTTGTCTTTGAGCTGGTTTATATTAGGGAGTGTTGTTGCCAAAAGTCAAGTTTAGTGGATAAAATAGTAGTGGTGCACACTACAATTCTCCTCAGTCAACAAAACTCCCTTTCTTTGGCAACAAAATAAAACAACCTTGACACAAGGTATAGAGCTTTTTGCAGCAAAGCTTGAGCAATAAACCATCAGTGTAGACACTGTGTGCTATAACTGGGCTCCAAGACCTGTCCCATAATGTCCACTCTGTCTGCTCTACTAACTGTTTTGAACTCTGCTGTGCTGTGTAGCGTTCCAGCTACGCAAACCTGCATCCCTGCCCTTTCAAAACCCAAGAAACGTTCAAAATTGGTGCTCACATTGCTGCTCAGATGAGCATGTCAGTTCCCAGCAGGAGATGGGCTGTATCATTCTCCTAGATCTGTGCAGCAAAAAGGCTACGGAAGATCTTGGGGGGAATCAGTCCTGTTCTCCTACGGCAGGCATTCAGGTAGTCCACTGCTGCTGAGAGTGGATTAGGAAGAGACTCTTGATGTGCTGTGTGGAGCCAGGGAGACAGGTGGAGGCTAGGCTGGGGTGGGGTGATAAGATAGGGGGATGACAGCTTCTGCCTTAGGATCGGTTGCTTCTGACTGCTGTTTGGACTTGGAGATAGTGTGTGGAAACACTCACTGTCCCACAGTGTGTGTGTCTGTCTCTATCACACACATGTGCAGCCCCAACTAACATACGTCTGTGGGCTTTTTGTGTTTGTGTCCAGTAAAGTCAGTTTGTCTGATAGGGCCATTTAAAAGTGTGTGTCAATCAAGTCAGATGTCCATGGAATGAAGGGATTTAGAAATCATTGCGTGATACTGTATGGCCTGCCCGATGAAGCACTGAAAAGTCTTTCTAAAATATCTTGTGTGCAGGTGCACTGTGGGGTAGCTACCCACAATACACTGCTCCCTGTGTTGATGCAAGAGCTGGTAAAATGAGAGCGTTCTACTGATGCAAGAATCATAGTGAAGCCATGTAATAGTGGTTTAATCACAGCAGTGGCTGCATCCCAGCAAAATTTTATTGACAAAAATGTGTAGTGTAGACAAGGCCTTAAATGTTTCTGATTCCTACAAATGGAAGTCTTAACTGCTGGATTTTTAAATTGTTGAGCACTTTTTAAATCCTTTTCCCCTTATTACACTGATATATAGCTGATATTGAACTCAGACCTGGATTTAATCTCTCTAAATATAGTACATTTTCCTTTGTACTCTGTGAAAGAGGTAGTGAGACATTTTGTCAGGTATTAATGAAGCAAGCAACAGAAGAGGCAAAACTGTTCTGTTGCTTGTTGCTGCTCAGGTTTGGTGAGGAAGCTGCTCCCAGCCCCCTCAAAGCTCTCAGCAGACCGAGTCCTCTATGTGGTAGATCGTCTGAGTCCAAGGACACTGTTCAACTTTTGAGTCTAGTTCTTGTGTATTTTTAATAAGTTATGGTCATGATCATAAGATATGACAGCATTTCTTCATGCTTACAACATTACTGTGCATGACCCTTCAGTTTTTGTATTTACTTCTAGTAAAAGTGTTTATGAAGTTACAGTGCATCCTTATTACTGTGGTATGAGTTTCTTCTAAGTTCTTTCATCTTTGGTCAGTAAACCATTTAGGCCTAGGTTTAAGAATTTAAGTACTTGGCTAATACTAACCAGACCTTTGGGAAACCGAGATGAACTTAATTACATGCTTAAAAGTTTTACTGCATTAGGACCTAATTGTTTCTAAACTTTAAGGGGAACACTGTGATGGAAGGGAGAGCTGAAGATAGCAGTTAGTTGGCCGTTCTCCATTAGGGTCATCAAACAGCTTCCTTAGCGCACAGATGCAGACTGTAATTTCTGACAATGAAGCGCAGGGAGTCAATTCACGTTTTGAAAGCATATGATGAGTGTATGGTCAACAGCCAGTACTGTCCCTGGAGCAAGATATAGACATTGCTGTGTTAATTCAAGTTGCCTTGCTTAAGCAGGAAAAAAGATATAATAAACTTGATAGTAATTTTCTTTCCTAAAAGCATATGGAACATCTTCCTAAATGTGAAAATTATTCTCTGAAGAACAATTCTATTTGTGCTAAAAAACCCAGTTGTGTGATAGGAATTATTACAGCTAACACTGGAAAGAAATGAATACCATTCCCTGTACACATTAAAAAGAAAATATTTTAGAATTTTTTTTTTCTGGTTTATATACTGAAGTGGCTAGATGGAAAACAAAAAATTGCCGGTACTGTCTCTTCTCCTCTAAACCCACTGCGTTCAGAAGTATTGTTATCAACTGATACAATTCTGAGACAAATCACCCAAGTACACTTTCTAAACAAGATGACACATTTGAATCCTGGAACTGCTGTTTTAAAACAGAGAATTTTGGATGCTCTCATTCCCCTATCAGTGCAGTTCTACAGAAGTCCTAAAACTTGCATAATCTGTAAAGTGCCAGTCCTGCTCCTGATCAAGCCGATGAGAACTCCATTTTCTGAAAGGAGGACTCCATTTGAATCCACAACCTTAGATGAATCCTTGTAGTGGTGCAAGGGATAAAGGAGAGCTTAAGTAGCTGGAAAGAAGAGGATGGGGGGGGGGCACCATGAAGTGCCACTTCTTAGTTCAAAATATTCTTTTGCAGTGTAGTAACAAGATTTACTGTGGAAGGGTATATTTTTATTCATATTGGCCTCATCTGCCACATCACCTCCTGCAACTTTCCCCAGTTGTGCTTTAATCTAGCAGTTTCCTCCAAAGTGCTCCACACACAGCCTTGACCAGACCGGTATTATGACTTGTTTCTCAGCTGCTGAGCCCTGCTATCAAACACAAACATACTAACCTGACCTCTTGCTGAAATGCTGAAATGTCCCTGAAAAATGCATGGCAAATCTGGCATTGAAAGATGGTTCTGAATAGCTGTGTCCAGTTTGTGAAAGCAAGAAAAATCTTACGTTCTAAATAAGAAAGGAGAAAGTATGTGGTTATTCCCAATGTATAGCTCAAAAACTGAGGCATGTATATTAAGTGATTTAAAAAAAAGGCCAGAGCTGGCACTTGAACTCAAATTTCACAAAATACTAAACTTGAACACTAACCACACCACCAGTAATTTGTTGGTCTTTAAAAATGTATATTATTTGGTTGGTCTTTAAAATTTGTTGATCTTTAAAAGCACCACAGGAATCCTTTTATTGTTTTTCCTTCCAAATGTGACACTGTAATATCATCCGGCAGTTTTCCAGCAGTAGCAGTTATTATAGCTATTTAAAAAGAGCGAGGCAGGAGTGGTCAGAAATTGAAGGATGAGAAGGGTAGAAATTATTGAATCTTATACTATGTACAGAAGTTGAGGTGTTGTGGTGCAACATTCTACATCCTCTCCCAATTGTTATGTAAGCAACGAGGGGCAATACATAATAATGGCTGATGTGGTTGCAAACAACCAGTTACTCCCGTGCCTATTGAGTATGCTGAGATCTGACATTGCAACTACAATTATGAATGCAAGCAATTTTGTTTACTGCATCAAGTTCCATCATTCTGAATAGTTACCTGTCACCAACTTACTCCAAGATACGCAGACTGTGTACTTGTTGTTCGTGCTTTTGACTTGTACCGCTAGAATAACAATTATATTTTATTGTTAATTTCAACAAAAACAAAATAAACCTCTCCTAAAAACTAGTTTCCTGTCCTCTCTTCTACCTTTTTTCTTTTTGTACCTGTGTTTAGTTGACATGCAACGTAGCAATTATTATGGATGTGGTGTGGGCTGGAAGAAAATAGAATGTACTCCAAGCAGGGATGACAGTTCACTTCCTTAAGTGTTTCCTGGTTTTTAATACATTTTCAAAGCAATTAGGGATGTATGGTTCCAAACTGTATAACTACTAGCTTAGAAAAAGCCACAGGAGTCTATAGAGGAAGTGGTGGTGCAGTTAATGTGCAAGGCTGGTGTTTTGTGAAATTTCAGTTCAAGTGCTAGCTCTGACCATTGATCTATATGGCTCAGTTTTTGAGAAATAAAATGGGAATAACACATTTTCTCACTCTTTGACTTTCTGATTTAGAACATAAGCTCTTCAGGACAGGAAAGTATACTATATTTTGTGCAGCATCTAGAAAAAAAAATGTAGTTCTGAACTTGGTTTTGGCCTCAATGTGCTATCATAATTCAAAAGAATAATAGTTTTTAAGCTTATTTTCAAGTACTTCTGCTGTAGTATTTTGTAAAACTTAAAGTAGAGGTGTACCCAAGACTGTCAAACTTGAATCCAAATTTCAAATTTTCCCAAATCCCAAAGTTTTCAGATCAGACTTTGGAATGATAAATATTGATCATATTATTCTATGGTAGTGTTTTTCTTTACTTGTTGCAATTTGCACACTCTCTGAAAGAATATTCCATTACTATGTAAGTATAACTGGCCTTTTTAAGGTGAACTTTCCTATTGAATATATCAGTAAATGCTAGGATTTAGAGAGGTGATAAAACACTGGCTTTCACAGCATTTTTGTTTGGGCTGAGACTTTTACATGTTACCTAGAAATTCAGTGCACAGTCTGAGGTTTCTTAGAGTAACCAAATTTTCCATAGGTGGGTAGGATGCATTTTTTGAAAATTGGTCCCCTTTGGAGCTTGTAAATTTGGCACCCAAACAGTCACTCTTGAAAGTCTTGGCCACAAACACACAAGACTCCAGTGGACTAAATTCTGTGTGTGTTTGTTAATGGAGCCTCTTCAATGTGTTAGTGAGGACAGGATTTGGCATGGTGTTTTTAACATAATCACATTTTTGCTTCTGTTAGGTGAAATTTCATGATAACCAACTCATTTTTGTTTGCCTAATTAATGAGTAGTTGTGGTGGCTTTTTTTGTGTGTCTCTCGTTTCCTGTTATTCCTGACACTAATTCAAAACATTAAAATAATCACAGTTCAGTACTTTCTGGAATTAAGAAATGGAATAATGTTCCGTAAATCCTTTAAACTGTGCAAAAATATACTATTGAATTAATCTGCCTTGGTTGGTTTTTCCTCCTTGTTTTTCTTTTGTTTATATGCATTCCACTGATAGAAAGTTGCTTTATTTTAATTGCTTTTTGCTTCGTTGCTCTTTCAGAAGGATTGATAGCCATAAGGAATCCATAGCTATTTGCTTACTTAATATCAAGCTTCCTTGATTTGCCAGCTTTGTTCTACAGATGACAAGCCTCTCTAAGAACCCTCCCCCCCTTATCATAACTCTCTCTTTAGTATGGCATAAGAAAAATATTAGGTTTTTTCCTTAGCCTTTTTATGTAGGATAGAAAAAAAAATAATTTCAGGTATTTACTGCTCATTAACCTGCATGTTGCTAATTGGATGGTGATGCCAAGCTGTTTTGTTTAAAATAAAACTTTACACCTCATAGAAATTATGTTTAGAGACAACACTATGATCAGTATGCATCATGGATCTTCTGTTCTGGAACAGTATATTACAAAATGCTGATAACCAGATGCACTAAAGGAAGTGGAACATTGAGCCAGGGACTGTGTCAGTATAAGTGAGAAACTGGAGCGGGTACCCCCAAAAGATTTTCAGGAAATAATAAATTTCTTGGTGACAGGGTTGCTTTGTCCACTCTGAGTGTGGACTGGGTCAGGATACTCTAAGAACAAGCCTGAAACCACTAGGATTTATTCGTGGAGCAGATGAAGATGTGTAAATAAGCTGACTAGTTTCAATTAGTGATTGGTCACACAGTGTCTAGTGCTAGTTAAAAGGAGAGAGTATGCCACCGCTTTAGAGACTTTTCCTTTTACATACATTTGTTGGTTAAAGTCAACATTTTGTGCCCAAACAGTAGTGATATACATAATGTAGTCTTTCTCTCCACTCTTCCACTGATCCAACTCCTCGGATTCTGTGACTAAATAAAACAATTTCAATGGTAGACAGAGAGCTTTTTGTGCCAGTCTTTTAGAAGGTGTAGTAAATGGTCCAGAGGAAGTGTCCGTCAGTGTTCATCCTGACTGCTCTGACCATCAGTTTGAACTCTGCTGCCCTATAGCCATCTGTCCCTCCCCTTTACAGTCCCAGAAATTTTTGAAATTCTGCTTCGTAAGCATAGAGAATTCACATTGACATCTTCCCAGCTGACCATGGTGGCTTCATGCACCAAATGGAGTACACTGGAGCAGCATGATCTGTTCAGCATTTAGGAGGAGGATGCTGTGCATTCCCAGCTCTGCTTCAACCAACAGAACTTTGAAATCTACAGTCAGATTTCTCATGGAATAATGGAGAAGGGTTATGAAGGAGACATTCTGCAGTGCCACCTGAAAATCAAGGAACTGTGGCACGGGTACTGAAAGGCTGGGGAGTCCAAATGGTGTCCTAGGGCAGAGCCAAAGACTGGCTGTTTCTATACAGAACTGGAAGCCATCTCAGTGGCAACCTCGCCTCCACTGGCAAGGCACTTCTTGATACCACCTTGGGCCTGGAGGTGACCCTCTGGGTAGTCAGTATCCTGGGCCTGGGAAGGCACTGCCTTACTGAGAGAATACAGGCACCAGAAAGCACAGGGCTGTAGTACCACCTAACCCCCTCCCTGCTGGGCTGGGGCCATGGTGGCTCTGCTTCTTCTCTGCTGGTAAAGGCCTGCAGGGAAGGCCCTGTAACAGCTGGGGGGGGGGGTGAAGTAGGGGTGGGGCTTGGCATGGAGTAAAGGGTAGGGCATGGGCAGCTGAGAACCTAGCCTTCCCCTGGGGAACCTCCACTGACTGCTCATGGGCAGCAGGCACCAGACTCAACCCTGGTGAGGAAGTCATGGATGAGGAGGTCAAGTTGGAGCATGATGAGTAGCAGGGACCAGACTGTGATGCTGTCTGGGTCTAGTGGACTGATTATGATTATGTTCCATATTAATATTTCATATATGTAATAATGTGTATGTGATATCGCATGTTTGGTATCAATAGAAAGGCTGTAATCTGCTAAGAGTGATTATATGCAGCTATCACGCCTCTATTAGAAATGAGAAATCTATGTGTTTTTATGTGTGTTCCAAAATGTTTAATTCTGAGGGAATCCCAGACTGGATGTCTGCAAAACTATTAACCTCTTGACAGTCCATCAAGGGAACTCTGAGGTACAGTGGGCTTACGGAGAAACTGGTTTGGCCAGTCACCCAGACTGACCATGTGACTCAATTACATTTTGATTGGCAAGGACTCTGAGAGCATGGGACAGCCAAAGGTGATAAAAGGCAATAGCCTCATCTCCATTTTGTCTTTAGTCTGTCTGCAACCAACACCTACCTCTGGAACTATTCTGCTTTACTGAGCAAAGTATTTGGACCCATTCAGCTGCTGGGTACATATCAGAGGACTTGGACTAACCTGAAAATTAGATCCTTCAAGGATTTGCTTTCTTTGGACTCTAAACCATTTGTATGTATGTGATTCACTTTGACTGTTTAACATCTCATGTTTTGTTTCCTTTTTATATTGTACTTACTAAAGGTTTGTCTGGCAGCATCATAAGTTTGGTAAAATCCAGGCCTATATTATTCTGGGTGATGTGACTGGCCCTTTGGGGTCAGGGGAACCTATTTCTTTGAGACCCAGTGGCTAGATGGGGACCAGAGAAGCTGATGTGCAATAAAGGGGGCTGTTTCTATTTTGTTATGCTTGGTGATGACCAGAGTGGGGAATTAGAAGCATGTTTTGTTACTGACTGGGAGACTGATTTAAGTCCTACTCATCAGTGATTCAAGGGTTTGGCCTCTGGTTTTGCAGCTTGCTATGATTTTGGCATATTCAGCAGGTTATCCCCAGAGGTCCAGGTCACACAGATCATTTACTGACTTGTTGACCCTGGAGACTCTGAGTCAATCCCAGCCCTCTAGCGCTGGAATGCCTGAAAGGGGAGAGTGTGTGTGTGTGTGTGTGTGTGTGTGCGCGCGCTGAGCTGTTGCTGCTCAGTTATGTGAGATACAGCTTTTCCTTTGCTTTCTTGTGTTATACAGCAGGTTGAAAGGATGGAAAAACACAAGAATAGCTGTGTTAGTATGTTTTTCCAACTCCCCTTTCAGTTGTCCATGGCAGTAGGAGTGTGTTAATACACATGAAGATGTCACTGGAATCCTCAAGAGAGAGCTATACAAAACTTTCCAGAAGGCACTTGCCAATTTCTCAGCCAATCTGCTTTGTTTTTTCCCCCACTGTATGAAACTTTTCCATGTCAACTGGCCACCACTTACGCAGGGACCGAAGTATCACAGATGCCCTTTCAAACTGCTTGCATGGAGAAGACACCCACTAACATCCCTACTTAAACTTGGAAGTGAGATATTTAGCCTTTCTTGCACCTATCTAGAAAACGGTGGTACAAATTGAAAATTTGTCCTTATCTTCCTACATCAGTACCCCAGACCATGAACAACAGCCTTTTCCTCAGCTTGAGTGTCCCCTCCTCCTGGGAACAACTTACCATGGCTGGGCAATTTTTGAGCTGTGTGAATGTTAGGAGGTGGTGAGAAGGAGATATATTTTACAGCAATGAATCAATGGTGGTAGCACACTGCAGTCATTCTCTCTTCACTGTTTGTTGTATTATTACATATGTGCCCTCGAGAGAAATCTTTATAAACCTGCAGAGTGCCTTCAGCTGTTAAGAAAATGACCATGGAGAAATAAAGATGAGATGTTCCAAGAACTTTTGCAGTCCTCAGAGGCAGGACAAAAAATGATAAAAAAACAACAAAAGAAAAAAGGGCATGAAGACTGTGACCAAAAATAATAAAATTGATAGGCAAGAGGAGAAGGAAAACCAGGAGCAAAAGATGGCAGGCCATAAGCACATAAGTCATTGAGTAGCAAAGGGAGTTACTGAAGTCACTCATAAGCCTGTAGATTGAATTCATGCTTGCTTGCCCCATCCTCTGCACCTCACAGCTTTCTCCTGTCTTGCCCAGCTCTTTGTGTGAGATGAGAATAATTATTTACTAAAAACATACTATCTGAAGGATAAATATCTTTATTTCTCATATTCAGTGGTTTCAGCTTACATTGATACATGGTGCAAGCTGACTGGCAGCCATAACATGGCACAGGGCTGTTTACAAAGACATCTTACTGGGGTTCATTGTTTTAACGGTTTCTCAAGATCTCCCTAATTCTAACATCCCTTGAATAGTGTGGGTATTTGGTTGTTCATAGTCACAAGGCGATCACTCTCTGTGTTTGACCTGGTGGAAGCTTTTCACCCTTAGCTTCAGAAATATTATGGAGCACACAGCAGGTGGCTGTAACTGGGAAAATAATTTCTTCTTTCAGATTTAATCTTCACAAAGGTATCACCAGTGAACTAACATTAAGATGACATTTGATGCCTAGTTACCTGATATGGAAGCATTCCGTGCTGCTATCAAGGTTGTTCACAGAAGGCTTCATGAATCATGGGAGTAAGGAGTATGCTTTGGGTCTCTCTGGACCACTATGGGCATTTCAACATCCCTCATAAGTCTTTTAGTCTGGAAAGAAAATCCTTCTTTGCAGCTTTCTGTATAGATCAGGGTTCCTGTAAACGCATTTTTTCATTTCCCTGACCAGTCTGTGCTGATGTCCATGAAATGCCATGGTGATCCACTAGCACTTGCACTACCATAGAGAAGTACTCTGTTATATACTCCATTGCAAGATGGTTGAGGGCCAAAACTGTGATATACATGTCACCTATCACCCCACCGTAGTTAGAGGCCACTGTGAAACCATCTATTATTTCATGTATGTCTCCAGACCCACTGTCCTTCGCTGCAAAATGTGATTACTGGCCATGTACACTTGGAATAACACAGCACCAACTGTGGACTTCATGACTGTAAACTGATTGGCAATTGATTGGTAGTATGGAGTTTCCAGCTTCCATGCTAAGTGCTTCTCCACCAACAGGACAACTCTTATTCTCGTGTCCTTGTGCCACTGGGCAGGGGTGAGCACCACACAGTTCCATAAAAGCGACTTTGTGCATTCAGAAGTTCTGTAGCAACTGCTCATTAGTCCATAACAAGATGATCGCACCACTTAGTGCTTGTTCCACATACCCAAAAGCAGAGGTGTTCCATATGCAGATGCTCTCTGAATACTAACAGTAATTTGGTTTGTTTGCATGACACTCTATGACCGTTTTTGATACAAGTTGCGGCAAGGATCAAAAATAGACTGTCAACAATACCACAGAGATAGAGCTGGAGTTGAACTTGCTTAGCATGGTTGAAAATTAAGAAGTCTTTATCTTAGTTACAATATTAATTGCCACGAAAAATGAGTATATAGAAGAATGTAGTGAATAGCTATGCAAATTGATTCATTTGGATGTGTGTGACTTCTATGCTTCCCCTGCTCCCCTGGCCTTGAGGTCAAACAACATCTTTCAGAATTACCATATCTATGTTTAAAACTATGTGAAACAGAGTGGTTTTTCCTTTGGAAATATTATTTAATTGTCTCTGAATCCAGATATATGTTCTCCAAGTCCATGAGCTAGTTTTGAATGAATATAATTTTTCCTTGCATTTTATGTTGCATGCAAGATTACATGTTGCATAATTTTACTTGTGAAATAGAGGGCTGAAGAAGGAAGGATATCTATAAATCAGCTCAGTATTGTAAATTTCAGTGACCTTTTCAACAATCTGACTTTTGACATGTTACATGAGGATTAAAGTATGGAAGTTTTGCAGAACATTTGTTTTATTGTTGAACATTTATATCTAATTTTGTTGTCTATGGCTGTGTTCACACGTAAACTGTTATTTTGAAATAAGTTACTTCAAAATACAATCCTTATTTTGAAATATCTTAAATTGACATAAGAAAACGTTAATTTGAAATAAGAGAAACCGTCAAAGTGAAATATCATGCCCTGTGCGTGGACTTGCTATTTCGCTTCAGGAGAGGGGCAGCATGAGAAGTGTGCGAACGTGGTCCCTTTGCTGGGCCATGCCCTCACCTAATATATGCAAAAAGGAAGGTACCCTGGGAAGGAGAAGGGCAAAAGTGTTATTTCAAAATAACATGTCCGAATGGCATTGTTTCAAAATGATTGTTTCAAAACAATAGCTATTTTGATTGCATGCTAGGTTTTACTGTTTTGAAATGACGGCCATTATTTCAAAATGATGGGATCCCATCATTTTGAAATACTAAAATGTCGTTCAGACATGCCTGGCTTTATTTTGAAACAACGGCTGTTGTTTCAAAATAAAACCCTGGTGTGGACACAGCCTATGACACTGATCATACAAACACTTACGTGCGTGCAGTTGTATCCAAAAGAGGACTTTTATTTTTCAGTTGGACTACTCATGTGAGTGAAATGACATTCTGCGTTTTCAGAACTGTAGCCTATATATCAGTATTTAATCTGGCCTGATTTATTCTCACTCTCATTTTCATTTCCGGGGGACATCTGTGGGTAGTAGTAGGTGGTTATTACTACTGTTGTGCACTTTGTCAGATTAGATAGGGATAAGGAGTGGTCCAATGGTTAGAGCAGTAGCATGGATCATAGACCTGGATACAATTCCTTGTATTCCTGGATACAATTCCTAGATTTCCTGTGTGTCCTAGTATAAGTCACTTAGCTTCTCTGGTTATATCTATACTGAAAGGAGAAAACTGAATCTCTGAGTCTGAGCCCAAGTCAAGTGAGTGAGAGACTAAAAATAAGTCTTTGCATATTGACAAGATCCAAAAGGGTAGCCATGTTACTCTAGTTCAGTAAAAGAGTCCTGTGGCACTGAAAGACTAAACACATTTATGTTTTGCATGAGCTTTTGTGGGAGAAAATCCCACTTCATCAGACAGTTTTTTTCTGTCATAAAAGCTCATACAAAACATAAATGTGTTGGTGTTTAAGTGTCTCAGGACTCCTTGTTTGCTTGTATTTAAAAATAACAGTGTAAATGTTTCTCAGATTTGCAACCTTGCTGTTGAGTGGGCTTCAGAATCCATCGCCAGCCTAATTGAGAAAATCTACATTTTAGCTCTAGGACCACAACCTCATGAGCCTGGACTCTGATTCAATGGCATAGAATTTTTGTTGCAGTGTAGACACATCCTTTGTCCCTCAGTCCCCATCAGTAAAATGTGAATAAGAGAACTGCCTTTCCTCCTGGGCTGTTATATTTACCCTCTTAAAAAAAAAAAAAAAAAGACTGTGAGGTACTTTAGGTTTTACAGTACTGACGTCCCTATGAGTACTAAAAATGGAGTTTAGCTTTTTGCTCGTTTTAGGATGAAGATGACATTAAAAAAAGTAGGCTTGCTTTTTGCTTCTAGTGATGACAGTGATATAAAAATGAGGAAATGAATTATGATATGGTCACAAGACAACTTCCAAATATGATATTTTTTTGAAACTTTCTTTGTTTCACAGCTTAATCTTGGGAATTGGTGCTGAGATCTTTCAGTTCCCCTTTCAATAAAATGTAGAGTTAATACAAAGTTTCTGCAATTGACATTTTTACACAAGTAAATTTTTTAGTAGTGCTTGTGCTGTAATTTAAGCTATACATAAGCAGAAACACTATTTGGCTTGTTTGCATACAGATACATATGTTCACTCAAACCAGTTTACACATTCAATTTGTGCAAGTAAATTATGTGATCTCTTTTAACCAATGTCTGTTTGGAGTGGCAAAGAAAGGAGCTGTGATGAGCTGGGAGAATTTCCGGGGACCATGCTTGACTTTGACATTTAGGTATGAGCAAACATCAGCTGGGAAAGAAAGAAACTATAATTGAATTGTTTGGGGAGAAATCATTTTCAGATACAATTTGGTTAAGGAAACAAGTGAGCTGCTTGATGCCACCCCAGAATTTGCTTTTTTGGGCAGCTTCTTTTGATAAAGAAAATTGTTTTCAACAAGAAATCTCCAATTTTTGAGGAGAATTTTACTTACATGTTTGAATTTTAAGCCTGTTCCAAAAAAGAGTTTTTCTGGGTTGTCCAGAACAGCAGTTGTTTCATTTTGCAAGTTAAGTGAAAATGCCAGTACAGATCCACTAAAGCCAAGTAACAATCCCTCCAAATATCCAGATTTAAGGGACATGCAAAATAATGTGTAACTGGACAAACCTATGCCCTGATCCAAAGCTGTTTAAAATCAATGGGGGAATGTTTCCATGTCCTTCAATGAGGTTTGTATGAATCCCATGTTGCCTGACTGGAAGACTGACAAGTTCAAGAATTTGTCTAGTAACACTGCATAGTATGATATACGATATAATGTAAAGGCAATTTTTCACACCTTTAAACCTGACTGTTTGGAAGGGATGGATGTTACTCTTATTTAATTACCATCTCCATTTTCTGTCTTCTTTTATGGTAACAAAAGAGTGTTTTATGTTTGTTTATTAAATAATAATACTTAGCATTTGTATTGCACTTCACAGTTTTAGAATGCTATGCAAGCTAAGTCTCACTACTCCTTGCACTGCCAAAAATTAACACATTTATTCATATTGAAATTCAACATAAATTCTTCTGTGCAGCTTCCATACTGTATTTCAAATACAAAGAGGAGGAAAAATGGGGAACTATTAGGAAAATCCTCACTATATCTAATAATTTGGCATGTTTTACAATTAAACACATTGAACAATGTATTCAGTAAGTAAATTTACCAGATGTTTTTTCCATTGCTTTGACTTTCTTACTTGCACAGCTCTAAACTATATAAAGACTGGTATATTTGGCTTTTAAATTTATGATCCTAGGTGTCTTAATTATAAGTTAGTTTCTAGGACTAGATCCTCAGTAACTGTCAAAATGATGTAGCCTGTACTGGTATTTCCTAATTCACCCTTTTTTCTTATAGTCCAGTATGTATTGAGTGCAATTCAGACAATACAATTATAAATTCTGCTTAAGTAACACCAACAAATAATGTAACTTTTTCAAGCTATTTTCCTTAAGATTAGACCTCAATTATGTCAATTAATCTGAATTTCTGTAGACCTCTTAAAAACTATGGAAATCCTATGCTAATTTGTCTTGCAGCATTCAGCCAGTTAATCTCCAGAGGCTTCCTGCTTTTAATAACTTGTCAGACCATTTGGGAGGAGTGTTGGCTTTTTTGGCTCAGGACATTCAAAAATCCAAACTTCAAAGTAAAGTACTTTCATAATAGGATGTGTAGTTCCAATTAACAAAATTGAAAGAAGCATAGAATTCCTGGGAGCAAAGCAGATTCAAAGCAACTTGTGTTCTGGGACTGCTCTTTAAATCCATTCATGTTTATTTTATAATATGCTGAGGGTTTGATAATAAACATATAAGAAATCTTTCTTGGCATTGTTTCATATACCATTTATTTCCTATTACAGTTTTTTTCAATAACGAAAGGAAGTTGGTGATTGGAATAATACAGATGATACAGATGTAGACTGTCTGAAATTTAGACATTGAATTAAGGTGTTTTGCATAGAAGAATGATCTGTTCATCAGCTATGCAGTATTAGATTGAAATAGTATTCCATTTAAGAATAGTTTATTGGTCTGTTAATAAATCTGTCTCCTGAGGATATAAGAGAGAGCTTATATTTGTTTAATTCCTCATGAACTGTTTTAAATTCAGTCTGAAACATAACCTGATTTTTGATATTTAAATCACCACTGCCTAGGGACCCAGGTGGAGTGCACAGGGCTACAAGATACATGTGGTTTCCTTATGGCATCTAGGGAGACAGGAGAGCCTCCTCATTGAATAACTTCCATCTAGCTGCAATTGGGGGGGGGGGGATTGGCTGCTACCAGAGACTGGGGGCCCTTCAGGGTTTTAAACATTGTATCTGTGGTCCTCAAGCCAAAACCATTGGGAATCACTGCACTAGGAGATTATTCCATAGTACTTATTAGTGGGCCATGCCAGGGGTCAGCAACCTTTGCCAGCCCCTGTCCCCACCTGCCCACCACACCCTCAGCTGGTACCGGGGACAGGGCCAGACCTCTGCTTCGGGGCCATGACCAGCTCTCCCCCTGCCACCACCAGTGGGCAGTATCCGGGTCCTGGTAGGAACTAGCTCTCAACCCCACCGGTGGGCAGCTTCTGGCTCTGGGGTCAGAGCCAGAAGCAGACAGGCCAACCCACCCTGTCCAGCTCTCCTCCAGCCCTGCCCAGCAGGGGGTGGGGTCAGTAGGGGCCAGGACAGCAACGTGCCACAGCTTCTTCGTCCCTGCTGGCCCCAGTGGGAAAGTATGGCCATTGGGGATGCATTGCCACAGCACACAGCTCTTGCCTCCTGGCCACGCAGCGCTGGGAAGAGTGAGGCCAGCAGAGGAGCCTGAGTGGTGCCATGTGCCTCTCAGGCTCAGCCTCCATGCTATTTTTGGCATGAGTGCTGGGGGGTTGCCAGCCCCTGGACTATGCCATGAAGGGTCTGTGACACCCTGGGTCTTGTGGTCAAACTTTTATATAGCTAGTAGACATTTTGTATAAAGTATGCCTGCTGAGGTATCTGACAACTCTCAATTTACTTAAAGGTGTCCTGTTAAAGTGTGTGCCTCAACTAAGTATGTATGGCTATGCGATTCTAGAATCATAGGGTTGGAAGGGACCTCATAGGTCATCTGGTCCAACCCCCTGCCAGTGGCAGGACCACTCCCACTAAACCATCCCAGTCATGGTTTTGTCCAGCCGGGCCTTAAACACCTCCAAAGATGGAGATTTCAACACCTCCCTCGGCAGCTCATTCCAAGGCTTCACCACTCTCCTAGTAAAAAAGTTTTTTCTAATATCCAGCCTCAACCTCCCTAACCGCAACTTGAGACCATTCCTCCTCATTCTGTTCTCTGTTATTACCGACAACAGTTGAGCTCCATCCTCCTTGGAACATCCCTTCAAGTAGCTGAAGGTCGCTATCAAATCCCCCCTCAATCTTCTTTTCTGCAGACTAAAGCCTAATGCTTTGTCTTTCCTCATAGGGATTGTGCTCCAGCCCTTTGTTGCCCTCCTCTGAACTCTCTCTAGCATGTCCCTGTCCTTTTTGTAGTGGGGAGCCCAAAACTGAACACAGTATTCTAGATGTGGCCTCACCAGTGCAGAATAGAGGGGAATGATCACATCCCTTGATCTGCTGGTAACACTTTTTTGATGCAGGCCAGTATGCCATTGGCCTTTTTGGCAGCAAGAGCACACTGCTGACCCATATCTAGCTTTCCATCCACCATGACCCCCAGGTCCTTTTCTACACTACTGCTACTTAGCTGAATGTTTCCCAGCCTGTAGTGGTGCATAGGGTTTTTCCATCCCACATGCAGGATTTTACACTTGTCCTTATTGAACCTCATACAATTTCTATTGGCCCACTGTTCCAATTTATCTAGGTCTCCCTGAATCCTGTCCTTGCCCTCCAACATGTCTACTGTCCCCCCCCCAGCTTTTTGTCATCCACAAACTTACTGAGACTGCAGTCTATTCCATCATCTAGATCATTGATGTAAATGTTGAACAGAACCGGCCCCAGGACCGACCCCTGGGGCACACCACTCGTTACTGGTTGCCAGCTAGACATGGAACCATTGATTCCTACACACTGAAACCGTTGATCTAGCCAGTTTTCTATCCACCTTATAGTCCACCTATCCAACACATACTTCCTTAATTTGCCAAGGACAATGCTGTGGGAAACTGTGTCAGGAGTCTTGCTAAAATCAAGGTATATCACATCAATGGTTCTTCCTGCATCCAGAAAACCAGTCATCTGATCATAGAAGGAGATGAGATTGGTCAGGCATGATTTACCCTTGGTAAATCCATGCTGACTGTTCCTGATCACTTTATTTTCCTCTAAGTGTTTGAGGATGCATTCTTTGAGAACCTGCTCCATAATTTTTCCAGGGATTGAGGTGAGGCTGACTGTTCTGTAATTCCCTGGATCCTCCTTTTTCCCTTTCTTGAAAATAGGCACTACGTTTGTTTTTTTTCCAATCCTCTGGCACCTCCCCCGTTCTCCATGAGTTTTTGAAAGACACTGGCCAGCGGTGCTGCTATCTCATCAGCCAATTCCTTTAGCACCCTTGGATGCAGTTTGTCCGGCCCCATGGACTTGTGCACATCCAGCTTCTTTAAGCAGTCCCTAACCTGACCTTCCATCACCAAGGGCCTCTCTTCTTCTCTCCAATCTGCCATACCCATAGTAGTGGGCTGGGAGCTGACCCTGCCTGCAAAAACTGAAGCAAAAAAAGCATTGAGTACTTCATCTTTTCCCTCATCCTCTGTCACGAGGATGCCTGCCCCATTCAGCAAAGGACCTACACCATCTCTGATCCTCTTCTTGTTATTAACATATTTGTAGAACCCCTTTTTGTTATCCTTTTCATCCCTTGCTAGCCGCAACTCCATTTGTCCTTTGGCCTTTCTGATTTTATCCCTGCAGTCACTAGCAATATCTTTATTTGCCTCCTTTGGTCATGTGACCAAGCTTCCACTTCCTGTAAGCTTCCTTTTTATGTTTTAAGCTCAGAGCAGAGTTCTTGGTTATACCCCTTCTGGTGAAAGTCTGATTAAACACGTAATGGACTTTTAGCACTGAGCTGCCATGCCAGTATATCTGTGCCTTTGAGAAAACGGTTTGAGGACATTACCCAGAACTACAGTGTATTTCTGTAAGAACCAAAAGTAAAATCACCCTACAGCAATGCAACTGGGTGGCAGAAGCTAAAATTTTGCTTTTAGAAATATTTGTATTAGTTATAATGTAAAAGTCATTTTGGAGACTAACTAGATTTAACAATTACTGGAAGGAGTAAAGGGGCTGATAATGTTATTTCTTTTACTTATTTCATTTAGTTTAAAGCTTGAACACAAATCTTGATGCTCTAGACAATGAATTCTAATTCAAGCAAATCTTTGTGATATAAACTTAACACACAAGGGCTATGTCTACATTGTGAAAACTAAGTCAACTTTATTAAGTCGACTTAATAAAGTCTGCTTAGAGTTGACTTTAAGTAGACCTTATTAAGTCGACTTAGTGAGTACACGCTACATTAAGTCGACTTTATAAAGTTGACTTTTTAAATGGGTGTCCTGGCTTAATTCGACTTAATAAAGTCGAATTAATGGTCCCACTGCAATAAGTCGACATAATAAGTTGACTTAGTTAGTCCACATTGCCTTAAGTCAGCTTAACAAAGTCGACTATTCCGATGGTGCTCAGAGCTGGAACCACAAAGCCACCCCCTTAATAGCATGGTTCCATTGAGCCACTTTGGGCTGCCTGGGGCTGTGCCCCGTCGGCCCCGCCGTAGTTACGGCCCTGCTCAAATGACACATGCTGCAGTTTCCTATGTGACTGTCCAGGGGTGTGGAAAATGGAAGACTGTGCCAGAGGCCATATAGAACGCTGACCAGCCTAACCCTGTCCCCAGGGGCAAACCAGCCAGCCCAGAGGTGAGGTGAGATAGGAGCATGGAGGCTGGCCTCTGGCCAGCCTCCCCCACATTCTCCAGTACTGGAGGGACTTGGGGAACCCCACAAGCCAATTGATGCTGGGCCATGCTTCCCCTGGGGTGGCCTGGCCTCCAGTCTGAACACTGATACTGTACCTAAGAATTGTAAGGGAGGGGCCAGTACCTTCAAACAAGAGACATCAGGTGATATAAATCAGGTGATTTTTGGCATTACATTTAAAGAGGACTGGGTGAAACTGGTGCGGAAAAGAAATCATGGACATTGAATCATGAATGGAGAGGAAAAAAGCATGCATGTTTGAGACGTTTTTCCCCCCCATCAGTTTAAGCAATATGTTTTGCCATTTATTTATTTAAGTATAAATTTCTGGAGCTAGATTTAAAAAAAGAAGGCAGTAAAGCTGGCTGGAAAATTTAAAAAAATATAACATTTCCTTTCAAAGTTCTCATTTCAAGTTGTTTGAAACTGACCCATTTCTGCCTTTTTATTAAAATTGATTTTTTTATTTATGGGAAAGACCTATTTTCTTAAAAATAAATGTTTAAATAAAAATTCATTACTTTATAAAAGAGAAAATTGTCATTTATCACAAAAGAACATTATTAAGTTAAAAGCTTTTCTTTTTTTCCCCCCACAAACTGACCATTTCTAACAGTGAGGTATAGTTAGAGCAGCCACAGTTGTCTTGTGCTGTGCATATACAGCATCCAGCACAGTGGGGTCCTGGTTCATGACAAGAGCTATTGGGGGTTATACTACTAAAAATAAATCATATTTAGAACCCTTCTCACACCTCTATGGGGATGAGGGGAGAAAAGTAAAATGGAGCTTGCAACTGGATGATTGACAGTTAATTTCCATGTTCCCTCTGAGCTACAATCTTGTAATTTGGTGCATGAATTCCTTATGGATTACTAAGTAAGAAATAAACAGTGCAAAAGGAAACCTGTGTCCTTTCCATCAGCAGTCACTAAAACGATATATACTATTCAAGTGCTTTGTTAGTTTAATTCCTATTCCATGTGACAGCATTAGCTGGTGTTCTTAAAGGCGCTAGGTTTGTAGGATAAGATGGTACTGATGTGATTTTTCGATATCTGTTTGGCAGGTCCTGGACCTGAAGCAGTCTCTCCAGTTCTTGTGAAGATTGTATACATGCTTGTTTTCAACAAACCTCTACAAAATGGTTTAAGACAAACAGTCATTTGAGGTGTTAAGAAACTAGTCAGGATACAAAAAAGTAAGAAGTCCTTAGTGCACGATACTATGGAGATTACCTCTTTGGAGATAAAAAGATAAACAACAGCAATATTTATAAAGGAAACAGCCAACTAACCAATCTAGCATTTGGATATACCCATATTGAGCTTGCATACATTTATTACTCTATTTTATATGAATATATCTTTCTTTATAAAAGTCTAAGAAACTATGGTTTATAGTATTTTACTTAGTATAAGTTAATTGGTTAGTAGTAGCTCTTTCTGAAAGCTAGTAATGCATGCATCCTGCAGATCTTTGCAAAGGAAGTGACAAAGTCTGTGAAGTTTCGCTGCAAGTGCTGTGCAATAGGATGAGATCCTGCAAACTTTGTAAAACCAAGCTTGTCATCTATCTATGGAATAAGAGAAAGCTAACTAGGTAAGAGGTGAGCATGGGCCATGAAAGCTTTAAGGAAAAGCACCAGATAACGTTGTTTTAATCATGTTTTGCAGACAAATGTAACATCTCAGCAGACTCACCACAAAACCCACAAGGTGGAAAATAGAAGAAAGGTAAAGGGAGAACATTCTAGAAAAATACATCAATAAACCCCTGAACCAATAATCTGAGAGCACCCAAACAGTCCACCCCCCCAACCCATGTTTGGGCCAGGAAGAATTAAATAATTCAATCTATTTTTGGAAAGCTATAAAAGTAAACCCCATGTACTGTGAAGAAAAGGGTATTTAAGGCTCTGAAATTGGGACAGAATTTGAAGCTTCCACTTTTCTGAACTTGAGCTCAGCTTTCTCAAAAGGAGATCTTCACAGAATCACAACTAGACTCTACTTTACCTTCTTTAGATAAATTTTCTTGTTTTATTTTAGCTAAGTAATGTTAAAGCTAAAAACTCTACTCTTCAATTGAACATCATCATTTCAGCTATAAATATAAGCATATTGTAACCTTGTAATTCGTAAGCTATTTTATAGTTTTAATAGAAATCATAACTGGTTATTGCTTGTTCTCAATTGTATAGGATTTGATGAATGCATTAATGGTTACTCTTCTTTCATTATACATTTCTCAATTAAAGTTCTTACTAATTGCATGCTCTCTGCTGTTAGAAATAAAAATTGTTACAAATACCTAAACTCTATATACCTCTTCTCATCCTGGGAGTTTCAATAAGGAAATTAGTTTGCTTTGATTTATCTGTGGTCAGATTCTGGAACAGGAACTTTATGCTTCAAACCAGTTCACTAAAATCCATATTGGCTATTCTAACTTCAGATGTAATTATAGAATTGGGCTATACCAGCCAGAGAATTCCACATCTGCAGCTGGCTGGTAGGCACAATCAGTGTTTGGTACTATCAAACAATTGCAGATATGCATGCAAAATAGTAACAGGAGACCAAAAATAGACCAATTCAGAGAACCTGGGCTGAATTTCAATTCATCTGATCCCCACAAAAAACAGATCAGTGTCCAAACCATACTATTTACCAGAAAACTCTTGTGGGGTACTGACAAAAGCAGACGCTTTCCAGGTTGGGTCAATTATGCAACTCAGAAACAGGAACACAATAGACCAGTGGTTCCCAACCAGTGTGCCGCAGCAACCCCTTTGATGTGCCACCAATGGCGGCAGGACATGGCCCCGACCATGGTCCAGGGGCTGCCAGCAGCAGCAGGATCCAGCCCTGGCCGGGGGTCTGCCCTCGGTGGCAGGGCTCGGGAGCCACGAGCGACTGCGCAGCATGGTGTGCCATGGCAGACAAAAGGTTAGGAACCACTGCAACAGACCATAGAAGATACTCAGAGGGGAAAAGGTAGTGATCCAGCTCTGAACAAGGTAGTTAAACCTTCCACAGAGTGAAATGGGAAATAAAGATGAAGACGACAGCTCGTGTTGTGGAAACTCATGATAGCAGTATGCACACAGATAAGAAAGATAAATACTCTTTCCAGAAGGTTGAAACAAAACCCTTATTGATTTTAAAATAAAAAAAGGCAAAAATCAAAGAATTCAGAACCATTACACAGGAAAACCCAAGAGCAGAGTCAGAGCAGATTGAGCTCTAGAACAGAGACAAATCACCACACCTAACTGCAGGATAACCTGTAACTTGGGAGGCCCCGATCACATACTTCCCACAAGAGGACAGCCTTCAACCAGGATCAGAAAAATACCCTGAAATTTAGAGTAGCAGTCTATAATGTAAGCAGTGGGGGTGTGTGTGTGTTATTTATTATTATTATTATTATTATTATTATTATTATTATTTATTATTATTTTTATTTTTATTTTTACTTGCTTTGTTTTAAATACCACAGAAACCTTTCCAAGATTTATCTTCTGCTTTCTCCTCTTCTAGAGCCTACAGTTGGCTAAAGAGCCACTAGGAAAAGGGCAGTCTCATATATTCTGCAGTACTCCCTTTTATTAAATGCTTGATTCTGCAAAATGTGAGCTGTGCTTGAGTTTTTAGCTCAGAGGTGGGCAAACTATGTGTTGTGGGCTGCATCCGGTCTATGGGCCTTCGAGCTAGGCTTGGCCTAAATTCACCTGTCTACTTCCAACCACACCACTCTCCCACTATGTGGGCCAAACAGCATCCAAGGTGGAGCATAATGGCCCATCTCCCACTATGTGTAACCACTGGACCCCGGCCAGAGCACAGCAGCCCCTCCTCCCTCCCTTGCTCATATAGAGGTCCCTGTGTCTCTCAGGTCAAAACGTTTGCCTGCTCATCCTTTAGTCGTTGCCTTTTCTCAATTTACTAGCTTGTGGGGCTGTGCGGGTGAGAGGTGGCATCTGGTGGGTTGGTTTGTCTTGCCCTGGAAGGCAAGCCAAAAAACATCAAGTGAAATCCTTGCCTTATTAAAATCAATGGCAGGGTTTTTTTTGTTTTTTGTTTTGTTTTTTCCCCCTTTGAATTCGCTTCATTTAGGATTTCACTCATCTGCATAATGGGCATTGGGGATGTAGGTGGATGTGTCCCTGTTGATACTTTACTACTGTTGGTATGAATTGTTTGGGGAAAAGTATTGTTAATGACCAGAAATGTCAGCAGTATCCAGTATGAAACAATGTCTCCAGGGTGTTTCATCATTAGATGATATACCAGTTGAATCAGTTCTTAGTAAATTTTGGAGTTTTACCATTAATGTTATTGACTTTGGTTGTAGTGGAGTAGTTTAATGTAGTTTAATTATAGCCTGACAGTCTGTTTGAAAATGCTCACAATTGCCCCACCAGACACATCATTTTAACTCATGTCAGGTTGTTCTAATGACATTTATATTATCTAATAAGTGTCTTATTAATGCATGTCACCATTTGCTTAATGACCTAAAGGATGGTAATGCTTGATTATACTTCTGAATATTTAAATGTACGTTAAGTGAAACAGTTAAAATTGAAATAAGGGTGGGGGGAAATAAACTATTGTACCCAAATGTCCCACTTTTTTAGTTTAGATTCTTTCTAGGCCTCCCAAACTATTCTCCACCCAATTAGCAACTCTAGTCACTGAAAAGAATTTCAAATTTATAGACACATGTCCTTTTTATTGATTTCATGCAACTTCCTATACTTCAGTTCAATTTATTCCTAATTGGCAATGGTGCCAATCAGAAACTGTCCATAATCTTAGGCCATCCATATTTATTTTTTTCATAACAAATGACCCAAATCTTGCAAATATACACTAGCACATGCAGTGCCTGTGTGTTCTAGTGCCTCCTGCTGCCATGACTAATTGTGTGCCATCACTCACTGTCCAGAGTGCTAAACCAGGTAGTGTTTGCATGTTTCAGCTACCAGGTGACTTAGGAACTGGTTACACTGTTGTTCCCCCATGCTTAGTACAATAGCACTTTGCAAGGATTAGAAAAAAATATCTTTAAAGAACATTTCAGTGATGAGAGCCTGGAACACTGAGAATGGAAGGACTTGGCATGCAGAAAGGCAACATGGGAAGAGACAAGGAAATAGGATGTCAAGACAGACTTTGTTTTTGTAGAGAAAACAAGAGAACAACCCAAGTCTGATAAGATTAGGGAAGATCTGTGCAGGACCGGTTGCTACACCCAACTTTCTGGAGAAGAAACTGACATTAGGTATGATTAGCCCTGAATGTTCCCCCTCTCATTCCTTTTCCTACCCAATACCTGTCGGTAAACTGGAATACAGGGAGTCGCCACAATCTGCACAGCAGAGCAGTGAGTATTCGGGCTCTTACATGGTCATGTGTGTGCAGCCTTTCCAACACCGTAGATATTATTATTGTGATTTATATAATAAAAGAATCCAGGATTGTTTCTGTGAAGCATAAACTAGGCATACACTCAGCATGAAGTGAAGGAAACAGAAACAAGCATGCCTGAGGATTCATTTTGTATAGAAAATAACTAGGTTCAAACATCACTGGATTTTGCAATCTGTTACTATCCATCTTCTAAGTCTCAGGCACTTTGACAATACAAATTAGTATGTACAGCTATAGTAAAATAAAATATGTCTATGCCAGGGGTTCTCAAACTGGCTTATGACCCCCAGCAGGGGGGTCACAAACAACTTGGGGGGGTTGCAAATTTTTTTTGGGTTTCATAATTTGCTTTGATTAAAGCAGGGGTATCAAACTTTACAACCTGCAGGCCAGATCCAGCCAGGTGGAGCTGCTGCCTGGGAGCTCCCTGCAGCAGCAAAGGGTAAACAACAGCTGCCAGCAGAGCAGAACAGGGACAGGCACCACACACACACTCTGACTCACTCTTATGATTCGAGTTACAGCACAGGAACAAAGGAAGCACTCCATCCAATCGCAGCTCAGCTCTGCTGTGGTCTGCCAACCAATCAGAGTCTCCGTCACAGTTTGAGAGAGCCACTGCACTGACCCCACCCCACCAAATCACTGTCAGTCATTCAGTCACCATGCTAATCTGATTGACAGCACAATGCATGAACCACAAACAAGAAAAGAAAAAGGGGCCAGGGCCCACGTGGGGAACAAGCCAATCAAAGGCGAGCGGGAACTGAGCCCAATCAAAGGCCAGCATGCTGAATGACTGACAATGAGTGTGAGGGGGGCAAGGCAGGAGCCCAGCCTGCCTTTGACTGAGACTCGATTTATTTCCTGGGTGGGGTAGGGGAAGTGGAAAGGGTAGGAGTCTCGGAGCTCTCCAGCAGGTGAAGGGAGGGAGTCTGGAAGCTCCCCAGAAGGGGAAAGGGAGCCCACAGGACAGGGGAATGGGAAGGTGTGGGAGAGCCTGAAGGGGAGAGGGGGAGAAAGGGGGGTGGCATGCTGCTCTGAATGTGACAGGGGAAATAACCCTAACCCCAATAAAATAATTAGTTTTATTCATGGGGGGGGGTTGCACAAATTCATGTTACCATTTTAGGGGGTCGCAGTATTGCAAAGTTTGAGAACCCCTGTTCTATGCTGTTCTAAATCTCCTATACAACTGTGTTATCAGAATTAACTAAATCAGCTGCCACACTTACTCTACAGCTAACATGCATGCAACAATTTCACTGGCTGTATGAGGGAGATTCTACAGAAGGTGGAATATTTCATGCAACAGTCTGGGCTTTCAGCTGTAAGTTACATATGTATTGAAATAACAAAGTAAAACCATTGGGTTGCCATGCCAGGCTCAATTCTGCCTTCATTTATATATGTGTCACCCCATTAGATGTATTATTGGAGTTGAATTGTTGTTGTGGATAGAATTTGGTTCTAAATCATCATTGGGAAACACAGACTAAAATTGCTGATTTTTTTTTTTTTAACTATAGCGCAAGAATCTTCTAAATTGGTATTTCATATACATTACTACAATCCATCTGCTGTGAAACCTCTCCTTTGATAAACAACCCCAGAACAATACCTTCTCATCATTAGCACAAAATGCATTTAATTGAATAAATAATAATGATTCTAATTAGTGCTACAGAGAGCTTTGACTTCATGCATGTTTAATTCCAAATGTAAGGGCTTAAAATGCTAATTAGAGAGATTACTGAATACCAATACAGCAATATTTTAATGAATTCTGGTTAATCCAAGAGCAATTTATTCAGATCAAATCAACATAAAAATAAATAAAAACTTAAAGAGCAAAAAGAAGAAATTTCTCTTCTGAGCCACAAAATGAGTTAGCAAGCAAGCCAGGTTCATTTCAACCTTCATTAGATAGTCATAATACTGTGTAAGTCTACTTGGATGGATCTGTTTTACAGGAATGAAGTTTGGAATCACGTTTTTTCCCTTGATTTATATTTAAATGTAAATATATTACCATATTTGTAAAATATTACAACAATGTTAGGAAATTAAAATGTCTGGACTGTCCATTTCTTTTGGGATAAATAAAATCCCCTTATAAAGACTGGTCCCTTAAATGCTTCTGTTGCATGCAAAGGCTGTGATGAATTTTTTTTGGCATATTGCTTGCTCAGTCAAAATTCTCATTGAAGAGCTCAGCCTATAGTCCTGACTGGTGAGACTACTCTTAACCTAGCAGAAAAGGATGCTAAAAACCTGTGTATGGTAAACTTACCAGAAAATATGAATTAACTAATTTAGAAATATTTTTTTTCAGAAAATACTGTGGATGGGGATTTTTACAGCTTTTACAAAATTACATTGTTCACTAGCACAATAAATTCCCCTGAATTTCATGGGTGCCCCTACAACTGTTGCTTTTCTTCCTTCCTTTGATGTTGGTGAGCTCTTTGATATTGTCTTTTGTGGGAGAAGAAACAATCCACTAGTGCACATAATTTTGTGTTCAGTTTGCATCAGAATTGAGAACTGAAGAGTTCTGCAAGTGAATGAGAACTTTTTTTTCCAGTCTTACTTTGTCTAATGCAGCTAACAGACTAGAAAAGTCTGTTTTGCTTTTGGCCTTCCATATAAGAAAATGGAATCAAGTTAAACATACTGAGCTTAGTAAATCTACATCAACTCTGAGTTTCAGCCCATGTCTAAACTAGATCCGTTCTAAATCAGTTTCAGTGCCTCCTTGCTATTGATTTGACAATGTAGTTCCCAGAAGCAGTATTTTCTGAGAAAATTCATAAGATGGAACAATGTTGATAATACAGATATGTTTTTTAAGTTGGTCAGCATTTATCTTGGTGCTACCATGATTTATACCAAACAGATTAAACTTTAAAGCAGTTATTAAGTTTGCAGAAAGGTAGTTTGTTCTAACGGATATTAGTTTGATTGCAAGGTATTAGGGATTTGTATATCTGGATGCTCTGCAAAATTTGTAGGGATTATAATTTAAGACTCTAGGTGGTGGTCCTGACTGCATCCTACTCCAGGTCCTGATAATCACTGTAAAATGATGCTTTCTCAGAGTAAAATAGACTTAGACCATGAGTGTGAAATTTATGGACCATGGGCTGGGGTCTAGCCGACCAAAGGCACTGATGTGGCCTGTGGAGCTGCTGCCAGGTCTCTGCCTGGGAGCTCTCTGCAGCAACAGTAATCTGTCTCAGCAGAGCTCAGCTAAAAATGCTTGTGATCCAGATCAGGTGAGAGTCAGAACAGAGGGGAACAAAGGAAGCACTCCACCTAATCCCACCTCAACTCTGCTGTGGTCTGCCAATTAATGAGTCTGTCACAGCAGGCTGGGCTTGGGTCCCAGATAGCCACTGCACTGCCCTCCACCCCATGTGTTCACTGTCTATCAGTTGGCCCACTAATCTGATTGTCTGCACATTGAATGAATCACAAATAAGATAAGAAAAAGTGTCTGGGGCCCATGTGGGAATGATCCAATCAAAGACCAACCAGGACTGAGTCAACCAATGGCCACCATGCTGAATGACTGACAGTGAGTGGGTAGGGAGGAGGGGAGGCAGAAGCCCAGTCTGTCTGTGGCTGTGACTTAGACTACTTGCCGGCCACCCCGTAGTAGGGGAGGTGGGAAGGGAAGGGGATGGGGGTTCTGGGAGCTGCCCAGCTGGGTGGAGGAAGAGATCTGGGAGCAGGGGAAATTGGGTCCAGGACCTGCACAATAGAAGAAGGGTGGGAGTCAGGGAGCCAGCATGGCAAAGTGGAGCCTACAGGGCAGGGAAAAGGGGGAAGGTGTTGCCGATCCTCTGGGTTGGGGAGGGGGAAAGAGGAGCCTATGCTGCTCTGAACATGGCAGGGGAAAGTGTTGGGGAGCCCATGCAGACGCATGGTCTGTGATAGGTGTCCTGCCCTCCAATGTGCCGCCCCCCACATTGCATGGGTTTGACATCCCTGACTTAGACTGTCATGATTAACATTATGACAAGTTCCAGAGGGTGAGCTGTTTTAGTCTAGTTCAGCAAAACAAACACGAACTGTGGTGGCACTTCTAAAGACTAACAAATTTATTTATCATATGAGCTTTTGTGGGAGAAAATCCCACTTTGTCAGCTGCTTGATGCAACTACTTCCTCATATGGTACAGCTTAACTTTGTATTGCATATTTCACATATTATATCATCAAAATTCTTTAGTTAATTAATATAGAGATTTGTTAGTCTTTAAAAGTGCCACCAGACTCCTTGTTTGTTATGATTAACCTTGTGGCAGCTAATCAAGGTATTAAGACACTAGAGATCCAATCTAGACTGAATGCTTAATATGTCCATCACTATGACTTATCACGGTCATATTTTTCCACTGGCATCCATGCTTTGGCAACTAGCTGCAGAATGTATCACACCCCAAGGCTCTTTCACGTTCCATTCGCTTATCCTCTCTAGTCCTATGCACTCAAAACCTAGTTCCTGAGGGAGCACGATTCCATAACAGTATTTTCTGCATCCTTTATGTCTTACCTATAGAACTTGTTTACTGAATTCTGAATAACCTGGAAAAAATCATTCTCTCTATGACAGCCAAGCAATATTGAAACAAAAATTGTTTTTCACTGCTGTGGTGTCAGACTGAAGGGATTAAAGTCTTGTAACTATGTGCAGACCAGCAATATACTGTCATTATCATCACATAGTTCTTGCCTTGAAACATTACAAAGGTAGTGTGTAGTAAATAAAGCACAAATGTTGTTTATCATGATGAACAAATTTTCTATAAGAATACGTTTCAAGAAATTTGAAGGCAAATTAATTGAGAGTCAATGTACTATTTAAGCAGCATTTAAAACAGTGGGTAGTTGATTCTTATTCACATTCACAGTGATGCCTTTTCAACAGGAAAAAGAGCCTGGAATTTATACAGCGAAATATCTAGAGGGAATACTGATTGTATGATTAACATAATCATTCAGGCTGCTACCATTGTTCCACACAAGTTCAGCAAAAAAATGCATCCTGATGCTGTTTGAATGAAAGCATATGAGGCAACAGTTTTTCTTCAAGGCAAAAGATCATCTCAAATATACCCTTCAGATCCTTTTACATTTTTCATTTTAAGCTTTCAGTTCTTGGAAGCTTATCTACTATATTTTTAGTGGTCATACTTCATATGATTATAATGCTTTGAGAAGATGTGGGCAGCTGTGTGTGTGTAAGCAATAATAAAACCAGCTGGTTCTAATGGGAATACCCTTTTATTTATCATATACCATATAGTGTGTATACAACACGAAACCAAAATAAATTATTGCAATGGAATGTTAGGTACAATCACACACTATAAAAAAAAGTGATACATCTTAAGAGTAAAGTAATGATTATTTCACATGTACTTTAAACAGAGTTTCTGAAACTAGACTTAAGACAATATGTCCTGTTCTCTAAATTGTTAATGAATCCTATACAGATGAATGCATTGTGAGGAGTCTGCTTCAGGCACAAATATTCTTTCAAGTGTAGATTTAGCCAGAAAGCTTAAGTGTCCTACTCAAGGTCACACAGTGTTTCAGTTCCAGAGTTGACTTTAAAGCCCAGTTCTCCTGACTTCCTATTTATCAGGCCCTATCTCCTGAGCACATAGTGTCCTTCACAAACTTGTCAATTTCCAAAGGGTCAGCTGTGTTAGTCTAATCCAGCAAAAAAAAAAAAAAAAAAAATCTGTGGCATATAAAGACTACTAGATTTATTTTTCACATGAGCTTTCATGGGAGAAAATCCCACTTTGTCAGATGTTTTGAAGATGGGCGAATGTACAGAATGGAATGAAAATAAATGCAAGGGAGTGTAAAACATGGGATGAGGTCACACAGTAACAGCAAATCAGAGCAGTTGTTAGGTTCAAGTCCTGGGAAAGGTGAAGTTGAATTACCACTTGTAATGGGAAAAGAAACCACAGTCTTGATTTAATCCTGTTTTCACATAATTTCATTGGCATATTAATTTGAGTTCAGCTGTTTCTCTTTGAAGTCTTGATGTCCCAGTCATGTCTCTGAATACAGTCATTAACAAATCATTTGTCAAGTGACTAGAAAGATGGAAGTGCTCAGCAACTGGTTTTTCTGTTTTGTGATTTTTGTGTTCATTTATTCTTTTGCACATGGATCATCCTGTTCATCTGATGTATAAAGTGTTGGGGCATTTCTGGCACATTATGGCATAGACCACATTAGTAGATGAGCAGGTAAATGAGCCTTTGATGGAGTAGCAGGCTTGATTAGGACCTGTGATGGTATCTATTGTGCAGATATGTGGGCACACTGGGCAGCGTGGTTGTTCACAGCGGTGTGTGCCTGCTTTAATGTTTCCATTGTTAGGTCTGTAATTGCTGGTGAGTATCTGTTTAAGATTGGGTGGCTGTCTGTAGGCAAGGAGGTCTGTCTCCCAAGGCTTGAGAGAGAGAGAGGGATCATCTTTTAGAATGGGCTGTAGGTCCTTAATGATCTGTTGAAGAGGTCTGACTTGAGGGTTGGATGTGGTGACTGGTGGCGTTCTGTTGTTTTCTTTCTTGGGCCTCTCCTGTAGTAGATGACTTCGGGGTACTTGTCTAGCTCTGTCAATTTTTCTTACTTCCCCAGGTGAGTACTGTAGTTTCAAGAATGCTTGATAGAGATCCTCAAGATGTCTGTCTCTGTCTGAGGGATCAGAGCAAATGCGGTTATATCTTAGGGCTTGGCTGCAGACAACAGATCGTGTGGTGTGTTTAGGATGGAAGCTTGAGGGATGTAGGTAACTATACCAATCAGTAGGTTTTCAGTACAGGGTGATCATGATGTGTCTATCCCTCATTTGTACTGTAATGGTGAGAAAGTGGATCTCCTGTGTGGAGTGTTTCAGGCTCAATTTGATTGTGGAATGGAAATTGTTGAAATCTCTGTGAAAATCTTCAAGAGCATCCCTGCCATGCGTCCAGATGATGAAGATGTCATCAATGTAGTGTAGGTAAAGAAAAGGTGTTTTGGGATGAGACTTGAGGAAACATTGTTCTAAGTTGCCCATAAAGATGTTGTTGGCATATTGTGGGGCCATGTGGGTGCCCATAGCAGTGCCACTGACTTGTAGGTATAAATTATCCTCAAATCTGAAGTGGTTGTGGGTGAGCACAAAGTTCATACCCAACTGTCTAAACTACTATACAACATTACAGAAAGCAAGAGGGACACCTTCAACCCAGCCAACAGTATTGTTAATCTCTCGAGCTACACATATACTCCAGCAGAGGAATCTGTGCTATCTCGGGGACTTTCCTTCTGCTCCACAACCCACACACATAAGATAAAATGCTATGGTGACCTTGAGGCCTACTTTGGCTGTCTAAGGCTTGAAGAATTTTTCCATGACACCACCAATCAACGCAGTGACAACAGATGCCTTCCTCCAAACTCTGCAAGAAGAAAAATTCTCTGTGGACTTCTCCAAAAGGTTGGAACAAGAGACTAGACTTCTACATTGATTGATTGTTTCCACCACTGTCCCAAAGCTGAAATCATGGACAAATGACATCCTTTACACCATAACCTCAGCCCTGCAGAATGCAATGCCAACCACAGCCTCAGAAACAACTCTGACATTGTTTTTACTGAGGCTGACAAAGAAGGTGCAGCTGTCATCATAAATAAATTGGATTACGTTCAGGAGGCTTATAAACAACTCTCCAACACAACATTCTACAAACCACTTTCCTCTGACCCCATTGAAGAATACCAAACGGAATTAAGATGCCTACTCAAGAAACTCCCCAAGACAGCACAGGAACAAATAAACCAACTGAGGATGTTTTTGGACTCAGGCCATTTACAACTGACAAAGAATGCTAGATCCCCTGCTACCTTGTTATAATGACTTTGGTGTTATACAAAATACACATAAAATGTTACCAAAGCAGAGCTCTACCCTGTTACACTTACATGGGCCCTCACTTTACACAGGGATATACAAAGTAAACTGTGCCAGTGAAAGAGCCTGTCTTAACCCAATGAAACAGATTTCTCATTATATAGTGGTGGTGGTGTTTGTTTTAAACCAGTATTGTATCCTGAGTTCCATTGAAGAAGCTGGGCTTCTTTTAGCAGTTGTAAGCTCTTGGGGGAATCAGCGTATGTGGATGTTGTTTTGTTGAATTCCTGTTTATACTTCCATCATTGCAGGGACATAACTGTTTTGGGTTTTGCACTCCCACCTCTTTTGGTATGGAATTCTTCTCAGTACAATATCTATTCATGTTTTGCCCATATTCACAATTAATTTTCAGATAATGATCCTTCCATATTTGTTGTGCATTCTGCAGAGATCTTGTTGGTCTGGCAATTACTTTGTAACTGTGTAGAGTACACACTGAAGAATGCTGAAATAAAATTCTGCTCTGTGAAGCAACAGGAAACAATGGTTTTCTGGGGTTCCAATGAAATACTTTTTCAAGAGGCTTCCATATCATATCTGCTCAGTTTACAAATAAGAGGATTTTACAATTGCCAGCTTGACAGTGAAGCCTGAGATCTGAAAGTCAAGCTGGGTTCTTTCTGGTTTGTGAGGCTAACAGGAATAAAAAGTAGGTTAAAAATGTTAACCTTTAACATCTTTAGTATAACTGTGAAAGCACAAATGGACAAGTTCTGAGGGGAAAAAAGGAACATTTTCATACTATCTTTTCAGAGCAAAACCACATCACAGTGCAACGTTAGATGCCAGTGACTTGTTCTAAGCATTTTCTAATACAATTACCTTTTTCCCTACCATTCTGGGTCAAATTCCCTGTTCACATAAATAAATGCAGCTCCACGAATGTTAATGAGTTGCACCAATTTATAAGAGTAGAGAATGGCTACTATCTGTCCAGCATCAGTTAAGAGCTTCAAATGTTGTTTTACATGGATCTTGATAACAATGTATAACCTAGTATTGCCTGTTTTCAATTCAAAAGCTTTTTTACTAGTGTATTAATAGAAAGATTAAGATTAAATTAAAATAGACTCTTTAGTATAAGTACTTCCACACATAGTGCAACTTAATTTTGTATTGCATCTTTCACACACTGTACCCTCAATTCTTTAATATAAGGATTTATTCTGCAACTTTTTATTCATGTGACTGGCCCAGTCAAAGCTAATGGGACTACTTATTTGAGATGCAGTATTGGGATAGTAGTTTTAGAACTGTACTTAATTTATCTTCGTCTACTTCACTTAAAAAAAAACATAAAAAGGGGAGAACATAATTAATTCCTGAAGCCTTTACTCACACAAGCCAGCCCTTATTTTGAGTAATAGTTCTGTTAGGATTACTGAGGTGACTAAAAAGTGTCATCATGGGTGAACTTTGCAAGATCAGGCTCAGATGAAGTTGATGAAACAGTGATACAAAAAGAGATCAGATAGCATGAGGTGCAGAGGAAAAGAATTTTGTGGTATTTGTAGTGTGATTGTTTGAAGGGATGTAGTTGAAAGGCAGTTGAATTAAGGGCTGGAGATAGGGGTATAAGATCAAAGTAAAATGTTCCATTGCTACATTAAATATAAATGCACATGGAACAGAAAAGTCTGAATCTATAGAAATGCTTGTCACCTTAATCTTTTGAACAGAAGGGAAAATCTTAAATGTCAACAATTATGTTGTACAAAATGCAAGTTTGTGTAACTTTCAGTTTCATGGATTTGACCAGATTTCAGTGCACAGTAATAATGAAAAAAGTGGAGAGCACACAGGGATGAGCTAGCTTTAAATGTCTTGGAACGTATGATGTCAAAATGCAGAGATTTACCAATAGAACATGAAAAAACTTTTGCTTGGTATATGATGGAAATAGCAAATAATTTGGAAGAATGACTGCTGTGTTTTCAGGACAACTTTGTCTGCTATTTATGCCATTTTAGATAAATATTTAAACTTCATAACCCTTAACAAAGCTACAATTCCTTTCTTTTTCTACTTAGAAACTGTTAATGCGATGAGCAAAAGCTCCTAAATTTCATTTTTTTTTTCTTTTTTCTTTAACGAAACCTCAAGGAACCAAAGAGTGCTTTGACTTAAGTTAACTTGTATGAGGACAGCCTCAGGATGATTTCACTGTCTTGCAGCATCAAATTAACATTGAAGTGGGAATGGGAATAATTAATACTGACTGCTCTTTTTTCTCCCTACCTCCCGTCTGCAGATTCTGACTTCCATTGGACATTTTGAATAATTAAATACATCTATCGGACCTTCAAGAATGCCAGAATACATTCCTGAACAGCAAATTTAACTTAAGGTGGTAGACTATGAATTTAAGCAGGAATTTTTGAAGTAAGTATGAAATGAGATCCTTAGCTAGTGTAAATCAGTTCTCTTCAAGTCAGTGGATCTATGCTACTGGTATACCAGCTGAAAATCTGGGTGTTGGACCTCGAAAGTGAAGGGAACAGTAGATAAATTATTAATGTTAAATTGGCATAGCTTTATCTAGTTCAGTGCTCTGTAGTGACCAGGCACTTGATAGGTAAAGGGCCAGAAGCAACCTGATGTCAATGACTTAGAGGACATGAAATATGTTATGATGTCAGAAGAAAACATACCTGGCTAAATAACCATATCCTCAGTTACCAACGGCCAATAAACTTGTCTCCCATTGGATAGTAAAAATCAAAATAATAATAATAATAAATAATTTACATTGACATCTTCGGCTGAAGGTTTTGGGGGGTTGTGCTGCTGTTGTGATATTCATGGCACATGCAACAATGTCTTGTCTTAATGTACATAGCACATAGTTAATTGCTATCACTGCCCAAAATCACAGTGACTGATTAGATGCCCTTGGTTCAAAATTGTGAATTTCACTGTAACTACTTCCCATTATTTCCATGAAAGCAGTGGTATTGTTCTGGAAAACTGCCAGTCAGTATGACAGGAATACTTCCCACCAGTTCGGGCACTGCCTCTGGGCATCTATCAGCCCCCAAGCCCAGAACAAGAACTCTGCTACTTTCAGATGTAAGGTAGACAACTTTAAAGATGTTTGTTTAACAAGGCCCATAAAGCCAATGAACAAGATGACAAAAGAATATGGTAAGTACCCCAATACCCAAATAGCACAAACCCACAAATAAGACAAATAACACCACAACCCTTTCATCCTCCTTCCGAGCTCCCTGATAAGACTATTCACTGTTTGTCTTCGTTCTTCAGAGTGTTGAGCCTGATTATGGAGGGAGAGACTTCACAGCAGACTTCTTCTTCTCCCAGTCTGTCACCAATCTGCTTCTGGATCCAGGCCCATTGTCCTTCTCTTTTCTCCTGTCTGCTTCTGGGCTCACAGCCTAGATCCTCTTTCTGGAGCCAGCTGCAATCCAGAGAGTCTTTTGCAGTGCTAGTGCACCATCATCCACACACACTAAAACCACCCTGTCTCTCCCTGTAACTCTCAACCAGTCTGGTCAGTCAATAAATTGGTCTCAACTGGCCAATCACCAGCTCATATTTTCCTGTGCTTGGAGCTCAGTGTCACTCAAAATCATGCATATGGCCCTCTGTCTCTGGGCAAAACTCTTGTCCTTGGCAGGCTGCCAGGTGACCTTGGTTACACTGTCAATCAAATGAAGATTCTAGATCTCTTCGGTCTTTTGAGCTCTCCTTCTCTGGGAATGACACTTCAAGTTTTTAACATACCAATATAATAATTCAAAACCAAAATATTTCCCTCAAAATTATTTGGGGTTGCAAAGAGTCATAAAATTTCATGCTCTGCACAAAATTCACTGTTTTCATCATCATCAATAGTGGAAGTATGTTCTGAATGAAAATTTTGTGGTTCTAGTTTGTAAAATGTCAGGTGATGAGACAAGCGAACCTGCAATTGATGGAATGCTACAACAACAGCAGACCTAATGAGAGGGAATATATGAAATGTATGAGGGAACTATGGATGGACAAAAGACCTACATCCGCACTAACTGAGAACCAGCTAGTTACCCAACGCTTCAACATAGTAAAGAGGCAGCTGCTCTCACAACTGGAGATAGACCAACTCCACGTTATATCCCAGACTCAAGAAGAAGACCCAGAAGAACAACTCGATGTGCAGCCAACACCTGAAGCTGGAACTTCACTGCCACCCCCTCCATAACAGAGCACAGCAGCTGATATGAGACATAAGATCATGGGTAAACTAGCTACAGTCAACCCTCGAGACCGATTACCAAGGCTCATTGGAGAAGTACCATCAGATAGTATACTAGAAGATGCCAATAGAGCCCTAATGACAATTCCTACTACCACAATAACTCAAACCAATGAACTGGTATATGCTACAGCCTCTGTAATCCTGGAGATGCTTGGCTACATGATCAAGAAGAACAGCAATACATACCCCCCCTGGAAAATGAGGTTGGAGGATAAGATCAAGGCAACCTGGAGACAAGTTAGTCAGCTGGTGGAACTACACAAGGGTGTAGAGATTAAGGATAAGACTTGGCTACTGAAAAAATACAAGGGCCTGACTCCCTCTGAAGCCCTAGAGACTGCTAAACAAAGGCTCACAGCACTGGCTACCAGGCTAAGGAGATACACTAGAGAAGCACAGGCCAAAACGATAAATGCCCTATTCTCTAGAGAACCATCCAAGGTGTACTCCCAACTGCAGTGCAACAACACAATAACAGCAGAGCCACCACCAGCAGAAACTGAACAGTATTGGAAGAATATATGGGAGAAAGAGAAGACTCATAACACCAGGGCAAAGTGGCTGCAGGACCTGAGAACAGACCACAGCAATCTCCTGGAACAGGAACCAGGCACCATCACAGTAGCCAACATCCAACAGCGGGTCAAGAACATGAAGAGCTGGACAGCACCTGGACCGGACATGATCCACACCTACTGGCTAAAGAAACTAACAGCAATGCATGAACGCCTAGCAGCACAGATGAACCAGCTGCTAGCAGCAGGCTCCCACCCAGACTGGCTGACACAAGGAAGGACAGTGCTGATCATGAAAGACCCCCACAAGGGAACAGCACTGTCCAACTACCGGCCAATAACCTGCCTCCCCACAACATGGAAAGTCCTATCAGGCATCATAGCCACCAAGCTACAGGACCACGTGGGCCAGTACCTGAGCACAGCTCAGAAGGGCATTGGGAACAACACCAGAGGCTCAAAATACCAGTTGCTCATAAATAGTCACCCAAGACTCAAGGTCTAGACAGACCAATCTGAGCACAGCCTGGATTGACTACAGGAAAGCCTACGACTCAATGCCGCACACATGGATCTGTGAATGTCTGGTGCTATACAAAGTCAACAGGACACTATGGACCTTCCTCAAGAACTCAATGGGACTGTGGAAGACAACACTAGAAGTCAACTCAAGACAGCTTGCACAAGTGGCCATCAAGTGCGGCATATACCAAGGTGATGCGCTGTCCCCGCTGCTGTTCTGCATTGGCTTGAACCCCCTCAGCCACATAATCACAAGGACTGGATACAGATACAAGTTCAAGAGTGGAACTACCATTAGCCACCTCCTCTACATGGATGACATCAAGCTGTATGCTAAGAATGAACGAGACATTGACTCGCTAATCCACCTGACACGGATCTACAGTGAGGATATTGAGATGTCATTTGGAGTGGAGAAGTGTGGCCAGATGGTAGTAAAGAGAGGGAAGGTAGTCATGACTGATGGGGTGGAGCTCCCAGCAGGCAACATAGCAGACATACAGACTGGCTACAAATACCTTGGCATCCCACAGTCACATCGGAACCACAATGAGGAGGCAAGGAAGACAGCAACATCCAAGTACCACCAGAGGATAAGACAGGTCCTGAAGAGCCAGCTCAATGGGAAGAACAAGATCCACGCCATCAACAGGTACGCCCTGCCAGTCATCAGATACCCTGCTGGTATAGTGAGCTGGCCAAAGGAGGACATGGAGGCTGCCGATGTGAAGACCCGGAAGCTCCTCACAATGTATGGAGGTTTCTACCCCAAGTCCAACACCCAGAGACTGTATACCAGTCAGAAAGAAGGTGGGCGGGGTTTGGTGAGTGTCAAAGCCACTGTCCTGGACGAAACCCAGAGCATCCAGGAGTACATCAGTAAGATGGCACCCAAAGATGAGCTGGTGAGAGAATGCCTGAGGCAGCAGCAGCAGACATGGGAGGTAGACCAAGCAGAAGAAGTGCCATGACAAGACAAGACCCTGCATGGGCTGTACCATCGACAGATAGCTGAGGTGGCTGACATTGGGAAATCCTACCAGTGGCTGGAAAGTGCTGGACTAAAAGACAGCACTGAGACACTGATCATAGCAGCACAAGAACAGGCACTGAGCACCAGATCCATTGAAGCAGGGGTCTACCACACTAGACAGGACGCAAGGTGCAGACTGTGCAGAGAGGCCTCAGAGACAGTCCAACACATAGTGGCAGGATGTAAGATGCAGGCAGGAACAGCATACACTGAACAGCACAACCAAGTAGCTGGCATTGTGTACAGGAACATCTGCACAGTGTATGGGCTAGACCCTCCCAAGACCAGATGGGAGATCCCACAGAAGGTCGTGGAGAATAACAGGGCTAAGATTCTGTGGGACTTCCCGATCCAGACGGACAGGCAGGTACTGGCTAATCAACCAGACATCGTGGTAATAGACAAGGATCAGAAGACAGTGGTGGTGATAGATGTAGCAGTGTCGAGTGACAGCAACATCAGGAAGAAGGAGTATGAGAAGCTGGAGAAGTATCAAGGCCTGAAAGAGGAACTAGAGAGGATGTGGAAAGTGAAGGTCAAAGTGGTCCCAGTGGTGGTAGGAGCACTCGGGGCTGTGACTCCTAAGCTGGGAGAGTGGCTCCACCACATCCCAGGAACAACATCAGAGCTCTCTGTCCAGAAGAGTGCAGTGCTAGGAACAGCTAAGATACTGCGCAGAACCCTCAACCTCCCAGGCCTCTGGTAGAGGACCCGAGGTTGAGGAAGACACATACGACCCATAGAGGTGAGAGGGGAATTTACACACACACACAAAACTGGCATATATTTGATTGCTTCTCGTCCTCCTCACTGTTGGTATGTCATTTTGTCATCTTAACTCCTGATCCTGCAAATGGGCATTAAATATGTAATGGCAGCCTCTGGGAGCAGATTGCAGTGCTCTGATCAGAGCTGGTGCTAGGCATAAGCAGATGGAGCTGAGCGTCTCAAGGACAGGGTGGATCCCCATTAGATTTTTATTGTAAGAAATTTCCTGCTTTAGTATTGGTTGGTTGGTAATCAGGAAATATTCATGCTTAAGCCTTTAGTAGGTTAGCACTGCCTCTCTCCCTGATTGTTGGATCAGTCAATCCCAGCAAAAATAAGAGGATCACAGGATCACCCTAACTTCAACTACTGGCATTAGTGACAGTTTGATGTGAAAGATGCAGATGTAGTGGAGTTCCACTCCAGCACGAAGCAGACCATTGTACATGCCCTTCTCCTCCTTATAATTCAGATGCGGGAGTCACATATACAAGTTACAGACCCTCTTTTTTGAGTTTTCCACCAGTAGGGAATTCACCTACATACAAGGAATTTTCCCCAGCTATTTTTGGTCATTTGACATGGCACACAAGTACCCTTAGTGAACCACTTAATGTTACTTAAAAAAAATCTGAAATGGGCATATTTGTGAAGTCTGTAGTTCTTGATGTCTTTTGAGGTCTATATGTGACACTGGAAAATGCCGAAATCAAAACTGAAGGATTCAGCTGTTAGTTGTAATGCCAAAGTTAATTGATAGTAGCTGCAGCCTTCTTCAGTTTTAAGTAGGCAATCAACCAGTTCCTTTTAAGCTTTGTTCAAGTTTCTGTATAGCTTGCATACATATTTACATTATGAAATAAAATCTTCCATTTACGAAATAGTTGACAAAAGAATGTATCCTCCCCTGGTTATAATAAACAACATTTAATTTTGCTTCAGAACCGGGGCATGACTTCTCTGATAGTGGCAAATTCACGGCTGTCAGATCAAACTTTCCAGTTTAACTGAGTCGGTCTGTGAAGACCCACTCAATTGATCAGGAAGTCAGAATTTTAAACATTCTGGCTCTCAAGGCCACTTTTCACTCACCTATTGAACATAATGCTATTCTTTCTTGGATAATTTAATGTGATCTGTTTGCCCAAATGGTTTAAACCCCCTTGCGGAAAGTACAGCTACAGCCCGTCAATCAAGAACAGACTTAGAACAGTAAATTCTTTGAAAACAAATGTTAATGTTTATTTTTGTTTACAATAGAACAATGAATTTCAAGAACTGAAAATATTTTACCATAGAATTTCAATAACCATTTATCATGGTGAGCGTAGCATAGAACAACAACTGGATAGAATGCTGCTCTTCTGTGTTACAATATTTAAAATCACATAAACCTTCCTGTTAACTTAGCACCCTATAGCATATAACTTAAGGATTTTTGTGATTTTTAAAACCTATAGTGTTCAACAAATGATGATCAGTCATTTGTGGAATGGATGAAGATAAGCCCTTCTGTCACACAGCACTCATTCAGCTTTATTGACAGGCAGGCCTCAAGTGTTCTTTTTAATTACAGCACCATACACGTCTCTCTGAACTGTTGACATGGGCGCAGTTCTGCTCTGTCGCAGGCAACTGGGTTGCTACCAGTACTAAGCATATACCTAAGACTGAGTTAGGTAGCTCACTTAGACCTTCGGGGCACCAATGCCTTGCTGATTTAAGCAGGCTCAGTTCCGGTCTGTCACTGCTCCAGTCCGGAGTTGTTGCCATCTGGTGCTGAAGTTGCGGGGACTGCTGCTACATCTGCGGCTTCTGGTCTGGGTTGGTTCAGTTAGTCTGCTTGGAGAGTACCTGGCCTTCTTGGTGTGGTGTTCTGTCAGCGTTGGTGTCGCCAGCGCCAAAAATCCAGATTTGGGTGCCCAGGGCAGGCAGCCCCAAAGGCCCTGATCTGGGGCTCATCCTTCCCAGTGGTGGTGGGGGTCTCTTCTCCCCCCCCCAGCACTCTGACCCGGTTGGGGGGTTCCCTTCCCTGTCACAGTCAGAAGCGATTGGGAGGGCATCCCTTCCCCACCACAGCCAGAGCCAGGTGGGGCATCCCTTCCTTTGCCCCATTAGCCCTGCTGTAGTTATGGCCCAGGGTGTCGCTAAGGGTCTGAGGCTCCAAAGCTCCACAAACTGCTCCAACAGATGTTTTGAAGGAGCATGCAAGGGGAGGGAGAGAGAGTCAGAATCTGCAGGAACCTCCCTGAAGGGTGTGGGACCTTTGAGGAGTGGATTGGAGTTTAAGGTGGAAGCCTTAGATAGAAAGGGGCTTAGGACGCATCTACGTAAGGGTCCTCCTTAAGAGTCTGAAAGAGGCTGCAAGTCACTCCTCAGTTGTTGAAGGCTACTTATGTTACACTTGTTAATTGCTTCTTAAAGGATCCTAATTATAATCATTACTGTGTAACTAATCTAGCACTTTTTTTATTGCTGCCTTTGAGGGATTAAACTGAGGTTTTTAGAAGGGGTTTCTCTATCTGTGTGCTTTCTGTTATTCTCACCCATAAGTTCAAATAATTTTAGGAGAAAAATTCGTGGCTACAAGCCACTCAACCGAAGTAACATTAGTCAAAGGGAGGGTGTGTCCTTTTGACTCTGTAGTGGACCCGCCAGGTATTAGGAAGTTGAAGAGAGAGGGACAAGTTATTTTAGGTCACTTGTACATCTCCCATCAACTGCTGCCAAAAATGGTGAATAATGTAGACAAGGCCATAGTTCCATCACTATTGAAATCTGCTTCAGGGTGAAATTCAGCTTCTTCCTCACGTTTGGTACCAGGCTACTGTTTGAATTTTTTGTTTTTCTGTACCGTGTGCAGATGTACTTTTTCAGCTACATGTGAAATGTCTGTAGGCTGCATCTATGCTGTTTAAGTACTTTGCAATTCAGATCTCATTTGGATTCCACCCAGGACTGTGTAAATGTTAAGAGTCAGCCCACAAAGCTGGTGCAAAGGGGAAACTAAAACTGTCAGGCCCAAGTCAGTTCTTTTATATGAGACCCTTAAAGGGGTGAGTGAGTGGGTGTGGGTGTGTGTATGTGTCTACAAGAGAATATGAACTAAGTGCAGTTAGCTTCTGCTTTTGTTGTACTGTTTATGATTCTAGACTAATATCTGTACAAAGTGCCTAATTTTTTTGATATTGATTTCCAATATTATACTGAGTTTTGCAATTTATCGCTGGTGGTCAATCTAATGTACTTTTTATTTTATATATTTATAAGACAACATCTGCAACTGGCTGAGTGAACTTAATGTGCATTATAACCATTAACGTTAATGGCAATTGCATGGCTAGTTTCAAATACAGTGCAGAGAATATTCCCGTAAATGCATTTGCCATCAACAGTACTACACTGTTTAATTTCCAAGACCTGAAGTATGGATGTGTTTTCAGTCGTCCCCCCCCTTAATTTTCCCTTCCCTGACCTGTCTAGATTGTGAAAACAAGAGATGCTGCATCTGAATTACATGACTCAAGATTCTTGAATAACAAGCTCAGTTAGAATGATTTAATCAGAGATTATTAGTCTGAGATTAACACGGCGTTATTGAGAGAACTGGCTACCGGTATATCTCTCTCTCTTACTATATCTGGAAGGACATGGCAAATTTCATTCCCCAAGTAAATTCCCATAATGGCCCCAGCACTATTCTTTCCTCACTGCTGTATTAGTTATCCCTCATCAGTTTGTGGTGTGTGTGTAAATTTTCATAGTGAAAACTGGGAAGTAAGAAGCAGCAGCAGCAGCAAGAACAACTCATAGAATTTGAATAGAAACAGAGAAAAAGTCAGTAAATTTTGTCTATTGATTACTCTGAGATTGTGACAGACAACCTTCCAGCCCTATGATATGATTTGATTTGATTTGATTTGATTTGAACTGAAAATCATAATCAAGTGTAGTTTTAATCATAATATATTAAACAATTAAATTTTTGGGTGTGATCTGATGATTGTATGAAGCAGATATATGAGGAACATACTCTAGGTGAAAATCAAGATAAGTATTTAACTCGAAGCTCTTGTAATGAAGAGATCTCAAATTAAATACATTTTTTCAGTGTTCCCTCTAGGCTCTCTGTATGACTTCTTAATGTACCTGTAGATCCTTCATGCAGTTACTAGAAGGGATGTATTGACCACCATTGTGACTTAATTTGTCTTGGCTACAGAAAAAGCAGAATGCATGTACTTTATTTTTTTTTCCTCATTCATGATCACTTCTAATTATAAAGGACCAACAGAAATTAACATAAGTAAAATGTATTATAAATTGGGTTACTCAGAAATTTTCTAATGAGTGGGGTTCAATTAATTTTCCTAGCCTTCCAGACTCCAGGGATAGATGGCTCTCTGTGCTGACAAACTCCCAAGGCATGGCTACAGGGAACCAGAGAGCTCAGGCGGCTGTTGACTAAAATTGACGTTCTTGTCAGTACCATTGTTGGTATTTGAAAAGCCTTGAAAGAGTCTTAGCATTTTAAGACTAACAGATTTATTTTTTGCATGAGCTTTCATGGGAGAAAATCCCACTTTGTCAGACACTTTGAAGACGAGGGACTTACAGAACTGGATGAAAATAAATGCAGAGGAGTGTAAGACATGGGATCAGGTCATACTGCAACAGCAAATCAGAGCATTTTTAAGGATTCAGATTTTAGGAAACAGCACACGGAGGGAGGGTGAAGATCTGTTTATAATGTGAAAAGAATCTATAATCACGATTCAGCCCTGCTTTCACACAGTCTAATTTGCATATTATTTGAATTTTGGCTGTTTCTTGTTGAAGTCTTGATGTCCCATTGATTTTCTTGAGGCCCATCATTAACAAACCATCAAAGGAGTGATTAGGAAGATGGAAGTGCTCAGCAACTCGTGTGTGTGTGTGTGCACGCGCGCGCACATGCACGTGCATTTATTATTCTGCATAGGGACTGTCCTATTTGTCCAATGTTTAAGGCATGGGGGAATTTCCAGCACATGAAGACATAAATCACATTAGTGGATGAGCAGGTGAAGGACTCTTTGATGGAGAATCTGGCTTGATTAGGTCCTATGATGATGTCTTTTGTGCAGGTATGTGGACAAAGTTGTCAGTGTGGTTTGTTGCAGGGATATGTGCCTGCTCTAAAAGTTTGTTAGATCTGTTGTTGCTGGTGATCATCTGTTTTAGGTTCCAGGATTGTTTGTTGGTGAGGAGAGGTCTGTGTCCCAAGGCTAGAGAGAGTGATGGGTCATCCTTTAAAATAGGCTGGAAGTCCTTAACAATCTGTTGTAGAGGTCTGACTTGAAGGTTGTATGTGGTGACCTGTGGTGTTCCATTTTTCTCTTTTTGGGTCTTTTCTGTAATAATTGACTGGGGGGCACCTGTTTGGCTCTGTCAATGAATGTTTGTATTTGAGTTGCAAGACTGTTAATTTCAGTCAGTAGCTGCCAGGATCCTGGAGAGTTTATTTTGTTTTGGAAACACAATGTGCCAGTTTTTCCAAAACTTTTTTTTTTCCCCTCCAGAATTTCCATTTCTCTGGAAACTTAAAAATGAACCCCCCCCCAAAATCCTGAGTTTTGGACTGCTATATTTATAAGTAAATAAAAGCATATCAGTAGAAGCTATGTACAGAAGGCTGATTTAAAAAAAAAAAGTCAAGTAATATTAAGTAAAGTAATAAATAAAAGTAATAAAAGGTAATAAGAAGTCAAGTAATATTTTGTAATGGCTCTTTAATTCTTTACAATTAAGGTATAAATGTCTTTCATATGAAGTGACCAATTTATAAATGTCTGCAATATCAGATTTCTTTTTAATTGATGGTGTTGAAATCTCAAGTTAATATTTTGGGAAAGGAACTGCCACTTGAACCCAGTTTGAAACACAGGTCTAATCCAATATAGATATATGTCCTATATCGGTAAGTGTATTGCATATTATTGGCATGTAGGAAGTGCTTTTTAGGCAAAAGGCTTTAAATTCAGAGTAAGCATCTTCACTGAAATCAGTATGAGGGCAGCTTTGGTAGATGTATCTGAAGTAGCTTGCATCTACATAACACGGTGGAAAATAGACATGGGTCAGTGGTGACAAAGACTTCGACATAAGTTTTACAAATATGCCAGGCACCAAAAGTACATACTCACTTTTCTAGTGTACACTGAAGCCACACTGTCAGAGCTTACTGCTATTTTGAGCTGTGCTTTTTAGATTGGCATATTTGAACTATGTACTGTAGTCACCTCCAGTTCCAGGGCAGATGTTCTCTGTGGTGCAATCTATTGATTTGAAGAAATATCAAAAATAAGCAAGCCTGTTTGCTGTTAACAGTAATACCTTATTTATAATTGCCATTTCCTGGGAGGAATCTACCCTTTCTATTTCCTAAGCTGTATCACCATTATTATTATTATTATTATTATTATTATTATTATTTGGAAAAAGCTTTGTACAAATATTTAATAGCATTCATACAAAGAGTTATGAAAATACTTCTCAAGACATTTGTATTGCTTAGTTTAAGGAGGGTTTGTCTATAAATAATGTGTTGTTTTGATAAATTTTAGTATAGAGTGGTTGGAGACATTAAATTAAAAAGGATAATGACAAAGATCAAGAGACAGCACATTTATTTCCAGGAAAAGTGTTCATTATACTTAAGATTGTTTGTTTGTTTGTAATCCATATCAGAGAAAAAGTTTTCTGGATCATCAGCTAGTTATAATGGGAGACACTGAATAAAAACAAATTGGAAACAATTTTTCTATCTTGGCAAAATGTTTACAATTTCAAAAATCCTTTCCCATCCAAATCAGTATAACACCTAGACTTTTTGAGATTTTCTATGGTAAAACGAGAGGCCCAACCAGGGCCGTTGCTGCCCCAGGGAATGACCAGGGGCATGGGCCCAGGCCATATACCCAGCCAGGGACAGGCTGGGAGCAGCAGCCGCAGCTGTGGGCAGCTGTGCCCCAGATCCCCAGACTGATCTGGCTGGTGACTGGGAGAGGCAGGGCCCCGCCAGGACCTGGGGCACTGGTGCTGGCATTCGGATCACAGGTCCCGTGTGCCAGGCACCAGCAATGCCCCTGTACCCAACCCACCTCAAAATAGTTAATAGCCCAGTTGAGATTTGTGAGAAACAGGTTAAGTTCTTGGTATGAATAAAGCAGAGGTGTTCTGGGAGCAGGGCTCACATAGTATATTATGGAGTATGAGAGGTGATGTGACTCAGTCAAAGAGGATTTGAAACTCTCTCCCACTTCTATGTTTTAGTGAGTGACCTAACCAGTATGCTATTCCCATTGTAGGGTTAGTGGGAACCTCTCTTCCAGCAGAAGTTCCTTCCTGTACCTGAGAAATGTTTCCTAAACAACATTAATTCACATCTGGTATGTTTTTGCTTAAGTTTTCATTCTGGCAAAAGTTTCATTGGAAAATTCCCAAATGGCTCTAATATTGAACTCTCAAACCCCACCGCTGAAGTCCTGTCTCCAAACCACAAAAAGCCTGCTTAGAAATGACCATTAACTTACATAGGCTTTGGATAGACTCTCACTGCAAGCAGTTTATTTTGGGGGGTATTTATTCCTTAGAATGATCTCTGTCTCCCATGGGAAGTGGAGGTGGATGAATGCAGTTCACTTTGTTAAAGCAACATAGTTGATTTGAGGAGAAGAAAAAAAAAAACTTCTACATTTTGTGTTTTGTTGCTGCTTTCTGAGTATGTGCACTATGGTATAATTGTTTTCAGTTTGTGAGTAGCTATTATATGTCATTACAGACTGAGAATTTTCTCAAATTTAACCTGCTGCTGTCCTTCAATCATCTATGCAACAATGAAATATCAGATCCTCATCTGATGTCAATGGAGCTAGGTCACTTTACTACAGGGATTACACCAATTGAGGATTTGACTCAGCTAAACAGCTGTATTCTAAAGTCATGAAACAAAGAGGCTAAAAAAGATGTCTTTGTTTGGGTATGTGTACTTCTTACCACCTAACTTGAATCTCTCTCAGTAATCAAGAAATGTGCTAAGATCCAAAGAGGTAGCAGTGTTAGTCTAGTTCAATACAACAAACAAACAAGGAGTCCTGTGGCACTTAAAGACTAACAAATTTATTTTTTGCATGAGCTTTGTGGGAGAAAATCCCACTTCATCAGACACTTTGAAGTCAGTTTATTTTTTAGTGGAATTGGTGTTTGTGTCAAGAATAATTTCCATTAATGGAACCTCTACACATACATCAAGTGGAGAATTGGTCTTGTGTTGAAATGTTGATGCTACTATAACTGTGAACAAACTAAAGGTGTTTCTTTTATTAATGTGTAATGTATTATAAAGGCAGAAAACATATACACACTTTGGAAGAATAACTGTTTTTGTCCTACTTTATGGTCCTTCTTGCCACTGTCTCTTACCACACCACAATTTTTAATAGATTTGATTCTCACAACACCAATGTGGAAATATAGATTTTTACAGACTTGGAAGAGAAGAATAGGATAGGATAAGTAATTTGCTCAAGACCACAGAGGAAGTTTGTGGTCAAGCAGAAAATCAAACAGCGGCTTTCTGAGCCCCAGAGCAGTGCCTTATCTTTTAGATCATTTTTTTTCCCTAACCTGCTTCTTAGTCACTACAGCTATGTCTACACTTGGAATTCAGTTTCAATTAATGAGGATTAATTTGAACAAAACTAGTGCATGGCTACACTGGCTTTCCTTAGTTCAAACCTAAGGAATTCCCTAGTTCAAAGTTATAAAATCTCCCGTAACTTCAAACTAACGGTTGATTCTAACTAACTGAATGGAGCTGCATTAATTCGAACTACCCATCAGTTAGAATTAACATGGTTTGACCTTCTTCCAGAGAAGGCATCCCTCTGCTTGTCTCTGGCCCGCCTGTACCAATTGTGGGGGAGAAGGCATCCCACTGCCTAGCTCTGGCTGCAGCCAGCTGCTAGAGCTAGGCAGGGGGCCTACCTTTTCACCCACCTGTCCCAGCGGAGCCAGGACCGGGCAGGGTCGTTTTACCTGCCTCCTGGCTCTGGGTGGAAGCATGGCCCTTCTTGGTTGCCATGTTGCCACACATCCTAAAGGTCCCCCTTCCTAAATCAAACTAGCAAGTCCTGTCCGTGGGCATGCTAGTTTGATTTGGGTTTCCAGTTCATATTAACCATTATTAGTTCAAATTAATTAATTTGAAGCAAGTTGCTTTGATCTAAGATTTCAAGTGTAGACACTCCATATGAATAAGTTTTCCATTGAGTAGAGGAGTTTGAACAGCATTCAACTGTAGCAACACAGGCATAGAATTATTTCTACATTACCACAAATTATACTTTGAACCATGTATAATGGTATAACTTGGTTCAGGTCTTACTAATTTGTATAGTATTTGTAGCTGCAGCCATGTCCTTGTTCTAAATTGAGGCAGATATAACATGACTCCATCTGACTTCATCACTTATGCATTATAAAATTTATCTAGATGCTGAGGGAGGGGGAACATCACAGCAACAAGCTCTTTTTTTTCCCCACAACTGTTAATTGAAAGGGAGTTTGATCTTTCAGAGAAAAATTGCAGGCTGACATGAATCCAAAGAACACGGTGTGTGTATTTGTCTTAGCCTTAAAATTGCATACATTTATGTCAGTTTTTTATTAAAATCATTGCTTTTGTATGAAATTTACCATTACCACACTAGCGTTAAAACAAACAAACACATAAACACACCCCCCAATAAATTCATCAAGAAAACATGGGTACATTGTGGTAACTGGAATTCCTGCAAATTGCCATCAGCTATTTCATAGTGAATTCCAAAATATTACCGTATACTCCTTCCCTTGCATTTTCATTGATACAGAGTGTTAGAAAAAAGTAGGTTGGTTTGAAAATATTCAAAGGTCAAAGGAAGAGTTCACACAGGTAATATCTTATATTTCAGGTCTGATTTCCCCCTCCCCCTTCATTTGTGGTACCATTTTTGCTTTCTTTTATAGTTATGATAATGCTTCCTTTTGTAATCTTAAATTTATGTTCCATTGTGTCCTTCTGAAATTATTTCCTATCACACAGTCCCCAGTTCAGATAATTTTATTATTATGCCCTTTTCAGATCACTAAGGCCACTTTTACATTCTGACAGAAACATAAATCTTCAAAATATAAATGACCTATATATTGAAGAGATATGTAATATAATTTCCCAAGAAGGTTTCTCTTTCATACTGTGATCCTGGAAGATCATTCCTAAGTATCACAGATATGAAATTGTTATAAAATGAATTTCCCATGAAGATGACACATCTGTCCAAGATAGATTAAACATTGCCTTTGTACATATCTCCCATTCTGAGGGGGGCGAAAAAGGTATTATAATAGTGTAGTGAAAAATACAGTGGGATTTATCAAGATGGATACATTGGGGACAGGAGAATCCTTAAAATGACTTAATTTGTATTAGTATTTTGCATATTCTATGAATATATTTGTCCTATAAAATATAAAGAAAGCAGTGAGAAAGCAAAAGTTAGGAAATCCAGCATTAAGGGGGTACATCTGTAATTTGACTTCTTACGCTTGGGAGATAAGCTAAGGCTGCATAGGCATGTTTTATTGCTGCTGCAGTATGACCTGATCCCATGTCTTACACTCCCCTGCATTTATTTTCATTCAGTTCGGTAAGTTCTTCCTCTTCAAAGTGTCTGACGAACTGGAATATTCTCCCATGAAAGCTCTTGTGATAACTAAATCTGTTAGTCTTTAAGTGCCACGAGACTCTCTGCTTTTTTTCCCTAACTTTTGTTTGCTTCATTTTGAAAGCTTTGTGTGTGTGTGTGTGTGTGTGTGTGTATGTATGTATGTATATAAAATACCCTAGGCCCTTAAAAAAGGAAAATATAATCATATTCTTTGTGGCAACATCCTGTAAAACAAACAGATTATATAGGTTATCATTAACTGTTTTGAGAATAGACATTTGGGAGTAGTTTTGACAGATTTGTAGGCAACCAGACACCAGAAGAATGGCTAGACTCAGAAATTCTGGATACCACTACAATGAGTATTTTAGCAGACATGGAATTTTCTGCCCAGTTGCCTCTAAGTTTAATTCCTTCCCTACAACCTTCAAAATCTGTCATGCCACCGTTCTACTCTACTTACCTACAAAACTCCAGTTTACACTGCATAGGCTTCTCATCCTGATACAGTCTCCTTATCAAGGTAGACTTAGTCTCATTCTCCAGAAACAATCAAATCTGTCTCACTCCCTCCTCACACTTTCTCCCTTCTGCCCTGACTTCTTTCCCAGCTGGTCTCAATTCTCTTGTCCCTGTTTCTTGTTCAGTGTTTTGCCTCTCATCTTGTCCCAGCTCCCAGTTTTTATCTCTATTCATGTGCCTCCAGCCATCCCATTCTTTTTCATAGGAGCAAGCTCCTGCCTCAGCAGAAGGTAAGCCATAATATCTAATTTAAGAAAAAAATTGTGTTCTATGCCAAGATAGAGTCACCCTCACAGTGTGCTGTAAAGATAAGTTGCATTGCTAAGGAGATACATGAACCCAGGTTCTGGCAGTCTTTATTCAAGAGAGGCCTGAAATAGGAACAGATGCTGCAGATTATTACTGAAATGAATGAGCTCCAGATGATTGGAGGATGACTGAAAAGTGTGGTTGCTTATCCAGATTTATCCAAATGATTGGAAACTTTAGAATGAACAAACCTTCAGTCTCAGAATCTTCTGAAGTTTTTGCAAATTTGACTCTTTCCATTTCTAATGACAGTGAGACTAGAGCAAAGGCTGTCAGCTTCCTGTCTGTGCTAGATTTGCTGAGGTATGAATTAATGTGTAATACAACAGGTTAGTTGTAAATTGACCAATTGTATCTAAACTTAAAAAGGTATAAGATTAATCTGGGCTTTCAGTGATCTGTGTCTTATTTTCTTTAACCTAGCTGGGCTAAATTTGGAAATTGACATAACAATTATGTTGATTATGCCCCTTGGACCTAGTTCTATTGCTTTCACAATTTTGTAACCTCTGTTTCATGTTGATTGGAATTTGTGGGTGTATTTAGTCTTTTTAAGAGTACTGTAAATGGAGTTGCAAAACAATATAGTATATTATCTCCCCTAAAAGGTAATAAAAAAGCCACAGAGATAGTTGCAAGTAAAACTCCCACTAGGTCTGTGGGAGTAGGCCTTTTTCTAATTACAGCTCTGTTTTTTGTCTCAAGAATCAAATACATAAATACATTTTGTATTTTTCTAAGACTTCCATAAAAATAATTTGGGATACTTTTCTTGAATAGGTGTTATGGGTACTTTTTTTTTTTTCCCCTTTTAATGGATGTCAGGTGTGGAAAAAGACACTTCTGAAGTGAAAGTGCTGTCCCAAAGGCTGGAAAATCCTGAGATCAAATTCTGCTGTTAACACAAATACTATCAGCAACATGGGCTCACTTGCTTATCAATGCATTCTTTCTGTAAGGCTTCAGTTGCTTGGGAAAAATGCCTGACATGAATGGATCACTCTAGCAGAACATCGTTCTTGTCAGTTTACTCTCAGACTAAATTCTTACACTGTGATTGTTTTCACTTACATCATGCAAATCAGAAGCAATGAGGGTACACCAGCATAAAACTGAAATGAGAATCAAGGTCTTCACCCCTTTCCCTTCAAATAAATAAAGAATACACCCCCTGTAAGTTTTGAAGAACACAACTAAACACTAAGGAATAGACTCTGTGTGCTTTATGCATTAGAACTAAATTATGTAGTTTCTAATTAATATTACCTTTGAAAATTATCTGAGTTAAGAAAATATCAAGTAGTCTTTCTAGATAAGGAATATTTCTTCCTCTATCATTGAATGTTTTTTATATTTTGAAATTCCCCTCCCCCTTTAATTCATGTTGTCTTATCTCAAGGAAGACATTTATGGAATAATCAATAACATTCATATTTTAAATGTCTTGTGTACCAAAAATTTTCAGAGAAAAAAACAGACAAATGTCAAATATCTAGGGACCAACATGTCTGCAACATTGCAAATAATATCTTGCACTTTTCATTTTTGTATGACAGATAAACCCCAGAGAGAAAGCAAATGGTTAAGCAATTGGAAACAGAGGTCAGGAGGTTTTAGTGTGGTTTATTTTTTTGGAAGTTGGAACACTAAGAAAACTCATGCCATTCAATTCATCTTCTGTTTAAGTATACTTGTCTTTTTCCATGGGAACATGTTCCCATGGGATGTTTATGGGAACTTTGACTCCTTTCAGATACATCTTATTCCTTCGTTTCATTTTTCTCCATTGTGACACGTTTGATTACAGAAGTATGAGGTCACTTCATCATGTGAAGTCAACACTTTGACAGAGCCACCAGACCTGATGTCTTTCTGCTTTGAGGTTGATCTGCTTTAAACTCCATCTTCATAGTGTGGTTATGGGTTTTTGTCATATTTTACAGGAGCTGTCTTCTTGGTTAGCTGCCTGTGCCAAACTCTGCATTGTGGAATATGCACAGCTGATGAAGAATAATCAGGTTCCTCACTATTTCCTACAGAAAATGAAGTTCCCTGAGGTTTTGCTGTGATTAAGGGGAGTTGTGGAAGAGATAAGGATTAGGCAAGAGTCATAGGTTATGTCCACACAGGCTTCTTATTTCAAAACAACAGAGGTTGTTTTGAAATAAGAAGCGGCATGTCCACATGACGCACCATTATTTTGAAACCATTAAACCTTGCATCTAATCAAAATAGCTGTTGTTTCAAAATGGTTGTTTCGAAACAACGGCGTTTGGACACGTTGTTTCGAAACAACACCATTGTTTCAAAATAACTGTTTTGAAACAACATGTCCAAATGGCCTTGTTTAGAAATAACCATCTCGAAACAAGGGCTATTTCGAAAGTAGGCTTTCCCTTAATTTGGATTAACAAACTGTTATTTTGAATTAACCTTTTTTTGAAATTAAGACTTTATTTCGAAATAACTCGTTTCAAACTGGGTTATTTTGAAATAATGACATGTGGACATAGCTATAGTGATGATGTAAAGTCACCTCTTCCTTCTAACAGGAGACTAGTGTTAGAATGACAAATTGCCACTCTGAAGATCTTCCTTGCCTGTTTCGGTGGCCTTGTCAATACTCACTTTGAATCCCTCACTGCTTCTACCTTTTCATATTCAAACTTCATACCCATGTATAAGATATTTTCCAATTCTATCCCTCCCTGTTTATCTACTTTTGTCATTAATGTCAGTTCCCCTTCCTCTGTTCAACATTCCCACCCTTAAATGATCATTTGTCCATGTCTTATAAATGTTTCTGCACTACCACACATTGAACTATCTTACACAGAATATTCTAGAAGGACATTATAGTGTTTGAAATGTGCAAGCTACTTGTATCCTGCCCTCCGATATGGGTATACATAAACCCTTATGGCCCTTGGAAATGAAGACTTAGGCTGTAAGAGGAACTGAACACAAACCTGGGCACAAATTCAGTCTTGAAGAGAATAGTATGGTGAAACTCTGAAAAACAGTCAGTCTTAAAGCTATCACCAAGGATGTAAAATATCAGACCTACACAAATCAAGATACAAGGGGAAGGATGGAAGCAATTTTATGCCAGAAACCATCTTATTTTCAGAATACAAATCCTCCTAACCAAAGTCACTTGAAAGACTTTAATTTACATCAGTGATTTGGGATTGGGCCCATAAGGGTCATTTTGTATAAAAAGTATCTCGACAAAGAGGAATTCCAAATAGACAAGTCACTATAGTGTAAATGTCAAAACACAAACAGCATCCTCCCCCTTATTTTTAATGAGTATGAAGGACATTGAAGTTACCATCTACTTGATCCAATCTGCACACACTTAGTGTGACTCTGAGTTAGATTTGTATGTGCAAATATCCTATATGAATCAAAGCCTAAAATTACCATTTCTTTGAATGGTGGTGTAGTAAACTTGGGGAGGAAAGGGTTAACACCCTGGTCAGTGAGTTCCATGAGAGCCAATAGAAACTGAGTACAGTTTTTTTTTTTTTAATTAGAACAGCAGCCCTGCCTGTTTCCTCTTTGGTGGCAGCAGATCTCCTGGAAAGATCACGAAGAGGCCAGGTAGAAAGGCCTGAAGGATCCAGTGACATTCTTTGCCAAAGATAGGCTCAAGTTTGTAACTGACCAGGTGTGAGTAGAACAGGGAATGTTTAGCCAGATGTGGTCAGGTTATTTCTTTGTTTTGGTTTGCTTTTGGATTCATCTGGGCTTAGTACATTCACCCCCTCCAAATACCTTGTAACTACATAAGGTAAATCCCAGGGAAGCAACTCTCTGTGTTTCTTAGCTGTTCTTTTTAATTAAAGACTTTACCCTTTTAAAATAAGCTCTGGTTCTGTGTCCTAAAAGACAAGAGGTTTTGCATACATGTGCCTCAGACTGCACAGTCAGCTACTAAAGGGGATTCATTCCCATTTTCAGCTGATATCCCAGCCTGGGGTTCAGTTGTTCTCCTGAGGGAGGAAGAAGGCTATTGAGAGTACCCCACAGGAAGGAATTCCCAAGCGCGCCTTCCTGGGTTTTCAAGAGGTTTTTCCATTTGTGTGGTGGCAGCAAATAGCACTCCAAGGCCAGGAAATCAGTAGGCTTGGAGAGTTTTAAGACAAGGCTTTAGAACCAGTAGATTTTAGGGCCTGTTGCAGGCCCCCACCTTCAGCGCTTAGAGTTCCTGAGTGGGGAAGCAGCCTTGACAGCCTTGAAAGGACAATATTACCACAGGCATGAAGTGCCCTCTAACTTATTGAAGGGCTTAGCATGACCAGGCAGTACCCTAATAGAGCTGTCCACTCATTCCAAATGTGAACCAGGAAAATAAGAATTCAAAAAGTGACTAACCATCACCTGCCTTCACTGATATATGCTCTTTCTAATCCTTAAAAAAACAAACAAACAAACAAAAAACTTTTCTAGTGAATTCTTGTTTAGGTCATATGGCATTTTGAAATGCAATAACAACTGTCTTTTTTCATTTTAGTTGAATAGTCTCATGGATGATGATTTCAGGTGCTGACAGGACCTTAATTTTACTGATGATGTAGAAGACTTTTTTACCATATGCTGATGCCAAAAGACTAATCAGATATTCTGAATGCTGATGAACTTTCTTCCTTAATGCTTCTGTCCATTATGTGCAAGGGTCAGCTTGCTAATCCATTTCTTTCCATCTTGTTTCCAAAGGAATTTCAGGTATCTTACTGCCTTAATTCCAGGTTCAACACAATACTTGTACAGCTTCACTGACATCAGAGATTGCTGAAGATTTGGCCAGTATACACAAAACTCAGTGGTGTGTAAATTGCACAGATAACTTGCATAACTGAATGATGATGTGTTTCTTTAAACATAGTTGAGAACTGACCAATTTTTTTAGAAACATTTACTTTTACTTATTATATACTTTACTAATAATGTACTTATTAAAACAGCTGTCCATTGTTGATTGAAAGCAACACCCACGCCTCCCAAATGCTTCTTCCAATTGGCCCATGTGGAATCCCAGCCTTTTTTCACAAGATATGAAATGAAAGCAAGAGGTGGTTCTCCTCCTCTGCCTCACCACACATAGTTTTTCTTTTATTGTTTTCTTTTATTAAAATATAATTGCAATATCAGCATCCCATGGGCTGTGCCTACATTTGTTTTACAGCCAGTCAGTAATGCTTTGAAAAGACAGATGATCAATGGACACTGGCAGTGAGAAAGTAAGTCAGCTGTAATTACTTCTGCACTAATGGAAATACAGGAGTAAAGGAACTTAGCGAGACTGTAATTATAACAACATTTTTTACTAAGATGCTATGAAAACATATTTCCATCTCAAATACAATGGTTTGTTTCCTTTAGACATTTTTAAAAAATTTACACATTTTTTTAAACTGTATTGTATTCCTTTCACACAGGCTTGGATCTTGATAATTTAACTCTTCTGTATCAGACATCTAGTGTTCATTTCTATAATGTCTGAGGGCTCAAGTGGTATAGGTACTAAGCACCTTTGACTGAGAGAGTTTAGCACATCTGTGAAGTGATTGGTGCCCAAAAATGAACCTGAAGTTTACCCTGCAATCAAACATATGTTCATCATTCAGTTAATCTGGTAATTAAAATGTGTCCTCCTTGGTAGCACACAATCCTGGAAGCATTTACTCACATGTATCCTGCTGAATTCAATGGGACCACTCATTTGAGTAAGGATTTGAAAGATGGGAGGGACTTCTAGTGTTAATTCCATAGGGCACCAATTGTCTTACTCTCTTTTGCAAACACCTGAAGAAGTTATTGTAGTGATATGCTTGTAGAAGGTTGTGAATTTAGAGACACTCCCTAGCATGGGCCTATGTTGTGTAAATTGGGAGATGTGCCCCAGAGATCTGACATGGCTGCTCCCAAGTACACACCTGGATACCTGTCTGTATGATTAAAGTGCTATTCCTTACTCATTCTGTAGTATCATATTTAATGAACTCTCAAGATCATTACCTGGTGTCAAAAGACGGTGAATGAGTTTGGAAACTAAAAAGACTTGGAGGAAAATTCCTGCATTTGCACCTGAAAACAGAAAAACATCAGGAATCTCTGAAAACAAAGCCTTCAGCAAGTAAGTGTACACTCTAAACATGGATGTTTTACAGGCTCCTTCACCTCTCCAAATGTCTGGTAATGTTGTGGAAAACTGGCTAAAGTTTTTAAGCAGTGATTTTGGTTGTACTTGTCTGCCATTGGAGCACAGAACAAAGATGAAAACCAGAAATCATCTATATTTTTGCATGTTGTTGGGGAGGAGGCACTGGATGTAAATAATAACTTTGAATTTCAAGATGGTGAAAGCATGAATTTAAACACTATACTGACTAAGTTTGAGGAATATTGCTTGCCGAAAACAAATGTGACTTTTGAGAGGCATAGATTGTTTACATGCATGTAACAAACAGAACACCATAAGCCAATATGTTATAGAATTAAGGAAACTCAGTAAAGCTGTAACTTTGGTGGCTTGGCAGAGTCTCTGGTCAAAGGTAAACTCATTTGTGGCATTACAGACAATGTGTTAAGAGAGAGACTGCTCAGAGAGGGAGAGGTCTCTTTGAATGAAACTCTTCAAATATGTAGGGCCACTGAAATGGTAAAAACACAAGTAAAAGAGCTGAATTCACCAGAAGGGACAGTGCATGCACTCAGACAAACAGCATGTAGCCAGAGTGGTTCAAATCACAATGTGGAACCAACCCCTGCTATCAGGAAGACTGAGTCCAGACAGTCTTGTGGCAAGTGTGGATCATGGCATGGTCCCAAACAGTGTTTTGCCTATGGGAAACTCTGTCATAACTGTGGGAAACCTAATCATTTTGCAAACTGCTGCAGATCCCAAAGCGCATTTAGTCACTGACAGTGAAACGGAGGAGTGCTTTGTAGATGTACTGAGATCAAGCAAACCTAGTGAGAGGGACTCGATACTGCCTCTGTCAGTGAATGGAACAATCATTCCACTGAAACTAGACACAGGAGCTCAGGTTAACATTCTGTCTGCATGAAATCATGAGAGACTGAGAATAAGACTCAAGCTGGGACCAACAAACATAAAAGTAACTGGGTATTCTGGAACAAATATACCTGTGCAAGGATGCTGCTTTGCTAGCATTAACCATCAGAATACCATGTACAGGATGCCTTTCATTGTAGTGCCACAGGAGGTGACGCCAATTTGGGCCTAGCCACCTGTGAGAAACTGAATCTGGTAAAAAGGGTGCTCTCACTACAAGATAGGGCTGCATCTGGCTATGAGGCACTCCTTGAAGAATATCAGGATCTGTTTCAGGGACTGGGTTGCTTGCAAGGTGAACATACAATCCACATAAACAAGCAGATCTGACCAATTATTCATCCATGTAAAAAGGTGCCTTTTGCACTCCATGACAAACTCAAGGCTGAGCTTGAAAGGATGGAAGCAATGCAAGTAATACAAAAAATAGAGGAGCCAACAGAATGGGTGAGCTCCCTAGTCATAATGCAAAAAATTAATGGCCAGCTATGCATATGCTTGGATCCTAGAGACCTCAACAGAGCTATACAAAGATAACATTTCAAACTACCAACTAGAGAAGAGATTATGGCTCAATTTGCAAACGCTCAATATTTCAGTAAATTAGATGCATCCTCAGGATGTTGGCAGCTAAAATTAAGAGGAAAGCTTGAAATTATGCACATTTAACACTCCTTTCAGAAGATACAGATTTTTACGCTTACCCTTTGGTATAGCTTCAGCACCAGAGGTGTATCACAAAACTGTACACGTGATCTATGAACATATTAGTGGTGTGATCACCTCCATGGATGATATCATCTGGGGCTCTACGAAAGAGGAGCCAAGATCATTACAGTTATTCTGATCAACAAAAAGTAACATGTTTTTGCTTACTGGTCAATGTAAAACAAGAAAGGACTGTAAGAGATTGACGTATGAGTGTATATGTTTAATACTGGGTGATAAAACAGTGCTATGTAACGCTTATTTCCTTCCCAGAGCTTCATTAGATCTTTTGAACATAATGTCCTTTTACACATATGCAGTTCATGGAAGTGCCCAGTGTTGAAAATACGCAGAAGAATGGTATGAGTAAGAAATGAGGAATTCTAAATGTTGTTAATGTTCGTAGTGATTGGATACTGTTGTTTCTTTGATCCTTCTACATTAAGAATGTGAAGAAATCACAGGGACGCAACTGGGTTCCAAATAACTATATACATTCATGCAAGCTCTGTCTGCATATGGATATGCTGTTGATCTGCTAGCTTCTAGTGAGTTCTGCAGAGAATGACAGGAAGGCCCACTTGAGTGCTCACTATTTGGAAGGATATTACCTAATTTCCACCAGCTATTGGAAGCAAGCCCTGTGAGATGGTGATATAGCAACTAGGCCCCTGCTAGTCAAGCAAGGTGCGACTCTAGCTCAAGAGTTCTCAGTCTATTCCTGGTTTGCAGGAATATGTTAACCATTTCTGTTCTTGGATCAATTTGGGGCTCATAGGGGAGACGAAGCATACCCACACTACTGGGATCCAGCTCACGGCCCTCAAGTAGGATCAGAAATGGCTGATTCAAGAGTGTTCTGTGTTTCTTCCTACTTTTCCCCAGGCCTCTGCAAGTACTTCAGCTTATTGAACAATTTAGCTTTTTTTAGAATGCATTCTCTGAATGCCTCTTCAGCAGCTTGCTGACAGGAGTTTCTTTTTCCAGCCTGCTTACTCCTCTGGTAGCCGTACTGTCCCTGTCCCTCTGCTTCCCAGTCCCTGTATACTTCCAACTACTGTAAAACTGCTAGTCAGCACTGGCTGGTGCAGCCTGTATTAGCATTTTGGTTGCTATGCCAATGTTGGGTACAACATACATCCTGTGACGTATTTCCTTTTTGCTAGACTGACTGTAGTCATACACGTCTATGAGTACAACATATGCAAATTAGGGATGATATAGTGACAAGTTTCAGCACATCAGGGTGCTGTTTAGGTTGTGTCACTGAACTTTTCCAAGCACCTCATGAAATGCAAAATAGCTATAGTCACATGGTGGCAGTGTACATACAGAACAAAAGATGCACAAGTTTGTTAGCAAGTTGTTGAGCCAGGTCCTCAACTGATCCAGATTATAATAATTCCACTTCCTCTTTGAGATTGGGGTGTCAAAAGAACAGTGTTGCTGTACAGTACTGAAAATGTGGCCCATTTTATTTAAGAATATTTAGCCACTACTCTCCTCACTGGAGTTTTGATCCAGAAATATCACTGCAAAATAAAACAAGGTATTAATAACTTCTAGAATAGATCAAAGAGAAATGAGAATTTTTAAGAAAGACATGAAATCAATTATCACCTGAGAACAAACAGTACCTACACCCTTTGAACCACCTAAGGAGGAGATTTAGTAAGGCAAAAAGCTGAAGTCCATATGCATTGATATGATTGAGAGCCACGAGGAAGACAAAGTCTTCCCAACAGCTTAACAAAAGATCTGTTCCAAATATGATAGTGATACTAACATAAGAAAGTGTAGTTTAAGTAACACCACCAAGTTTCAGAAAAAAAAATTGTAAATTGATGATGGAATCAGTTCTGCCAAAAGTATCAGGAAAGCCCAAAAGAGCAATGCCAAAATATTACTCACATTCAGGAAAATGATTTCCATGTAGCAACCAGAGCAGGAAATGAACTGGAAATGCTTGAAGATAATTACAGAATGATCAGATGGCCTTTCAAAGGCCCATGTAAACTGAACTGGTGTCTACAGTCCAGAATCTCTGCTTTCATTCTTGTCCATTAAAACTGGCTCCTTTGTCAGTCTCGGCAAATTCTAAGGCTTGAACTGAAATACTCTTTGCCTATCACAATTGGTGCTCTTGGGTCATTGGCAGGGCAGCATAGAGAAGCTAGCACTACCCTTGCAGGTTGTTCATTCTGTGGACTAGATAATGAAGTTTCTTATGATTTTAACCTGAAACTGTTGATATGCACTACATTCACTTTGAAAAATATTGTCATTATAAACATGGGATCTGATTTAGCTCCTATTTAGATAGGAATAAATCAAGAATAACAGCACTGAAATCAAGGAGTTATACTAGGATCTTGCATCTGATGAAGTGAGTTGGAGCCCATGAAAGTTTGTCCAAAGAAATCTGGAAATCTTTAAGGTGCTACAGGACTCTCATTTATGCTGAGATAAGATGATGTAACAAAAGGGAATTAGACCATTTCAGTTTTTCTTTTTTCCTAGAAACTTCTCTAAAGAGAGGGACATTAGAAAGGATGCTGTCATTAAGACAACAGGATCAAAATAATCCCTTAAAAAAGAGGCTTAATATTCTCTATTTTAAAAGCTTCCGAGAACAGTAAATACTGTTTCAAAGAGTCTTGCTTATCTTTAGCAGTAATCTAAAAAGCTGGATCTAAAAGACAAATCCTCACAGTGTGGGAGGGAGCTAGATCAACCCAAAGGAATGTTCTTTCCACACAAGGGTAACACTATTAGTCTATTTCAGCAAAACACAAAATCTCTTGAGAAAAATAAATTATTAGTTTATACAAGTGCCACAGAACTTGTTTCCCCACAATTCTGAATAAATAAAATGAATAAATTCTAAATAAAATTAGGAAAAAGAGGTAGATTGCATGTTGCAGGGGAAGAATGAGGTTGATGATAAGCATAGAATGTTAAAGCAAGAATTAAATTTGTAATTCTTACACCCTAGAATGTTTGCCAATATGAGCCACTTTTGTAATCAGCATTTTGAGTAGAGCCTGTGAAATTGATGGATATGCATTCTTTTAGTTAAATATAACTACTTCTCTCAATTTCTGACTTATCATCTTCACTTCCATGACTCATGCTATATTGAGACAAAGCTACCATACCCTCTGCTGATAAAATATTTTTGGGGAGTAATCAAAAAAAGTAAAATAATTTCATTTTTTATATCTGAAGTATCTGATTTTTTTTTTTTTAGCAGCTGATGGCATTGGTCATTTTCATTTGTGAAAACTCCCTACTGAATCAAAATGAGGGGGCAGGCATGAGCATCAAAGGCTGCTTTTTAATATATGTGTGTGTTTAACATTCTCTTGTGTTCAAAAAGAAAATTAATGCAAACAACAAATGTTGCTGTGACTAGAAGGGTTTTGCATGTAAAATGTTTATAAGCATCTGGGTGCCTCCACTTCTCCAAGTGTGATGCACACGGATTGTTAAGTTATGACTGGTTACATTCACGTTATGCAAAATGGTATTAAAGTTAAAAGGAAAAAAATAAGCATCAGCATAATTAAATTTTTGTTGAAGAGAACCCTAGCTCAAAGCCTAGCTTAATTGCTAGTCTCTCAGTTGGCAAAATTATATATGTTGTGTAAATTCAGAACTGTGAAACGTAAGGTGATTAAAATTAATATTTAATGACATTAAAATAAGCAGTTTTTATAAATGAAAATAAGACTTTTTTCAGTTGTAATCCCTCAATTTTAAGTGTCATAAAGTCAGATTACTTAGCAGTTTTTAACACAGCTCCTAAAATGCAAGAGGTAAGAGTCAATAACTGGTAGGCACACAATCTGTGAATGCCAAGCATCTTGCTGACTGCAAAGTAGAGAGTGGTTATAGACGTTATAGAAGGGTTAGATAATGCATAGCTAGTGCAGACACTGACATTTTATAGTTACCCCACCCTCCTCCTGCTTTGCCTCAGAAAGATTAATTTGTATACTTCAGCTACTTTCCAGCAATTTGGTTGTGTATGGGAGCTGTAAACCTCTCCTAACTGGCCAGTTAAGTTGAATCTTTTGGTTTATTTGTGTTTCTGGACAGGTGCAAAACAGCTTCAGCATACCATACCATTAGTCCCCTAATGTTCAAGGTTACAATTATTTTCCAAACTCACTGCATAAATGCCAGACTAGTATGCTCCTTTATACTGACTTATAGTCATTTTCTGCCCACTCTGGCTAGGTAGCTGTTCAGCTAATTTAAATCAATTAACTTCAGTAAAACAAACAAACAAGGAGTCCCATGGCATTTGAAGACTAAGAAATTTATTTTTTGCATGAGCTTTTGTGGGAGAAAGCTCATGCAAAAAATAAAATTCTTAGTCTTTAAGTACCACAGGCCTCCTTTTTTGTTGTTGGTTTTTTTTGTTTTTTACTGAACTAGACTAACACAGCTACCGCTTTGTATATTATCTTCAGTGGCACTGTATCAGTTTTACAGCAGCTGAGGCTCTACTTTCTATACATATAGTACCCCATGTAAGTCACGGACTTTGGCCTTAGGCATGTAGGTATTTTAGAATTGAGGACAATGTGAACAATTTCAACACAGTAAACAAGAGTAAAGCTCGAGATATATTAATGGCTATGTGTATGTGAAGCTGTGACATGAAAAAATAAATTTCACCTTGCTTCAAACTTCCTTGAGGCTGTCCCTTTAATTCAGTGTCCCTGTCACTTTCATGGTTGTCCTTCCCTGAACACCTTTAATCTTGTTGCCACATGTATAACAGTGCACAAGATAATACTTTATAGGTCACAGAAGATGTTGCTTGGGCAATAAGGACTTGAATGAAAGTCTAGCTGAGTTTCACCTGTATAATGTAGAGTGAAGAGATGGGTTCAAATCATGCAGTCTCCACTCACCCAGATTTTGAACTGATGTCAGTGGGATTTTGGAATGAATAGGGGACTGTAGGTTAGCCACACAGTTACTGAAGTGGAGCAAAATATATAATCTTAGACTATTGTTGTAGACACGTCTAGTGGTCTTAAACAACTTTTCGATTTTTCAGAGGTGCTCAGGACCTCATAGCTTTAATTAGTCAATCAAGAGTAGTGTATGTTGAAAATCTGTTATAGTGTTTAGGTGTCTAAGTAGAGATTCAGGTGCCTACAGGTATACCTGACAGTAGAATCAGGAATATGTGGGGGATGTGTTCTCTCACCTATGTCCATCAGTATTGTAAGTGACTGACTGTGATAAAGCCTATTGAAGCCAAAGTGGGAAGTGGTGAAATTTTAATTCATCTTCAGAGATTCTCAAGTATGATGCTGATATTGACTACTGACCAACTACAGCTAATTGTGGAAGAACTGTGGAAAAACAGCAGACTTTGGATGTCTGCAAGAGAATAGAAGGCCCACAACAGCCTGGGTCAGCTGACTTGGGCTCACAACTGAAAAACTGGTGTATAGACATTTGAGTTCCAAGTGGAACCTGGGCTCCAGCCCAAAGAGAACCACCTACAAAACAATTTTACATCCTCAAATCCTGAGCTGTGACAGCTTTATTTGATAGCTGTTTGAGAGAAGGAACTGCTATATCAGAAGTCTTGTGTCAGATTGGTCCCACCTCTGTGGCGTTCTAGCACCCTCAAAGGCCTCTGTTTTGGTGGCAGAATATTTGTGAGACAAGAGAAGTCCATGTGGTACTGATGACTACTCTTTCAGGGAGCAAGAACATGGCCAGTTTTAGGAACAGTTGAGGAACAGAAATTAAATGGTTCTTAAGGTCAAGAGTTACGTGATTTTTTTTTTTATCATGCATTAATTTGGTTCTGCAGCGAATGAGGAAATATTTAAACAATACAGGCATGTTGCAATTTTCCCTCCAATGGAAAAGAAAGAGGTTTTAATGTCCAAGTCAGTGAAATATGTAGAAGAAGGTATACTTTTACAGAAAGAGTATATATTTGAAGTTCAACAAAGCTGATTGGAAGATGAAATTTTGAGGGATTTAAGAAGCCTAAATCTTCCAGTACTGATTCTTGTCTAAAGAAGGTAACTGGCAAAGAGCCACTTAAGATAAAAGTTCATTCTTCACTTCAGTAGGAATACATCAGAGCCCAAGGAATTTCCTGCCACTGCCTACTGCTTAAACACTCAGCTCTGGCTACTGTAACCCGAGTTCCTACAGCCAGCTCACTCCCCCAAACATTGTCCTCGCAAAGGCTCTGTGTGCATGTAACAGGGTTCCAATTATGCACAATTTCTCTGAGACTGGGTTACATGATTTGTCCACCAAGTACCGGGAAGTCAGTGCCAAGGGTCTTGGAATAATTGTAGTAAATGAAGATCTAAATGTTTAAAAGGGATGTATTTTAGGGTGCCTAGTGATTTTGGCTGTTAAATTTGATTTCTGTATGGATTTTTTAGAAAGCATTGAGAAACCCCACCTTCTGAACATCAAGCCCCTTTAAGGCATCATGTTGGGCATCCAAAGAATTTAAAATGTAGACTTCTGTTAGATTGCATTTGCTGTTTAATGAAATATAATGTGTCCTTCTTGAGATTTTGACTAATAACTTAATTTTGTGAAAAGTTAATCATTTTAATTTTTTGTCTTTCTCATCTTATAAAATATCTTATCTTAAATGTCAAGGAGAATTAAATGAGAACATTTTTGTTTTTATATAGAGAGAAAAAAAGCCCCTCTATCTTAAAAAATTACTCCTATCTTTGCATGGGCTTTTGTTATGCCATGAATTATGATGATTTATCTGTTACAAATTCCCCTTGGCATTTTTTTCTATATACTTTGGGGAGAATAAAAAACATTGGAAATAAAATCTTTCCAATTTATATGTATGGTGTACAGACATATTCTGCATTCTACTACTATTAATCATAAGATAGCTAACACAATGCCATGTAACTGTACATAAATATCAAAATGATGTAAGTATAGCAAACTATCAAAATAATTGAGTGCAAAATAAGCACCCATAGTGCAACCAGATAAATTTATTGATTTCAAAATGTATTTAAGTTTTGTGAGGGAATAAAGGAGGAAGAATGACTTTTTAAATAAATATCTGTCCACCTCTTCTTTTCTTTCAGAAAGCAAACAACCAGAGGTGCTATAGGCCAAAGGGAATACTGATATGCTGTTGAGGATTATTGTCCAATAAAAACAAGCAGTGCACAAGTCTCTGAGAAAGTTCTTCCATTTATCTTGGGATTATTACAGATAAAGCAACAGTAGAGCTACTGGATGGGGGTGACTCTCAGGACCTGAATTTCAGAATATTTACATGGAGTTACGGTGAGAATCCTATGTGAATATTTTGACCATCTCTGACCATGCTTGCCTGTGCATTGTTGCCATAAGGAATTATTGAGTCAAACCACCTTGTTTACTTTTAAAGCATCATTAATAAAGAGTGTAAGACAGAATAGTTAACAGCTGGTTGAAATCTCAACCATAAAGAAAAATAGGTGACATTTGTGATAGGACATTGAAGATGGATGAATGAAGAGAAAATAATTGAGTATGAGGAAACTTGGAGGCTCAGGAAGTATGATTCAATCGTTTTATAAAACTGGAATGTGTCCAGGACAAATTGTGAACCACATTTTGTATTGCAAGTTTTGTTTTGTACAACATCCTAAAAATATGTCCAATCTTACCCAAAGCAAGTTACTGTGATGGATTTTACAAAGAGTTGAATATTGCTCATTGAGAAGCCATCACAAGGCAATCTGTAGCTAACAAGTTGGATTGTCTCAAGGGCCTGCCCTGTACAGAAAAATCCATGGGTGCCAACACAGCTCTTGGATCTGAGCTTTTCACTGTGAGCACTCTGCATAAGGGAGAAATTATGCATTTAGTCTGGGGTGCCTTTTTGTGTCTGGAGTCACCCACTTTCACACAAAAGAATAATCGACTGGAAAGAAAGAAGGCTTCAAAAACTCTTTGTAACCTAAAACACTAACAAAGCCTCTAATTCAAATGGCAGATGAAATCAGACCAGGGGATAATATGTCTCAGGACATTAATTACTTTGCAGAGATTTGTAACTCTCTGGTGCTTTTTAAGAGTAAAGTGACTGGTGGGTAAGAGATTCCTTTTCTAAACCAGTGCTCATTGTTTTCCTGCCACATAGTGTGATACTTAAAAAAGACTAGCAGGAACTTATTCAGGGGGATGAGGTGATATGCAACATTTATTGTAAATGTAAGAATAGCAGAAAGAGTCTCAGTCTTGTGCATGCACGCACGCACGCATGCGCAGACACACACACCAAGAAGTTCTACAAGCTGGTGTGATATAATTACTAATCCTTTGCGTGTTGCTCAAGCCAGCCTAGTGGCCAACTATGCTGAGCAAGAGAAGGAAGCCAGACCTCAGGGCTCCTGTGTGCTCGCTAGTCATCAGTCATTTGCAGACATGACTTTCATGTTGTCTTGATTGTATTTTGTTCATTTCTTTCTGGGGTGGATCCTTCTTGCTTTTCTGGAATTTGTCTGCATTCTTCAGCTATTATGGTGATACTTGCGTTTCATCAGGACAAGCTGGCATCAGAGACTGATCTCATAACACGCTCCCTTCCTTCACACATCTTGTTCATGCATCTAAATGAAATTACACAGTATACAGCTAAACCAAGTTTAATCAAAAATACAAAATGGAGTACATTATTTAAGATGGTGTTCCAAATTTACATTACTATAATGTCATTAAACAGTTACTTTAGTTACAATATTTAAAGAAAAGATACACAGTATTACTAACAAAAACTCTAACATTAAGTTCAATTAATTTGATCTTTCTGTGCCCCTGCAATAGTACCTTAAATGGTTAAATTAGCCAGTGTCCACAGTTCCTGAAAATGCTAGGGTGCATGTGTAAGAGACTGAGGGTCTTGACGTCTGAGGCAATGAATTGGGGTTTAAGTTGAACTGCAAGTTCCCACACCCTAAGGAAAGGCTAAGACAAAGTGTTGGACTTGGGCGTGTGTTCTAGGAACCCAAAAATATAATTGACTTGACTCTGCCCTGACTCAGAAACCTTAGAAGCATGTAGGACCCAGTGTTTAGCTCCACTTACAATATACTAGTTATCACTCAAAGGGGGATTAGCTGGTAGAAATTAGGTTAGGAATGTTAGGTCATGCATTAGTATTAATAGATAAGGAGTCTTATCTAATTGCTTGTTAATATCTGGAGGAACATGCTCAACTCATGAGACATAGCTCATCAGTAGATATGTGGGAATCTATTTGGAGCCAAATCCAAATTTTGAACTTCACAAAGTTAGGGTTAAGGGTTTTGTTCTTTTCATTGCAAGTATTGTGAGCTTCATTCTCCTCTGACCAACAGTGCTGAAAATCTGAGGGAACTCCATAAAAATGAATGGAGTTACACTAATAAAAAGGTACAATATAGGGGAATTAGGCCCTGGGTTATCATCTGTGTGATTAAAATGCAGAAATAAGTAACTGTACTCCAAAAAGTGAGCCAGCCTACCCATTTTATGGTACACACTTTTAAGTTTTGGTGTTTGACATATTTGAAAATACTCAGTTTCTCTAAAGTCTTTATCTCAAGAATGACTTGTTGGAATCACTGTGAATTTGGGTGGGTTAAAAAAAAAAATCTTGTGGCCACAGACATAAGTTGGACTTTGAAATGGCCTTTTAAGTATTTTAGAAACAAATGTAAAATCGATCTTGTAAAATAAATGTATCACTTTACAATAATATGACAGCTTCTTCCCATTACAAATTGAGCTTATAACTGAAGGTAGCTATTGTTTCTCCATGACATTTAGAAGATCACCACAGGGAAAAGAAGAACAACAATCAATATATCCATTTTCTCAGACAAACAGAATGCAAAAGCATTTTTAAATGGAATTGTTATTTCCATATTGTTTGAGTACTGCAGTAGATATTGACTGCATTCACACTTCTTTCAAAGCACAAGCTCCACATCAAGCACATTATAGGAACTGCAGATTGATTAGGTCAGCTTGAAACTCAATCCAGGTTTGCAGAAAGGGTCCTGAACCTAGATGAACCTAGACTTATTTTGCACTGTCTAATGAAATTTTAAATTTCATTAGTTTGGGATTTCATTATTAAAATCACATGGTTTTTAAAAATGTACAGTCGTGGGGCTTGATCTGGTATTCATTGTGTTCTCAAACTCACACTGAAGTTTCCAGAAATTTTGACAGCAGTCTACTGAGTCTCTCATTTGCAGAACAAAAATCACTTAAATATAGCAATGATTCAGATTTCAACAGTCTAATGAGTAATACGTCAAGATGGGAAGTTGACAATAAGAGAAAATGAGGGTATGAGTAGAAGAGAAAAAATAATGAGACACTTTCACCTCTTTTGGAAGTAGAACAAAGTTCAATCAACACAGCTTTAAGGGATTAAAAAAAATAATGATGCAGTCTAAAAGCAAGCTGAAATGCTAAAATAGACTTTTTTTAAAAACAACAACAAAAAAAAAAGACAAAACCCCACCACTATTAAATTAAATGGCAATTTGGAATTTTAAGGTGATTGTGAACCTTTTTGCAAAGATTAGAAGATGGATATGGAAGACCCTGAATAGTCAACAGAGGGATATTATATCTGAGTGACAAGCAAGCTTCACTGGATTAATTTAGCTTATTTTCACACTTAATGACTCAGCACCTTCAGGAGTAAAATGGCTTCAGTCATAGGTCATGATGTTCTTCTCCACTTTTGAGGAGATGAAAGGGCCTGTGTTTCCTATCTAGTGTCAGCGTTTTCTTTTTCCTTCACTGTGGGTTTGTTCTTGCATTCCTTGCAAAATCTGTGTCTTCCCACTGCCTTCGGTTTATTCCCAAAATAAGGGCCATACGGCAAAATTTTATGGAGAAAGGTGTTCAATGAAAGTTTTGTTTATATGGACTTTTGTGACTTCTCTTTAGGCTAAGTCAACTCTTGCACTCTTTTGCCTACTTCAAAACCAATTTTGGGGAAACCCAAGGAATTGCATTAGGAGGAAGACAGCAGAATCTCGGTTCCTTGTCTCACACCATACAGCCTGATTTTACGAACCAGATGCAAGAGTGATATACAGCTGTTTTGTACTATTCCAGAGCTGTCACTTGTTCTGCTAGATTTACAGTTGCTTTGTGTCACTGGAATTATGCTAAACAGCTCAAATGTACCAATACATTTTTCCCAGTTATGCTGTGCCTTCATTTTTTTTTTCTAGATTTAGGACATATTTTCATGGAGCTGGAGATTCTCAGATTAAAGCAGCATAACTGTAGTAGCTCTGATTAAGCTAGTGTGCTAAAAACATAGTTTAACTGCTGTGGTGTGAAAGGCAAGAAGCGTTAGCCATTTAGATGCCTAGCATCTCAGATAGAAATTCACTTAAATCATCTGGCCCCTCATACCACCCTGCTTGACTTTGAGTTCTGTTGCATTAATTGTATCTTCAGCACAAAATACAGTCATTCCCTTAGAGAGTGAACTAGTCAAACAAATAGTTAATTTACTGGATGTTGAACTCTAGCTGGGTAGTTTCCCTGCTGTGGTGAGAAAAGGGTTAAAAACCCTGGGGTTGGTGTGGTAAATCAGAGCTGGCAGCTGCAGAGCCACTTATGGCATGGAAGAGGGATGCAGCACCAGCTCAGGGCAGTCATCTTCTGGCTTCTGTTGAGGAAGGATGTGCTTTTGCTAGGAAACAAGACCATGAACAGCTAATTGACGCATTGGAATGTACGTCCTGAGGCAGGGGTGAAAGGTACCTGGGGAGGCATGAATATCATATCTGATAGACTGTGGCTGAACTGGGGTGGGGTTGAGGTGGTGCTTGGGGGGGGGGGGAAGAGTGCATATAGGGTCTGTGAGCTGGAGCTTTGAGAAGTAAATGTGCCTGAGTTCCTCCTGCCTCCTCAAGGCTGCCAGCGGGTGGTGAAAGGACTCATTGGCTTCCTGCATGAGACTGACCCTTGAAAAGTGGCCGGGGGGGGGGGGGAGCTAGAGAGAAGTTGGCTGGGCGGCTGATGTCCAGAAGTAGAGAGACCAGGAAGGACGGGGCACTGGCCACTTGAGCTATTCCCCAGTACCATCACCAGGAGGTGCCCATCTGGTAGGGCATGGTCTGTGACCAATCTACAGGACCTAATTCAGTGTACATTACCAAAAGCACCTTCCAAACACTGCAGAAAGCCTGAATCATTCTTTTCATATGTTGTCAAATGATCTTCTGTATAGCTGAGGCTATGTCCTCACTGTTCAGTTAACTAAAGTTAACTCCACTCAAATTAAGGCAGCCACACTGCAAAATAATATTTGAACTACAAAGAGTGATTCTTACCTGCTGAGCTGTGCTATCTAAAACCACAGACTGTATCAGCTGGTGGGCCAGCTAACTCAAAAGTTAGGTGGGCCAGCTAATACTCCATTTAGGGATTTTTGTGTATCATTAGGGTTTAAGTTAAGAGCAATGTTTAAAATAACTTTGTACTAGAGATAAATTCTGTGTTAGCAATGCTGCCCTGTGCATAGACTCTTTCTACACAGTGGCATAGTTTATAAGTAAAACAAGAGGTTCCTTGGCCAGTGTCAATTGACTTAAATGAAGCTACAAGAATTTATACTAGCTGAGATATACTATTTATGAGAAATGTATGCATGTAAGAAAAGTATATTTTGAGATTGTGATGTTTTACATGATCATTAATGTGTCTCATGGAAATGATCTGTCTTTTACCGAAACACTCAGTTATATCAGAGGACTTTCTTCATGCTAATCGTGAGTTTTCAAGCCCTCAACATTTTGAATCTTAAATTTCATATATAAAATTTCCCCTCTCACCCCTATGGGTGGTATGTGTCTTCCTCAACCTCGGGTCCTCTACCAGAGGCCTGGGAGTTTGAGGGTTCTGCGCAGTATCTTAGCTGTTCCTAGCACTGCACTCTTCTGGCCAGAGAGCTCTGATGTTCTTCCTGGGATCTGTTGGAGCCACTCTCCCAGCTTAGGAGTCACAGCCCCAAGTGTTCCTACCACCAGTGGGACCGTTTTGGCCTTCACTTTCCACATCCGCTCTAGATTCTCTTTCAGGCCCTGGTACTTCTCCAGCTTCTCATACTCCTTCTTCTTGATGTTGCTGTCACTTGGCACTGCTACATCTATCACCACCGCTGTCTTCTGGTCCTTGTCTATTACCACGATGTCTGGTTGATTGGCCAGTACCTGCCTGTCCGTCTGGATCGGGAAGTCCCACAGAATCTTAGCCCTGTTATTCTCCACGACCTTCTGTGGGATCGCCCATCTGGTCTTGGGAGGGTCTAGCCCATACACTGTGCAGATGTTCCTGTACACAATGCCAGCTACTTGGTTATGCCGTTCAGTGTATGCTGTTCCTGCCTGCATCTTACATCCTGCCACTATGTGTTGGACTGTCTCTGAGGCCTCTCTGCACAGTCTGCACCTTGGGTCCTGTCCAATGTGGTAGACCCCTGCTTCAATGGATCTGGTGCTCAGTGCCTGTTCTTGTGCTGCTATGATCAGTGCCTGAGTGCTGTCTTTTAGTCCAGCCTTTTCCAGCCACTGGTAGGATTTCCCAATGTCAGCCACCTCAGCTATCTGTCGATGGTGTATCCCATGCAGGGTCTTGTCTTGCCATGGCACTTCTTCTGCTTGATCTTCCTCCCATGTCTGCTGATGCCTCAGGCATTCTCTCAGCAGCTCATCTTTGGGTGCCATCTTACTGATGTACTCCTGGATGCTCTGGGTTTCGTCCAGGACAGTGGCTTTGACACTCACCAAACCCCTGCAAGTGGTGATTGGATAGCATTGTGGTTAGGCATGCTGCCCTTGATACAGGAGAGTGGGGTTCAAATCCCAGTTAGTACTTACCTACCTTTCTAGTAGGGGTCCTTGGGCAAAAAAGACCCCTAACTCCTCACGTGGCTACCTCGAACATGAGAGTGACGTGAACTAGAAGACTCATGCTGGCTTGGACATTGCCTGGATTACCAAGGTCCGTATCAGATGTTGGGGAACCAGGACAACCTGACAATAAGTGGGCTACTAGAACAAACCATAAATGGATGAGATGTGTGTGTGTGTGTGTGTGTGTGTGTGTGGAGTTACTTTTTTTGTACTTAGAAAGAAAGTGTGCAAGAAAGATTATGCTTGAAAATGTAAACCTTTTATGGACATTGACACAGAATGGGCAATTAGAATGGAAACACTTATGCAACCTTAAATACACTCATGTAGTCTTAAAATTCTATATGCCTGTAGGAAGGAAGTGTCTTAACTGGAACTTGGCATTGTTCAAAGGCTCCTGTAGTGCAAGAACTCAATCAAAGAACACAATGTATTTGAATTCTTGAGAACTGAATTGTGGTTGCTACCATTTCTATTATATTATATTTGTATCAAATAAAAACATCTCTTTAAGTATCTTTAAAATGCCATTCAAGAATCAATGTGGAAATTCTTTTTGATTATCTGCAGATAAGAAGTGGTGGTGTGAAAACTGCCATATGTAATACTCAGTTGGCAGAATCACACGTTGTAAATTTGTTCAATGTATATCCAGCATGGGCATTATTTTTTATGAAACTGATAATCTGGCAAAAATAGAATTTGTAAAAATCTTTCTTTCCAATATGCACATACACTTAGAGAAACTGAGTAAAACATTTTCAACCTCATTTTTATGGATAGGGGTAAAAAATCTAGTTCCAAGGCATGTATTTCCTTCATTTTAGTTCATTATGTAATTTGTGGGGAACACATTACACACTTTGAACACAGAGTGCAGAGACCCACCGAATTTGATGTAGACTAATATTTCCATAATAACTCTTGTTTCCTAATTAGTTACATCTCAAAGATCAACTGTTCTTTTCTTTCCAGTATTTATATTCTCTTTAATGCTGCCCACATATTCTTCCTTTGGTAGGATAGAAGTGAAGCTCTGCAGTGAGAGGCAGTTAGAGGAGGTGTCAAAGTCTATTGCTGCTTTGTCTCTGAAATGGAATCTGCTTGGTACCAGACTACTTACATTAAAAACTATATTGTTCCTGGAATCCTAGATTTATTCAAACTGTCTTTAATAAAAGAGGAACTGTGTCCCCCCATAGCTTAAAAACTGCTCAGCATCTCAAACTTTCTGGGCAGATGACAAGGTACAGGCTTCTAAACTCAAGTACAGCACTTCTAGCTGGTTGCCAAATATGATCCAATTTAGTTCAGTGACTCAATAACTACATCCTGTTTACAGAGTTGACGAGTTATGCTAAGTTACAGGCCCCTAAGGTTACCAGCATAGTAGTTCCCTATTCAACAGTAATTAAGAAAAAAAAAAAAAACAAAAAAACAAAAAACACCAATAACTTCTAGTTTACTGGGCTTGATATGAGGAAATCTATTGTGGGTCACTGATTTAGGAGCCCGATCTTGCTAGGCAGACCTAACTTTTGGTTACTTGCTCAGACCTCAGCCTATCTGAGATAATATCAAAGAACAAGTTTACATGAAGTATCTTAATCGGGACCTTCAACTTCATCAGCTGAAACCTGAACATTGGCTGCTGAGAGGCTACACTGCTATCTTTTCTAAAGATGATGCTGAAGGTTTGGCTGGCCTAGGACATGTGTGGAGCTTGTGACATTGAAGTTGGTGGGTGGGTTGAAGTGAAAACTCGTGTTTGAGTTTACTGGTTTCAAACTAGAGTTGACTAAAAATTTTCAATACTTGATGAAATTGTAATTCTATTTCAGTTAACTCAGCCTGGGACTTCTAGTTAGTTGTCCTAGGAAAGTTGGACTGATTTGATGTGGGGGGGAGGAGTTTTCTGTGCTAGATAAGCACCTCCATTTTTCTGGTCTGAGGGCAGGAGACTCTGTGAGCTCATTGGCATCAGTAGCTCCTACTATCTTATCTGAAGTCAAAGCACAGTCCTATGAGTTCTCTGGCTTACTAGTTCCACTGGTTGATCTAAGGCACAGGCCTTTGATGTCACGATTCAGGATCTCTAGTTTAGCTTTATGGCGCTCTAGGTTTCTGTGCCAGATTAATTACTTATGCAAAAAAAATAAAAGGTAATTACCTGCAAAATTTTTGGAAAAAATGTGTTAAATATAAAGCATATAAATTACTGTGGGCTGCGTTCATGAATAATCTCTCTAAGAGGCAGATGTGATGTGAGGCCTGAAAGTTCAAAGGACTTCATTGAAAATGTGCCAGAGAAGGATAGATTTTTGGGCGGAAAAGTGTTTATGTCAATTTTCTTGGGAATTCATAACAGGTGGTTACTGCAAATGGACCACATATATTTGCTCAAAAAATGCTGCCTTTTGAAGTTGCACCCTGAGAGAGATGGGCTTTGTCTGCTTTTTACCTTCTCCAGGAGACTAGAGCTCAAAGGCTCAAGCTATATAAAGAACCCAATGAAATTTCTCATTCAGAACCTGAGACAGTTATGAATGTGTAACCATGGAAAATACAGTTGTGGGGTTTGAAGCATTGACACCTGCCAGAGACTGAAGTTGGAGTTATGGGTGGTCTCTGATAAGCCTTTTAGCATGTGGGTAGATTATTTTATTGTTGTTTCCATGATGTTTCATTGTAAGAATAAATGTGCTTGGGTGAGAGCAACTGAGTTGCAACTATGGGCAATTACTGATATTCATAGACTTTGGAGAGAAAGCAAAGTACAGACACTTGCCTGTTTAGGCAATCTGGCTTTCTGGTGCTATAACAGGGTAAAATAGGGAAATGTACAACCTGGGAAAATACTTGGTCAGGAGCGGGAGAGAAACGCTAGTCTCTGCTTAAGAAAAATGAAATCTAGTATCTGGAAAGCTTTCATTTCCTGTGCTTGATGGATCACAGGTGGGGATTACAAGTTCATTTCACCTGATATATTGCCATTTATTTAGTTTGTCTTGGCTCCATCCAACTCACAAGGCTGATTTCAAGGCAGGTCTTTGTGGTCCTTAATTCTGCCTGTCTTGACTTACTGGTTTGATGTCAAGATCCAAGACACTCTGAGGGCTTCTGGATCAGGCATTCTAGTTTTCTGAGATTTGCCAAGGCACAGGCCTTCGAAATGACCCTGGTTCAGTTTCCTTCCCTGGGTAGGTGATGAGGTAGAAGCAGTCCTTCAGGTTACTAATGGGACAAGTAAGCAGAATATTACCCAATATGGAATTTGGGAAGCTAATATGTTTAAATTTTAATTAAATATTGTCATAAAAGATTTAGGGCCATTAGTTTTAAATTTTCTTTGACTTAAAATTACACTGGTTCTACAGGGGTTTAGCACCCCAAAAATGGGCCTTTCATAACAAGGAGTTGTTTTAGATGCAGTTTTGTCCAAAAAAAAAAAGGATCCTCCCAAAAAAAAAAAAAAAAAAGCCCCTCACACCATGCTGGAGTGTGTAGTCATGATTCAAATTAATACATGGACTATACTTATATGTGGGAGAATTTGATTTTTAATGTTTAATATTGACTACTTAATATTTTTGGGTTTTATTGGTTTTGGTTGTCCATAATAATGGGTTTTGAGCATTTTAAAATATTTTTATTCATTTTAAATGTTCACAGTTATGAGAAAAATATGGAAACCAGCACATGTCAAAATAAACAAGGACAAATGCCCTTAAATCAACCTCTTAAGCTGTATTTTTCTTATTTTATTTACCTGTAAATGTTGATCATCAGTGGACACATGTATTGTTGGCTTGTGTGTGCGTGATGAAATTGACATTTACTAATATTTATGGATAAAACCTAATCCTTCCAAGTTTAAGTATAGTTCATGGATCATATGGATCAAAGATGTCAAATTATCAAATGACATAATTAGTACTAAAGAATTTTATAGCAAATAATTGTACTGCCTGCATCTCATATTTAGTATGAGCATGGCTGAGTTTCCCAGATAGTACAGTGAACATTCCAGAAAACTATAAAAGGAAACAATACAAAAAGCCTTTTGGCATTCTGACCTCCATAATCCATAGAGAAGAACTGTGTTATATAATTACTCAGAAAGTATTGCCCCTTCCATAAAAGTATTCTTCCACCAAAGGGAAAATGCAGTAGCACACTGTGATGAAATATCTGTTTTCCAAAACTCCTGTAGTGAAATTATTTTTATGCAGCTGAAGTGAGTCTGCTACAGTTACTGCAAAATGTCTTTTGTATTGTGATTGTAATGTAGTATTCTTCGTGTTGGATGACACAGTTCTTCATTTCTTTTCTTTTCTATTTTTTTTTCTTTTAATCATAATGCTTATGAAAGGTGCTATGGTGAAAGCTCTAGAAAATAATATGTTCCCATCCTCAAGCATGAGTAAAAGCAAAGCAAGCCACTGTCTCTTCTACAGGAGTTAAACTGATGCTTGTAAAATTGAGACCTGGCCCTCGTGAAGGATGTTGGAGAAAAATGTGCCTCAATATATTTCAGTAATCTTATTAAGTTCATGGCTAGCTAGGCAGAGTAAAACTCTCCTTTAAACTAGACAGATTCAGATGTGAAACTGAGATAAAAAGCCATGTATATCTCATCACCAGAATCCTCTGAACTTTCCAGTTTTCTGGAACTCTTAGCATTTTATCTTTGTTCACAAGAGTCTGTTGTCAGGTTCTGATAACTTTGTTCTTGTTGAACCTTAGCATAAGTAGTTTCACATACGTTAACGGTAAGCTATTCATGAAGTAAATACTCTCAATTGTAACTCAGAGTATAAGAATTTGACCCTTTTGCAGCATAAAAATCTGTTTTAAAGGTAAAAAAAAAAATGATACTCAGGTTGAAACTCAGAAATTCCAAACTTTTTTGAAAGGTTTTGTTTTGATTTGGGATGAACACATTAAATTTAAAATTCCCTGTGGAAAAAAACATGTTTCAAAAGTCTAAGGTTTGGAAAAATCAAATAATTTCAATTCTCATTTTTTCTGAAAGAAATGGAACAGCTGCCTCACCAGAATATTCTGAGCTATCCCCAGTTGATCAAGAGTAGCCCAAGGTGTTCCCCATAGTTTGGGGGTCCAGGCTTGTCTCTTGCCAGAGAACAGAGATATGAGAAGCCCTGATATTCCACATCTCGAGGGGGGACTTCAAAGTGCCCAGCTCCATGTCTGAGAGTTTGGAAGTTCCTTGGTATCCAATTCTGAGGTAGTCTGCAGGATGGAGCTGCCATGGACCTTGGATGCCCCAGTGGCCTTCAAAGCAAATTGGGAGTAAATCATGTTTTAGTTCATCAAACCACACACATTTGTATGATGCTCTAAAGGTTCAATTAATTCTCATTGTCTGATGAAATACTGTTTTGTTGGAAAAAATTGACAAGTTGCACAATCAAGTTAATGAAAACTATGATGTAAATACTAGATTATTAAAAAAAAAAACCTCATTACTGAAATCAATGTTGTCTAGTTTTTCTCATTTCACTTCATAGTTTACTTGTTTGGGTCATACTTTCTAAACTTTTATTTTGTTTACTGACACTACATTTTTTTTAGAAAACTGAATTACCAATTTATATAGATGTTAGAGATTGGAATAGAGGCTTAGTGAAGGGATATTTCAATTATTCAAACTTCTGAATAAGCTGCCAGCAGTCATTCACTCTAACTTCTTGATCAGCACCTGGGAAGGAAGCAGCAAAAGCCTGCCTCGCACTGAATATTTTACAATTCATCTGCATAGATATTGGTAAAATAAAATGAAAAATAAAGGCACAAAAACCTTCATCTAGTCAATAGTATGCAGCTGTCATTTTTCATTAATGGGACATTTTCCAAAGTGCTAGCAAAATCTATATAACCAAGAGAACACCTCATAAGTCTCATCCAATTTTGTATTTTATACCAAAAACAGTATTTCCAAGTATACAGAGATTCAAGAAAAATATTAATAAAGGGTAAAATTATCATTCACTGTATGTGGGTGGACAGGGGTGTAAGGGAGTCTAACTTTTTTAGGCCCCTGGGCAGCTTCCCTATATTTATATTCAGTTCACAGTGAAAGACCAGAATTTGTCAAGTGTCTCCTTACCATCTTTCTCTTTGCACAATCTGTTTTAGGGCCTAGATGAAGTCTTGGCTCTGGTCACCCCAATGTACCAGCCACATTAACTGATCTAGCACAGAAATAGAAGAACATTGTAGTAGTATCAGTGAATAGCAAATCCCCCCCCCCCCCGCGCTAGAAGAAGAATTGTGATTTTCAGACTTCCTCCCTAGTCTGCTCTTTGTGTGGGGAAGCTACAGGTGTGAAATATTTTCTCCAAATATTTTCCACCAATGTGGTGGAAAACAAAAATGATGGATCCTTCACTCTGCCATATTGTAGATATTGAGCTATAAAGCATTCATGGAGTCCAGTATGTCATTAAGAAAACCCAATTAAACCCTATTTCTGTATCACTATGACAATTTTACAGTGCCATCAACTGCTGTTGCTGTGGTGTAGAGTCACTCAACATTTCCATTATAAATCTTAATTTTGGTGGTTATAATTTGGTCATAAAACTTTTAGTTGAAAGTTGACATGCAAGGTCAGACTCATCTCAAAAGAATTTTAATTCTTTGTTCTATTAGAATGTCTCTTTCTTTGGGAAGTTGCAAAAGTGTACAACCCTTTCCTGTCCCTCCCTGCCCCAAATTACTATTTTATTTATTTTATTTTTAAAGGTAATCTCAGGCTTAAAATAATATAATTGCTAGGGCACTGAGTCAGCAAAGAATATGTCTGCAACCCTAAACATGGGTAATCCTCCATATTTCAACCATAAAAACATGTTGAAGTAGTTCTTACCTACAATTGCCCCTTTGGAAATGCCCTCAACTTTCACTGAAAACAGCACCTTTCAATACTGAATTAAAGCTTTATAAGGTAACCAAGTAATTACTCTGCCTTTTTCCCCAGCATAATCAATCTAGTTAATTTCTCTGTATGACCACTTTGCACCAGCAGTTTTAAAAGGACATTTAATAAGAAGGCTAGTCGTCTTGTGCAGTGAACTCAATGATATACAGTTCCTTTGAGGGCAGTAGCTGTGCTATACTTGAATGCCTAATTCAGTGTATTTAAGAAAGATCCATTATGATCTTGCATGTCACTGAGCCATGGAGAAAATATTCGTACAATGTCTGAAGATAACAGTATTTATGAGAACTTTTCCTTTGACATTTTAGCAGATTTCTATTATGGATTTATAGGTAGATGTGTAAAACAAAAGTAAATTGCCAAGGGAAATTATATTTGGTTATTTTAAATTCCAACATTGTAAGTTTATTTTCTGCAGATTTGATTGTGATCACTATGAATTCCCCCTGATAACAACAGAAGCAGAATATGGTCTTGGGGGGGGGGGAGGCAGCTTTCAGTGACTGACTCAAAGGTGTAGACCAGAATCTACAAAGATTAATTTCCTACATGCTTCCAGAGACTCTTCTTCAAGATGATAAACTTGATAGTCTTGTTATATCTATTGATGTTATTATTGCTATAGGTCTGCATCCCACAGATCTAAACCTTGGTTTCTCTACTAAGGAAATATATTAATGTTGATGGTAGTGGATTTTTAAGTGTGTACAATTGCTCCTGAAGAAATGAGCTGTGGCCACTATGTCTTTTCACAAAAATCACTGGGTCATCAACAGATGGGAATAAATGTTGGATACTTCCAATCTGGTGCTTGGCTTGAATCAGTGACTTAGTGAGGAAATTCTTCAACACCAATAAACTGAGCCAAACCCATCTTTCTTTGAGATTGATTTGTTTTCAGAGACACAATCAGAAATGCAAATATGCATAGTCTGGGAAAACAGTCTCCCTTTTCAGGGAAGTTGATGCAAGGATATGCACTCTTTACACCTATTGGAGGAAGATAGGCTAGAAGGGCTGGAGAAGATTTCATATGCTAGATGCTCTACAGTGAATGTTAGGGAACCTTGATGGATAATGCTGCCTTCCTTAACTGAATAGAGGTTTATTTGTTGAGAAAAAAATTGTTGTTCTATACTGATGTCATCTGACATGAACCAAGATCATTCATTTCAACCAACCTGCAGTCAGTTTATGATTGAGACAGAGAGGGGAAAAGGTATACAGAACTACTATTATGGTCCCCTAATCCTGGAGCTCTTCATAAAAGATGTCAGTGAGATGCCATTTTAAGAGGTCTCTGATTTTTCTCTTTAAATTGTCACATTGAAGCTTAAAGCAGGACACCCATTTCACATAAAAAGTAGATATGGAAAAATATTAGGTTATCATCAGCTGGTGATCATGCACCTTGATATACTAAATAGTTCATACTGATCAAGATGTTTAATACTGAGGAAATAGGTAACATATTCATCTAGTTCCATTCCCAGCTGAATTTCCTCGTTATAATAATATTCCACAGTCTTAGTGAAAGAAGAAAATCCTGCTAAGAACTCCTAACCTTACTGGAATAGACACCTCTGGGTTTTGATAATACAAGTGAATCAATGAGATGAAAATCATCAGAAATGTTTAGATCTGGAAAACAAGAGAAGCTGATTTGGATTTATTTGCTTTCAAATACAAAGATGACAGGAGATGTGTACTGTGCCTTTAAATCTGTAGCAGGAGATATTGAGAAATGTGCATAATAGAATTGAATACAACTGTTGAGACTGAGACAGAATAGCTTTAGAGATAATGATTAACCTTAATGTAATAAAATCCCTTTTTTAGTGTTAAAGAAAGCAACCCTTCTGTGATTTACCATTGTTCCATGCTGTGGCTAGAAAAGGTATTTATCTTCTTTTCCTAATTATAATCTAACAACATTCCATTAGATTTTGCATATACAACACAGATATATGAGGCTTGTTTGCTATATCTGTAAATATTCTGGAGAAGAACAGAAATTGGGACAAAATAGGTTCTCCCTCTTTGATTAAGGTTAATAGAGAACATTCCTAAAATCATGTTTTTCCCAAATAAACTTTTTTGAGATGTCTTTTAAATGAGAAATCAGAGCAGTCACTAACACTCTGAAAAGCAATAAACAAGGACTTTAACTTAAGAAAATACATTATAAAGCATGTCTAAAGGATTCAGTCCTCTGGATAACAGAGGAACAGTGCTAACTCGGTCAGCTAAATATATTGACATTTCTAAACAATGTATAGAAATATATGATATACTCCCAACCCCAGCTGTCTTTCCTAATATTTTATTATTAGCTAATAAAGACTGCTAGTGTTTTCACATAGAGAACAAATTGTAACTGGAGTAATCTGCAATTTAGTAAACACAGTGTTATGCATTGTGGCAGAGATGACCCCTGAGTTAAAAAGAATTTCACTCATTTGGCAAAATAAAACCAACATAAGACACTATGGCTATGTCTACACTGCAGGGGGACCTGGAAGTCGGCTTAATGAGGTCGACTTTAAGTCAACCTTGTTAAGTCGACTTTAGGGTATGTCTGTGTAGACAGAGCACAGACATACCCCAGTGTGCCCCTCCTCCTAACCCGCCCCCCAAGTCAGGATTGGGCACCCTGAGCCCAACAGGATCTGGGGCCTGATCCTGACCGGGCAGGCAGGAGCAGTCCCACAGTGCTCCTGCGTCTCTGTAGGCAAGGAGCAGCGCTGTCAAAATCCGACAGCACTGTTCTTTGCCTATAGACAAACAAGAGCACCGGTTCTGACAGCACTCCTGCTTGTCTGTAGGCAAGGAGCAGCTCTGTTGGATTTTGACAGTGCTGCTCCTTGCCTACAAAGAGGCAGGAGCACTGTCCAACCTGCTCCTGCCTTCCTGCAGTGAGGGGCTGACAGCTAATCTGGCCCCAGCTCCTCATTGTAGGGCTGGCACAGGATTGGGCCCTTGGGCCGGATCAGGCCCTAGCCCAATCCACCCAGGGGTGGGGAGGGGGCAGGGCCTGCCCTGTTAAGTCACTTTAAGAGCTTAAGGTGTCTTAAAGGGCAGGTGTTATTAAGTCAACTTAAGCACTTGCTTACGTCGACTTCATAATGTCTAAATATAGACAGGGCTTTACTTAAGTCGACTTAAAGGCTCTTAAGTCGACTTAAAGCCCTCGTGTAGACACACCCTATGAAACTGCAACTCACTGTTGTCATGATGCATCAATGAGATAGTGAAGGTAATACATATTTCATATTTTATGTCCACTAATATCACTTGTTTAATATCTAGTGTGCACTTTAGGACCTTGATAATCACATTTAGGACTCTGTTTTCAAAACTAACACAAACCATATCCTGAAATGGGAAGTATAGTTCTTGGGCATGCACTGGCATGTTCAAATTATTGTGAGTTTGAAAAGAAATCTAAAATTTTGAATGTATAAATCTTTGGCTGAGGGATTATGGGTATAATTTGAATTCTGGTATTCAAAGTCTTTGATCGGACAGAAACAACTCAGGATCTTCCCCTTTCTTAAGTGTGAGATCAACAAATAGCTGACAACAAGGACAATCTAACTGTCAATGCTATTGCTTCACATCTGACACATCAACAGTTAACTTCCAAAGGGGTAGCTGTGTTAGTCTAGTTCAGCAAAACAAATTAGTTAAATAGTTAAAGCTCAAGCCTTAATTCTAACTAGGTTTTCATGTGGTGCCCATTGCTATAGTATTTAGAAACTTACCGTAATTCACCTAAGTGTGTCCCATTTCATACCCCATGTATGGTTCCCATTTCACAGCTGAGGAAGTGAGGTGTGGATTAAGTCACCTTTTTGAGGTCAAATAGGGAGTCATTGCTAGAGTCATAAATTAATCTGATCATCTGAGTCCCAGTCCAGTGTCTTAACCATGAGATCCTCTTAATTAATTTTCTTTGGAATCTTCTTATCTGGCAACTGTTACTTTCTAAAAGAGAAATATGTTATTTTTATCTGTGTTTTTTTAGAAACTCAGTACATTTTTGGAATTTTACCAATTTTTTCTCTTTTTAGGTGCTTTTTTTGAGATTTCAGTGAATGATGAAACACTATGTTTACCTAGGGGAGAAAGTTCTGTTGTGGCTGTTTAGATCTTGCTCATATAGGCTTATTTTTCAAACTAGCTATAATTTTATCACTCCATAAGGGCAAGTACCTTTGATAAGTTTGAACATATTTGGTTTAGCAATAACAAATTGTATGTTTTAAGATCAAGCACTGTGCTATACATGGCTTACCACTCATGTTTAACAGCCAAATTCTGATTTCCAAATATCGTCAGAGAAAACTCAAAAGGTGGTGAGAACTTGAGTTGAACTCAACTGTGAACACTCTAGTGTTTAGCTGTTCTTGCTTTGAAACACACCCAAATTCACTTATACATACTTCCCTATGACTCCTAGTGTTAAAACATTCAGCCTACCTGGTGACTACACTTGACTGCACCAATAGAGACTCTCCCTGCATAATGGGAATTGTCTCTTGCAGATCACTTCCTCAAGTTCAAACTGAACTTAAGAGACTGGTCCAAAGAAAACACGTACCCAGTGTCTTATTTCTCTGAGTAACCACAAAGCAGCAAAGATGAAAATAGGTATAAAGGCGTAAAACTGAGTAATATATACAGTAATGTAAAATATAAGTTTGTGGATAAGCCAGACTTCTTTAGGGAATTCTAACTGTAAAAAGTGTGTATATTTAAAATAAGTGATTGTGTTGGGTTAACATAGGGTTTTTTTTGTTTGTTTGTTTGTTTTTAATGCCACTTATTTTTTATTCCCTTTTCTTAATTCCCTTATTTATGGCTGATTAGCATCCCCTTTCCTTGGGTCTGATTGTTCCTGGATCCTTATGCAAAGTCCCCTTCTCTGGCATGCAAATATAGCAGGTCAATTCAATCACAAGTATTTGGGCCCAGTTCAATGTAAGGCATACACCTCACAAGCAAAGTGCTGGCCACATAAAGAGAGGAGGCAGGGTATAGTTATATAATTTATCTGTGCAAGAGAATTCTCATTATACAGGGAGAGTCTCTGTTGATGCAGGCAAATGTGGTCACCAAGTAGACTGAATGCTTTAACACTGGGAGTTGGACAGTACAGCCAAGCAGTTTCAGGAAGGAACCCATATCCCCTTCTCTTAAGAATGGCACAGTGGCTGGAGTCAGTGGGAGCCCCTGAAGGCATTTATTTCACCATGCAGACTTGAGTTAAATGGATCTACAGTGTCTTTGGCAGGGATTCCCCCCCCCCCCCGAAAGCCTATAGCAAAGAGAGGCTAGAATCGTCACAGTTCAGGCAGTAAAATCATGGAGAGCTTTATGTCAGCTTGAAAATTTGTCTCACGCACTCATAGAAGTTGATCCTACAAACTATGTTACCTTACTCAACTTCCCTCAGAGTTAAGGCACCTAACTCAAGGATAACATGCTAATGGCTCATGGGTCTTTATCTAAATCTCCTCTTCTGCTCCTGGGCGCTAATTCATTCCTGCATGATTCCTGAAAACAGCTCATTTTGGATTTTACCACCAGTAGCAAGTGAAATAAAAAAGCTCACAGGAAACCTAAAAGGTCTTTGAGAAATCTCAGGATGGGAAATACCCTACAAAATCTGACCTTCACTTCAATGTCAGAAAGCAAGTCATTTAATTAAACCAGTATATCTGGCAAAGAATGTCACTTATATTTCTTTCATATATAAAGAATCAAGAATGATTCAAAATCCATATAAACTCTTTCAATAATCTACCAAGGAATGAGGAACAGAACTGGGGTGGAATGGGGTTAATTGATCCATAAGTATATGAAGACTAAATCAAAATTATTACTTAGCATCCTGGAAAGAGCCTCGGTAGAGTGTATAGATTTTTTTTTTCATATAGAAGTAGAAAGACTGATCAATTAAAATGCAACCTAAGTCTTTTGGCAGGGTAATGTGAATAATCTAAATGGGTTCAAAATATAAGGCCTCACTGTGCAATTGGATGGACCTCTGGTCATTTCACTCTCCCTAAATTTACTTCACACATATCTTCTGTAGATTCCTCCCTCTGGATTAAAAGAATTCTGACCTCTTTAAGGGGTGTTAAAAGTTTTCTTTAGTCAAGTGAAAACCCTGACAACTTCTAACATAATGACAAAATAAATCAAGAAAAATGTTAAACAATGAGCTAATTCTACTAGAATGATACCATTTTAAAATGCATCTTGTGCTTATCTACACTGCAGATAGTGAGGTATAAAATAGTCAGAGTACAGCATCATTAGGAAAACCTAATTAAATCCTCCTCTAATTCACAATGACAATTAGATTATAGCAGAATCTTACAATGCTGCTTTAGTAGAAGTTCGCTTAACATTTTCATTATAGAGTTTTGTTTTGTTTTGTTTGTGGTTTATAATTTGCTTGGGGGAAAAAAGTCTCTGCACTAAAATTTGACAGACAGCTGATTCCAAGTCCCAGAGGAATTTTATAATGATCTTTAAAAAAGCCACATTTACATAAGAGGGAGAAATGTATATGCTACCATCTAGGTCATCCTCCTTCCACGCTTAAAGCTAAGAGAGGGACTTTAGAGAGAAACAATAGAAAGAGGGTGGTGTGTGATGCCTTAGGATCAAGCACATCCATGGGATCTACAGGAGGTTACCATCTGAGGTCCTGAAGTAGTGTTGACACCCAGCACTCCTCCCATAGCAATTCGAGGCTGAATGGCAGGAAGAGACTCTGTTAGCACTGCTTTCCCCAGAGGCTGTGGGGAGGGTTCGCAGGAAAGTTAATACAGTTTGGCTGTGCATTAACTATGCTAGGCAAATACTAGCTGTAGTCGGGGACAATCAACGTTCTCAACAGTGAACCCAATCCACCCCAATTTAAACTACCTGCACAGTGATCCCTCAGTTAGATTCAGGATGTATGAAATTGGGCCATGCAGATATCTGAGCCCTGCTTGGGAAGGTGTTGGTTGATGTCAATGTGGATCTGTACTTCATGCACAGCTCTCTGCGGCACAGTCAACACTGACCCTTCAACTATATGGCTATGCCACATCTGGGGTTGCTGGATTGCAGAAAACCCTAATGAATTCCATATAAATAGGAAGAGTAAATTCCATGTAAATACAAATGATGATCTCACTAACCACCACTGGAGAGAGTCTGCCCACATATGAATGGATAGTTAAACTAACATTCAGTAAATCTCACATGCATAGGACTAGGAATTGTGGCGTGGTACAGATATATACCTTATTGTAGCTGCATATCTTATTGTAATTCATAAAATCAAAATGTCTGAGGATTTAAAAATTGGACAATAACAGCCAGTGAAATCCAGGGATGGTTTACTCTGGTGACATGGCTGTCCCTTTGGAACTTGTCAATAATAATAAAGCTTTCAGCTATGCTTTCAGCTGTTTCCTAATATTTTACGCTGACGCTTCAGACAATTGTATGTGGCACTCATTCAGGGAAGAAACCATGAAAATCTGAAAGTTTATGTGAAGATACAAACAACAAAGGAAAAGTTTTAGCTGACCATAGAACTTTTGGGGAAAAAAAAAAAGTTGTAATTAAAGATCTATTAATCAATTAAAATAAATAAGTGTTTCATAAATTCCCTTTTGATTTTCCCCTGTCATTTTTGATGGGTTACAGTTAGTTTAAAGAGAAATATCATTCCCAGTTAGTTTGAGTTGTTATCTTAAGTAGCTGGACTGGTACTTGACTTAAAATATCCTTGTCGATACTGAGGATATCCTTATGGATATTGATGATCGGGGATAGTATAGGTCCCTTATTGAATGGGGCAGGTATCCTTGTGGTGGATGATGTGGAAAACGCTGAAATACTCATTGCTTTTTATTTTATTTCAGTCTTCACAGGCAGGCTTAATTCTCAGGCTAGTACACTGGGTAATGCAGAATGGAGAGAAGGCGAGCAGCCCACGATGCTAGAATGTCAGATTAGGGACTATGGGGCCGGCTGAACTGCATTCGAGCATGCTGAGGGAGTTGGCCAATCTGATTGTAGAGCCACTGGCCGTTATCTTGGAAAACTCATGGTGAATGGGCGAGGTCCTGGAGGATTAGAAGAAGGCAAATATAGTACCTATCTTCAAGAAAAGGAAAAAGGAGGATCTGTGGAACTACAGACCAGTCAACCTCACCTCAATCCCTGGAAAAATCATGGAGCAGGTTGTCAAAGAATGCATCCTGAAACATTTGGAGGAAAATAGAGTAATCAGGAATAGTCAGCATGGATTCACCAAGGGCAAATTGTGGCTGACCAACCTGATTGGCTCCTGTCATGAGATGACTGGATTTGTGGATGCAGAACTAGCTGTTGGTGTGATATACCTTGACTTTAGCAAGGCTTTTGATATAGTTTCCCACAGCTTTCTAGTCATAAAATTAAGCAAGTATGGGCTGGATGAGTGGACTGTAAGGTTGATAGAAAACTGGCTAGATCAACAGGCTCAGCAGGTAGGAATTAATGACTCACTGTCTAATTGGCAACTAGTAACGATTGGAGTGTCCCAGGGTTCAGCACTGGGGCCCAGCCTATTCAACATCTTCATTAACAATCTTGATGATGGGATAGATTGGACTCTCAGTCAGTTTGTGGATGACACCAAGCTAGGGGGAATTGTGGAGACACTGGAGGGCAAGGACAGGATTCAGGAAGACTTAAACAAGTTGGAAAAGTGGGCCATAAGAAATCTCATGAGGTTCAACAAGGACCAGTGCAAAGTCCTGCACTTAGGATGGAAAAAAAAAACAAACGTGAATTTCTACAGGCTGGGAACTAATCGGCTAAGCAGCAGTACTGTAGAAAAGGACTTTAGGTTTATGGTGGATGGAAAGCTGGATATGAGTCAACAGTGTGCTCTTATAGCCAAAAAAGGTAATGGCATATTGGGATGTATCAGTAGGAGCATTGTAAGCAAATCGAGGGATGTGATTATTTCCCTCTATTGGCACTGGTGGGGCCACATCTGGAATACTGTGTTCAGTTTTTGGCACCCCACTATGAAAAGGATGTGGACGAATTAGAAAGAGTCCAATGGAGGGTAATGAAAATGATTGGTGGGGGGTCAGGTACATGACGTAAGAGAAGTGACTGAAGGAACTAGGCTTATTTAGCCTGCAGAAGAGAGGACTGAGTAGGGAGTTGATAGCAACCTTCAATTACTCAAAGGAGTGCACCAGAGAGGAGGGCTGGTCTCAGAAGTAACAGAGGACAGAACAAGGAACAATGGATTCAAGTTGCAGCTGGGGAGGTTGAGGCTGGATATTTGGAAAATCTTTCTCACTAGGGGGGTGGTGAAGCATTGGAATGGGTTGCCTAGGGATGTAGTGGAATCTCTGTCTTTGGAGATATTTAAGGTCCAGTTAGACAATACCCTGGCTGGGTGATTTAGTGAGAGTGGTCCTGCTGTTAGCAGGGGTTGGGACTAGATAACCTCATGAGGTCTCTTCCAACGCTATGATTCTATGATGTTGTTATAATGTCAAAGGCCCGGGGGGTGGGGAGATGCTGTGATTTTAGCTGGAAGGAAACATATTTTTTCCCCCATCCAAGTTCTGTTTTGAGATGGACTGTGAACATCTCTAGGCTGCCAAAGATTTTGGTACATCTCCCATCCACACTTACATATTAAAGAATGGTTTCAAAGAATGACTTGGGTAGTACTCTGAAATGTGAAAGAGAAACAGAAAGGGAGACTATGCCTTTCTATTACTGATGTTATCTAAGCAATTAAAATTCCCTTTATACTTGATTATGCAGCCTTTGTTCATGGAACTCTGTTATTTGAAACAACTTGTCCCATTCAAAAAGCTGAGAGAGGAAAAATAACATTCACTAAAAAAGTCACAGTCAGGGTGCCAGGACTATCAAGAACTATACAAAGCATGAGAAATTTATGAGTAAGGTAGAGATGTATTTGCAAGTGGGAATCTGTTATCATGGAGAAAGGTTTATCTCCTAAATAAGAGAGGAAAATGGAATTCTAAAGTGTGAAATAATGAAGTTAATATGCTGGTTGGTTGAATGGATGTTTCGTGGCACTTCTGTTGGGTTTTCATAAAATGTGCTCCTCCCTGATGGGAATGACACTCTCTCTTGAAGTAACTCACGGAGGAAGTTGATGTGTGTTTACTCTATGAAGGGTGAGGAAAACAGTTTGTACCAGCAGCACAAGCAGTAGAAAGGGAGTTGGCTATGTAACCTCTTCCAATAATAAACAGTTGTTCTATTGTTTAACTGAGCTTGTTGCAATGTCATCTGCATAGCTGTTCTAATCCATCAATAAGGAGACTACAAGGACATAGAACAGTACCAATCTTTAAGTTATATCATCTTCCCTGTGTGTTATTGAAGCATGATCTATCCAGCAGTAGATCTGAGATATTCTGAGTCTCTAGAAGTGGGAGGGAGTAGGGATTGAAATTAAAAATCTGATGAGAAATTTGGGAGCAAAAGGGGGGAAAAAAGGAAAAGGAACTTTGAAGGTGAGGAATAATTGGGTGCAGAGAACACAGTTAGAAATTTGATTCATTATGAGAACACTCAAAATCCAGGACTCTCATCGGCCAACAAACACAGATGGATCATGAGTGTCACAACACTTATTTTACCTTTCTAGTATATTATGTCAGGACCAATATTTGCTCCTTGGTGTCAGGATGAGGCAGCAAGGGGACCAATAGAAGACTACTTCTCCAGCTTTGTGAATGCCTCACTAGACATACTTATTGATCTTTAGAGAGAGGCCTGAGCCAAATAACTAAGATCAAGGTCTGGGTTTCAATTTTCTTCTTCTAAAGAGCTAGAACTAATGAGGAGTTTTGTGGCATTCATAAAGACTAACAAATTTATTTATCGCATGAGCTTTCATGGGAGAAAATCACACTTTGTCAGATGCTAGAAGATGGGGAACTTGAAGAATGGGAGCAAAATGGATGTAGGGGAGTATAAGTCATAGGATCAAGTCAGACTGTTACACAGGGGTGTCGCTGGTGCAGGGCACATGGGGCATGTGCCCCAAATCCCAGCACCAGTGCCCTGGGTCTGGTGGGGCCCACCTGTCCCGGTTTCCACCCGATCGGGCTGGAGATCCAGGGCTCAGCCACCTGCGGCTGTGGCAGTCCTGTCCCTAGCTGGGGATCCAGGGTGTGACCGCAGAGGCTGCTCCTGGCCCTGTTCCCGGCCGGGGAGCCATGGCCCGGCTGCCCACAGCTGTAGCAACCCCATCCCTGGATGGGGATCTGGGGCTCAGCTGCCTCAGCCACAGCAGCCCCATCCTGGGCCAGGGATCTGGGGCTCAGCCTCCCACAGCCGCAGAGGCTGCTCCTGGCTCCGTCCCTGGCTAGGGATCCGGGGCTCAGCCGCTTGCACCTGCTCCCAGCCACATCCCTGGCCAGGGGTGTGGCCTGGGACCAGGGGGGGTGGCCGCATGACAGGGGTGTGGCTTGGGCCAGTGCCCTGGGTGCTTCCCCGGGGCAGTGACGCCCCTGCTGTTACAGCAAATGAAAGCAGTTGTTTGGCTTCAAACAGCATTTACTGGGGGTGGAGGGAAAATTATCTGTTGTAATGCAGGAAAGACCTTGTCTAATTTTATATCAAACCTGCACATGGATTCCAATTCTGCAGCTTCTTTTTGAAGTTTTGATTTGTTATCTAATTGCCTGATTGTGGATATTAACAGATTCTTAATGGAGCGATCAGAGAGAATGAAGTGTTTCCTTATTGTTTTTTGGAAGTTTTTATTTCTGATGTTAGGTTAATGTCCATTTATTCTTTTGTGCAGAGACTGTCCTGTTTGTCCTGTGTGGGAGCGGAGTATTTTTCCAAACAGTGGAATAAATTACATTGGTGGATCAGCAGGTAAATGAGGCTTTGTTGGAACAGCTGGCTTGATTAGGTCCTATGATGGTCTCCTTTGTGCAGATATGTGGGCAAAGTTGGCAATATGATTTGTTGCAGGGGTATGTGCCTGATTTCCTGTTTTTTGTTGTTAGCTTATAGATGCTGGTGAGTGTCTGTTTAAGGCTGAGGGGCTGTCTGTATGTGAAGAGAGGTCTGTTTCCCAATACCTAAGAGAGCGAGGTAAGTGTGAGAAAATCAAATTTTTTTTGTTCTTGCAAATATCAAACGTTTTATACAGTAATACTGATGAATAAGGGGAGTAGGGATGGTCTAAAAATATGTTTCCCTTTATATATGCTTAATTATTTTCCTTAGTGTAGCAGAAGGGGCTATTGCAGATGGTTATTCAAACTGTAACTCTCCTTGGGGGTCCCTACTTCTCAGGGTTTTCGGTGTCTAAAAGACAGATGTAGCTGCAGGATTTTACCAACTTTATGCTGAAAGATGTGTAAATTTAATATTCTTTATGGCTGAGTTGTAAAATTCAGAACCAGATTCCATACCTGCTCTATTTGCATATCCCTGGTTTGAGTCTGTCTGCTTAACAGAGTTTTGTTTTGACCTGTTTTATAGATAGCAGAAATCTCTGAAACTCAGATCAGGTTCTTCATCAGGATCCCAGATCTGCACAAAGACTAAGGGTGTGTTCACACAGCAGTCTTATTTCGAAACAACAGAGGTTGTTTTGAAATAAGAAACGCCATGTTCACATGACGTACTGTTGTTTCGAAACAACTTAAACCCCATTTGGTGACGAAACAACGTTGTTTTGAAATGATTGTTTTGAAACAATCCTGTCAGAACAAGTTATTTTGAAACGATGGTGACTCGTTTCGAAATAACTGTTATCTGAACATGCTATTTCGCTTTGAGCTTTTTTCCTTAATTCGAATTAACATTTTCTTAATTTGAATTAACTTATTTCAAAATAACACCTTATTTTGATACAAGTTGTTTCAAAACAACTTGTATTAAAATAACCCCCTGTGTGTGAACGTAGCCTAAGATGGGATCTTTAGATTTTAGAATCCGGTTTGTGGCCTATCCTTCTAGATAATATAGAATCATAGAATCCTAGGGTTGGAAGGGACCTCATAGGTCATCTAGTCCAACCCCCTGCCAGAGGCAGGACCACTCCCACTAAACCATCCCAGTCATGGTTTTGTCCAGCCGGGCCTTAAACACCTCCAAAGATGGAGACTCCACCACCTCCCTCGGCAGCTCATTCCAAGGCTTCACCATGGTTCTTCTGAGGCTGAAATAAGGCAACGGGAGAGAAAATAAGACTTAGGCAGCATTTATGGATGGAACGTGTTTGTAATTTAGCAAAGAGAAGATTCATAGCTTGATCAGATGTAATTAATCTTGAGAGCAGTATAGAGAAAGAATGAATTATTCAGAGGGTGGTGCAGTTGACAAAAATGGCCTGAAGCAAAAGAGAGAAGGCAAAAGCAAAGGAGAAAACATGTAACTGAGAAATTTGGCAAAATGTATATAGTTTCTTTTCTAATGGTAAGCAAAGTCAATTAGCAACTGAAGTTCTTACAGAGACTGAAGAATAAGTTAAAAGAAAAAAAAAGAAAAGAAAGAAAGAAAGAAATAGTGCTTATCCAATCAATACTCAGCCCGAGATAAGTCTCTTCTCAGAACAGTTTATCAAAAAAATTCTCTCCATTGTTTGTTGTATATATTTTAGTTTCCATTGTCAAAAGAAAAAAAAAGTCCTATGTTATTGTCCATCTTACAAAGTATATCTTTTTGCTATATTTAACTTCTCTTCATCATCCATACATTCCGTCCAATCACATGACTTGCCTAAAGATTTGCTAAATTAATTCTTTTGAAGAGAGAAAAAATTTAGATTTGAAAAGGACACAAAAGTAAGTTAGCACAAATAGCAGATTACAGGAAGAGTTTAGACAAAATATAGCAACTTCATTGCTGAGCGAAAATTCTAAGTAGCTATCGTAGCAGAGAGGGTATCACTGGAATCCTCAAATGAAGAAAACACCCATCTTTCTATTACTGTGCTCTTTGTCTCAATCAAGAAGTTCAGTCTGGAGGAGGGAGAACTGTGGCCAACATGAAAATTCAGTTTCAATTTTTTTGCTATAAGGGCATTTCTTTCCACAGATCTAAAAGTCATAAGAATACTTAATCTTTCCACACAAAGAGAGAAATGGTGGCTTAGAAATAAAGAGATGGAGGAAGAGTATGGACCATATGATACTGAATTGCCTCATGGAGTGTCCAAAGAACCTTCCCTGCAGGCACATCATGTAGAGAAGCCAGCTTAGTATTTGTTCATTGTCTCATTCTTGGTCAATAGAATGAACATCTTAATCCCACTAGGAACCTGTTATTCACATCTAGTCCCGTGGACATCAGTGCAACCATCTGTGAGTTTGTCTATACTTCAGTGTGGAGGTGTAAAGGCTACATACCTATCCTAAAGCTGAGCGACCTTGTGCACCAGAAATGAATGTGTGTCAGGAGGGACTAGCTATCTAGAGTACATACGTGATATATTGGGCTACATTTACACTGAAAGTAGCTAAGTCATTATTGTTGGATCAATCTTTCCAGATTAATTTAGTGGTCAGTTAAGACATGCTGAGGAGATTTGGAAATTTATGCAATAAAACCACCTCCTGAAGTAAAGTAATGCTGCACCCCATTGGTGCAGTGCAGTAAAGATGTTATGCTGAAGGGGAGTTAGGAAGTCAATGGGAGTTACACAATCTACTCTGCATAGCTTATGCAATTTCCATTGACAGACAGCAAATTCTCCTGGAAGCATAGACCCATCCTTGGAAAAGTATGCATTCAGATCACCTATTCTCTCTTGCTACTCACACTGCCACACCTATACTCTGCTTGATACTGCGTGCTAAATAGAAAGTCCACTAGGTAACTTTTAGTGTGCCACAGAAGGGTCCACATGGACATGTAGTGCATGGCAGGCTAGTGTCAGTGTGTTATATCTTAGCTTGCCATGAACTAAATGATAAGCCTTTAGTCACCCAAGTAGTGCCTTACTCCTGAAAAGGTCCCATTAAAATCCATTGGCTGACCCTTGAAATACAGTACAACTCAATGTGAGCAGAGATAACAAAATGTGTGCAATGTTTTAATGCCACACACTTTCACTTCTCTTCCTCACTGGTGTGCACACTAGTAAGAGAATATTACAGTCTGCTTTAATCCCAGGTTGATAAAACTTAGTTCTATTTAGATGAGATAACAAGGTGAATCAAAGCTCATGCTTCAGGGCTATAGTTGGTTGCCCGCACATAGGTCAGGTAGCTCTCCCCCCAGTAGTTCGTATATGGTTGGATGACTCATCTTTTTTTTTTTTTTTTTTTTTTTTAACCTTTCTCTGAAGCATCAGTCTGGCTACCATACCACTCATAGCAGCATACCAAGTTGGATGTACCAGAAGCTTTATGCAGTTCAGCAAATACAATAGTCCTTGAAGCTTAACTGCATAGTGCTTGTTTATATGCTCTGGGTTACACAGATCACCAGGCTCAGGACCAGGAAGGAATTTTTCTTCATGTTGGATTGGCCAAGATGTTAAAAGGTTTTTGCCTTTTTCATCAGCCTCGGATGTTCTAGGACCATTTGGGCCTCTAACAATTTCCTTCTATTGCAAAAGCCTCCGGTGTTGGTTGCTTCTCAGTCTATCCTGTTTCTCCATTTGTGGCTACCATTTTTTTTTTCTCCTGAGGAGCCCAAATTTGGCTTTCAGTATCATGCATTTGGTTCATTAAGTTTATAAGGTGAGTTGTGCTTTGTGTGTAGTTGCAGTCTTTAAGTAAAACAAGCTTTATTTTTTTTTTCTCCCAGATGTTGTTTTATAGCCAGTTAATCCTGAAAAGAGTTGTGAGAAATTCCACTGAAGTAAAGGAACAAATCATGAATAGTTTAGGGAAATGAAAAGAATGAGAGCAGAGACCATGGGGAAAATGGTGGATTTATTCAGTATAATTCATCAAGCTGAGCTGGGAAGGCCTGTGCGTGAATCCAAGGAATATGGTACTAGATCAGGCGTGGCCAAACTGTGGCTCACAAATGAAAAAGTGTGGCTTGCAGAACACAGTGGGGAGAGGCAGTGGCATGGTGAGAGGTGGTGAGGAGAAGCAACAGCAAGGTCGGGGATGACAGGGAGAAGCAGAGGCATGTTTAGATTTTCTCATAGGCCCTAATAGAGTTCACTCGTTATTAAAATAAAACCATGTTTTAAATGCAAAGAAGAAAATAGATTGTTTAAAATTGAACATAGATTCTTTTCAATTTTTGGTACAACCTACTGCTGTGAAGCATTGTATTCCGCAATGAAATTTATGAAACTGAAACATCATGCAATACTTACAGATCAGGACCTGAGAGAGGTTTTACATACTGCATTGACAAGTTACTATCCAGATTTTAAAAAAAAATACTCGCCACTAGCCTGCAGTCTTCTATATTGAGCGACAGCTAAGTTTTTACTGTAGACCTAGTTTTCATGGTAACCTTAAGTAATTATTAGAATCAGACATTAGTAGGAACAATATTTGCCCTCTTTTTACAATAAATTAAAGTGTGCATTGAAATTTAAATTTAGTAATTCTGGACTAGGTAAAAGTATATGGCTATATGCCTCAGTGTGGCTCTCAAAGGTTTAGTAATCAACTTGTGTGGCTCTTGAGGTCCATGTTTGGCCACCCCTTTACTAGAGCAAAAGACCATTATGTGTCCTTGAATTCAGAGGTGCTTGAATATGCAATGTAAGACTAAAACAGTCATAAGGGCAAACCAAAGAAGTACAGTAATATGTTACTATGATCTGGATCATCACCAAGAAACCCCTACACATGGAAAATAGATGACAGAAGTGAAGTGGTTGGTGTCCCAAACTTATGATATTGTCTACAATCACCTAAGACTGAAAACGAAGGGGTAGCAGGATCTGAAAATGACGCTAACAGCAAATTCACAGGTATTAGCCCTACTTGCACCATGTTCCTATTCATTCCTGATAAATAAAAGAAACAACCTTAAAGTACTGGGACTCTAGGATGTTGGTACTGTGAGAACCCCATAAGGCACAGTAACTAGGTCCAGTCAAAATACTGATGTAACACAGTCAAATTTGCTAATGAATTCCAATTCTTCAGTTTCTCTTTGAAACCTCGAGCTATTATTATTCATTTTACTAATTGTTATGCTCAGGCAAACAAATAACAGGTCAGGGCATCAAATAGAAATTGCAGAATTGGAATTCATTTGCTAATTTGACTTTGTTACTTCAGGGCTAACTAAGGACTTTGGATTTTTTTTTCTCATTACAATGGGTGATTTGACCCCATCTTCCTCCCTATGCTGTTCCCCAGTGTTTGAATCTTAACAACTGCTTTGATTTGCTATTATGGTTTGATCTGATCCCATAACTTACACTTCACTGCATGTATTTCCTCCTATTCTTTAAGTTCCCCCATCTTACAAGTGTCTGACGAAGTGGGATTTTTCTCCCTTGAAAGCTCACATGATAAAGATGTTCAGTAAAAAAATATGAAGTATCTCCTGGCAGCTCTGGAAATGGTTATTGCAAGTACCAAGGGCATTCACTGATGTTACTATCACAAAGTTATGTGAGACATTTGCATTGAACCATACTGACTCAGATTTAGCCTGGGTTTGAGATTGTGTTGTAGAAGTTTAGCTTGAAAATAAAAGTGTTTTGGAATATAGACTAGAACCTATTTGCAACCCTCTTTCCTCCCATTAACAGCTACCCTCCTCCTATAAGCCCCCAAATTCAACCTTTATATGTCCTTGAAAATGCATTGACCTTCCTTTATGTCTGACCCTTAGTGAGCACTAGTGATAAGATTCACTTAAAGCAGATTCTTCAGCATGAACCATTTCATCCAAATCATGAATAAGCTGGTGGGGAGCATGTACTTAACTGCAACAGGGCAGCAGGAGCATGGACATATTTTGACCACATCTGACCAGAAGACCTAATGGTCGAAGCCACAATACCCAGAGCTTGGAAACACTTCGGTGGTTTGGACACAATGGGTATTAGTATAAGAGAGTTTCCTCTGAAGTACAGTGGGAGCTTTGCTACACCAATAGCCATTCCAGGTGTCTGTAACGCTTTCTATCACTGTTAACACTTGCAATGTATGTGACACTGCTTCTAAGCACCTTTGGCTGTGTTCACACACAGGGGTTTATTTCAATACGGTTGTTTCGAAACAACTTGTATTGAAATAACACCTTATTTTGAAATAACTTAATTTGAATTAACAGTTTGTTAATTTGAATTAAGAAAAAAAGCTCAAAGCAAAATAGCAGGTTCAGGCAACACTTATTTCAAAACAAGTCACCGTTGTTTCAAAACAACGTGTTCGCACGGCGTTGTTTTGTCCCCGCATGGGGTTTAACTTGTTTCAAAACAACCATGCGTCGTGTGAACAGGGTATTTCTTATTTCGAAACAACCTCTGTTGTTTTGAAATAAGAGTGCTGTGTGAACACAGCCTTTGAAATTGAGTCCTTTGGAGCTTCTGACTATTCTGCTGGTAACATGCTTCTCAGATTTATGCTAACATTGAGATCCCTCTCTTCTGTGTTTCTGAATATAAGATGTGTTACATACAATGCTGAAATATGACTTTGCCACACTTATTTAGCTGCATCACCTTGGAGCACCATTGCCTCTGAAAATTAAACAACTGGTAATGTGAGAAGATTTTCTTACAGAAGAGTCATTTTTTGGGGCAAATTATAAGCCCACAAATATTTGAGTTAGAAATGCACTCCAAATGATCTGAGGGTATATCTACACAGGGTTCCTATTTCGAAACAACAGAGGTTGTTTTGAAATAAGAAGTGGCATGGCCACACGACGCACGGCCATTT
>ML682060.1:15662375-15769631 GCA_007922195.1 Podocnemis expansa | reverse complement strand
CCTGCAGTCCCTTGCAGGTACTGGCGGAGTGAGGCACAGCCCTGCGCCTGACTCCGCTGGTGCCTGCAGCCCTCTGCAGGCACCCATGGGGTGCAGTGCCCCTCTGCACTGCACCCTGTGGGTGCCTGCAGTCCCCTCCCCAAGTGAAATAGGTCCACACTGTGGACCTGCTATTTCACTCCGTTATTTCGCGGACATGGTTTTTGTCCAGCGAAATAAGTTGTTTCGAAATAACATATTATTTCGAAACAGCTTGTTTTGAAATGTGTTGTTTCGAAACAAACCTTCCCTGTGTGAACATAGCCTTGAGTGTCAGAAATGTACTTCAAGAGTTCTTCAATTTTTAGTTTCAAAATCTATATTCAACATATACTTTGAGTAATCATTGTTAGTTAAGATGCTTACTATTTTAACTATCATTTGTAATAGAGTCTCTAATTAGTCTGTTTTGCCGGCTTCAGGGTCTTTAGAAAAGCTGTCCAATCATCCTATTTACAAAATTCTTTATGCCACTAATGCTTTTTTTTTTCATTCTTATGCTCTTTACAACTTGGCTTAATCACATTGATATCTCTTGTACTGTGCAAATGATTACATTTTATTGGACTGCAAGCGACACATTAATGCATCATATCCTCAATAAATGATTTGTAATTTTCTGAGAACCAAAGTTCTCTCTTTTATGCACTCAAAAGGTAGTGAAATACTTGGTAAAGGCAATCACATTTTAGACACCAACTTTTTTATTCTGATTTTTATGAAACTTTCCTGCTGCAAGGTATAATATTATTAAGTGGCTGTTGCATCTAAAAAAAATACATGGTACATTCAAAATCTTTCTCCAGGTTATAAGATCACAGGAAAAGGGCCAAAATGGTGTTATATACTGTATCCATATAAAAAGTAGTATGAGACTTTAGGTTTGTAGTATGTAATACAGATTTTCCCATTTTAACATTTATTGATTACTTATTGCTAAAATAATAAGTCACACACACAACACTGAAATCATCATAATAAAAATGACTAAAATAAGTCAACTTAAAAAGAGATCTTCAACCTCCAAAATGACTTCACCTCATTCATACCATTAACTCAGGGAAAGTATGAGTAAAGAAATCAGGTTTGCAGCATACCTTCAAGGTTAAGAAATGTAGGCTTTCCCAAATAATAATGGGGGAAAAAAAATCAGTGTCAAGAGGCCATCATTGAAAACATTTTGTTTCCAGCCTCCTTCCACAAGTTCAGATCTAGAACTTGTATAAAAGTGTTAAATTGAGCACCAGGCCTGAATGATAACTACTGTAATAATGGGGTCACAGCATAGGCAAGACTTGCTGTCCTGTAAATGAGATTCTAGTTAAAGGTTATAGTGTCTTCCTTTTTCTCTCTTCCCTTCATACAACTTGTACAAGAAATGTAACTAGAAGTATTCTATCTTCCACTTCCACCTAAGGTCCTGGTTGGGAACATTATTTATCACCTTTGTTCCCTTTTCCTTCACAGTCCTTTTTCCTTTTTTTTAAGGACTTTGAAATCATTTATGTTGCAAAAAAACAATGAGTTTGAAGGTAAAGTGCTTGTGTGCTGTATACTAAACCTGTAAACAACAAAGAGGAGACTTGGGTAATCATATTCGCCATACAATTATTAATATTTAATCTTTAGGTGTTAGTATAACATGGGGTTGGCAGTGTTTATCAGCCCCTGTGCTAGCCCCACCCTGTGCACTCTCAGCAGGGAAAAAGAGCCAACACACACAGTAGCTCCTTTTCTCTGCTTGCCCCACAAGAGCTGTACACCTTGCAGTTCCTCCGAGCTCCATTCCCCGGGAGGTCTGAGTAGCCAGGCCAGCAAGAGCTGCCATGTGTGCTTGGCTGCTGTGGCTGTAGGCTCTGGGGGGGAGCCAACAGGGAAGAGCAGCCACAGGGCTGGGAGCCCCACATGACATTCTGAATGAGTGAGCGTGCCAGGGGTACAACCACTGGTTTGACCAAATAAGGGTCTCGGGGGGGGTCATTGAACATGTAAGCTTTTGCATATTTTTAAGCATAAAAGGGTTGGAATGCCCCCTCCTCCTTGCTCCCTTATGGCATTGAGGTGGAACAAACAGGCAATAAAGGGTAGCGTTTGACCCAGTCTGCTGCTGGGACAATCTGTTTTGTTCTCAAACAGGACTATTACCAAGTCTCTTCCATGAACCTTCTTTTAGTACCCTTATCACAATGAATAATTAATAATAATGGTCTCAACTGTCAGGATGGTAGCTTTTGAAAATATCTTAGTTTCAAATCATGACAGTTTTATATTATGAATAGTTTGTTTGTTTTTATTTTCTTGTTTGGCTATAGTACCTAGGAGCCCCAGTGGTGGAGCTGTAGAAACCAAAATAAAAACTAATCCCCACTCTAAGGAGCTTGCAATTTAATCTTTTAGTGTTGGTAACTGAGCTATGTTCTTTTAAATTGCCAAATTTGCTATGTATCTCTGAGTGGCAGGTGTATCAGGGCAAAGGTAAAACTCATTGCAAAGGGTAAAAAAATCTATATATGCCAGAGGGGATATTAAATAATCTGTACAGGTCTGTTAGGTTTCTGGGTATGTTTACTTTTCCACAGCATTTGTATGTACCAAAGCACTCCAGTGGATAGAGCATATATGTATGGGTTTAGCATAGATCCTACTAGTAAAGAAGTGAGAAAGGAGAAGACAATGAATGGGGGGGGGTTAGAGAAGCAGAAGAAAATAAAAGTAAGGGACCAGAGGAAAATGGAACAGAAGTGGTAGGATTTAGGGCAGCAAAGAGAAGGTTAGGAAATGGACAAAGAAAGCAAAGAAAAAGGAGACATTAGGGAGCAAAGAAGTTAAAAAAGGAAGAAAAAGATGGGAATCTCATTCGTCACAATCCAAACAATCTATGAAGTTTCTATAGCTAAAAACTATTCAATATAATGTGGTACATTTGTGTCTGTTCTTTTGCTTGTGTTTTGACATTTCAAGGTTTTCCAAGGAATCCAGTCTCTGGAGCATGTCTTTCTGATTTAATTAATTTTACATCCTACGTTGCTCAAAAGCTTCCCTGCCTTCCCTTCTCTGGTTATGGGCCTGACTATGTCTCTCTGCTGAGCTTTCAAGTTTAACCAATGTTAAGGTAATATTTCTTCCTAATGGACTTCCACAAGTAGTTTTTAACAAAAGGTCATTAGAAAAGTAACTTTAGTTAAAGGACGCTTCTCACCTAACTGTCTGCTTAAAAAAAAAAAATAACAAAAAACCTGCTGTGCCCATGTAAAATTGTTTCCATAAGATATGTTAAAGGAATGTTCAACTGCACAGCTACTTGATGCATAACCTATGGCTAGCTTATGTGAAGGAAATGTCATGGTGAACCTCTGCACCCACATGGAAGCATAAGGGTTCATCACCTAGGTGGATCCATTTGCAAGATCTAGGCCATAAAATATTTTACACAACAGCAGGGCTGAAAGCAATAAGATATAAGGAGGCTTTCAGGTCAAGGACAATTCTCTGTTTTATGGGTGTTGAATGCTTTAGCAGGGTCACCAGCTTTGGTTGTTTCCTCTCAGAGCAGTCAGAATAATAGTTACTAAGTATAAGGAAGAGATAGAGGGTCTAATCTACACACTATTGTGCATCATTTCTGAATGTTGGCCCTGTTTGAAACTGTACCTGGCTAACATAGGCTGTGTCTACACTACAGGGCTCAGTTAAGCTGGCTTAATAAAGTCTACTTTAAGCCGGCTTAAAATAGACCTTATTAAGTTGGTTTAGCGCGCCCACACTCAAAATGCTGGGAGACTGCCCACGTCCACAGGTTGTCCTAGGAGTGGTGCATTGTGGATATATGGCCCACAGTGCACCACAGCAGAGGTGCCCCTCTCTTCCGGCCACTCCTTTACTACAGGAAGTGAGTGACCACACCACCCTCCATACTGTGTGTGGCAACAGGGAGCCCAGGGTGGTCAGGGAGGCTGACATAGCCCAGCGATGTGCCAGCAAAGCACTCCACACCCTACCTGTGTTGCCCTGACTCCTCTGGCTCTGGAACAGGTTCTGCAGCGCAATTGCCAGCGCAGGGGCAGGGCACAGCACTTGTTAAGATTCAAAATCAAGAAACCGAACATAAAGACAGGGCAGTTGAAATACGGTAAGGACTGCAGTGGCACACCAATGTTTGAGGGACACCAAAATGCCCAGGGGGGACACATCCCTGGCTCGGCCGTCCCATGCCAGTGGAAATCAGGTGAGCCGGCCAAAAGGGCGGCCGGGTTCATGGCTGCTGGTACCCCCCCCCCCACGCACACTGGTCTCGGCTCTGTGCTGGAGCAGCATGGAGGGGGGCGGGAGGCAGCATGCTCCAGCACAAAGCAGAGAACAGCGCCCGTGGTGGGTGGGGGGCAGAACCACTGTTCCCCATACCAGACCCTTCACAGCCACACTACTGCCACCCCCATACCCGGCATCAGACAAGCAGCCAAAAGGGCGATCTGATGCAGTGTTGCTGGTCTGCTTGCCTGGCCCCCACCACACATGATGCTCTGGGATCCGTGCTAGAGCAGCAGGAAGGGGGCAGGAGGCAGCGCAGAGCTGGTATCGCTGCCCCCCTGTCCTGGCCGTACTGCCTTTTGCACCCCCTCTCTGCTGCTCTGGCAGGAGCCCAGAGTAGTGTGTGTGGTGGGGAGGGGTGGGAGGACGAGCAGCGCTGCACTGGGCCACCCTTTTGGCTGCTCGCACGGTCCCCGGCATGGGGGGCAGCACAGAGGTCTGTGCCTCCCCTCAGCTGCCTGGCCCTGCCCCCCAATACCTGAGGGTACGGGGGTCCCACAGAGGGTGATTTGCCCGGGCCCCTGCACCCCCTAGGGACAGCCCTGCCCAGGAGAGGGGGAGGGAGGAGGGCTGTGATTTATAAGTTGATTTATAAGAAACCCTAGCTCCAGGTCTCCATAGAGAAAGGTGAAGTCAAATCACCCATTGTAATGGGAAAAGAAGAGCAAGAAAGGACATGGAAGACTGATGACGTTATATGAACAATGTCAAGAGACATTTGAAGGTAAAAGGATAGGCATTCCAAGGCTTAAGAACCTGTGTCACAGACTGGAAGGAATGGGAAGGAATCACGTGCATCTCTGACACTGTGCAAACAGGAAAAGTACTTGAGTAGTGAAGAGCAGTCTTCAGTGTAAATTAACAAAGCACAGTCCCTCCTGCTGCAGTAATACCTCTTGAACTCTACTAGTCATGCCTTCTAATTTAATCAAAACGTTAATAGGATCAGAATGAAAACAAGGAAAATAAATAGTAATTATGACTGTGTCTACCCTGTGTGTTTAAGTTGACTTAAGGGCTCTTAAGTCGACTTAAACAAAGCACTGTCTACACTGTAGGGGAATAAAGTCAACTTTCACCATCACTGAAGTCAACTTTATAACTTCTGCTTATAAAGTTGACTTTATTAAGGCCACTTAAGGCAATGTGGACAGGGAGTTGTCTGAAGTTGACTAAACTGGCCTCCTAATCACAGAAAACATGGGGGTGAGGGCTGGCTAGAAGGCACAGTACACCTGGCAGCATTCCCAGCTGTGTGCAACACAGCCAAACTCCCTATGTTCCCCAACTGATCTGGCATCTCTCCCATTCTCAGCCCGACCCCCGCAACTCAGCCTGACTCCGGCATCTCCCCCGTTCTCAGCCCAACCCTGGGTGTCTCCCCCCTTGCCCTTCTCAGTCTGACCCTGCCTGTCTCTCCCCTTCTCTGGCCAAACTGGTCTGTCTCCCCCACCTTGTCCTTATCAGCCCAACCCTGGGTGTTTCCCCTTCTCCGCCCAAACCCGTGTGTCTCCCCACTAACCCTTCTCAGCCCGACCCTGGATGCCTCCCCCTTCTCTGCCCAACTCTGTATGTCTCCCCTTCTCAGAGGACTTCCCCCATTGTAAAAAAAAAGAATCCAGAGGCACTGTTTAAGACTAACAAATTATTTTACTAGATGAGCGCTCATGAGAGAAAATCCCACTTCGTCAGACAGTTTGAAGATGGGGGGAACTTACAGAATGGTAGGAAATTAATGAAGGGGAGTCTAAGGCATAGGATCAGGTCACACTCTAACAGCAAATCAAAGCAGTTGCTAAGATTCAAAGACTGGGAAACAGCACAAAGAAAGAAAAAAGAAAGGGAAAGTTGCTATTTCTTTTAGATTAGGTTGTGTGAAAGCAGGATAAAATCCTGGCTAGTTGCTGGGATACACAGCCTTTAACATTCTGAGGCTTATATACTCCCCTTCTTCTACTCTGTATCTGTCAGTTGGCCTTAATATCTCACAAGTCATAGTTTTGTAAGTTTTTTTAAGACTCTTGCCAGCTGTCTGGCAGGTGTGTCCGAATATTAATTGCTTGTCAGTATAACTGAAAATGAGCCGAGGAGGTTGGAGAAGCTGTGCTGAAGATCAAGTGTCAGCTTCATGACCAGATTGTGTAACTGAAGGCTTTAAATGAGAGTTCATTATGGATTGTAGTAGATAAACTAATGTATTAATTCCCAATATTCAAGATTCAGCTGATTTCTATAAAACCCTGTCTCTCTAACTTGTCTTACTTCAGAAAGAGAATTTATAAGGCAATATTTTTGTATTAAATGTGTTTTCCATTTTAGCATAAGAATATATTAAATGGTTTTATTGGTTACAATAGTGCAATCTTTAACCATAAAAAGCTATGAAAAAATTACTCTGCACATAATATCTGTCAAATATTTTATTGTTTATAGCATATATCATTTAGCAAGTCTTCAATGAATTTACCAAAATGATCATTACTAGGTCAGTTTGTTTGAATTATCAAGGCTAATATGCTGTGTTAACAGTGTGAACTCTTTAGAATTGTTATAAATACATGTGGTGAGATCATTAGGTGATTCTTCAGACATCTGTTGTTTAAAATAAAATGATAAATGTACTGCAAATGTCAGTGCTTCAGAAAACCTTCCTTAGTTTATATGTTGTTGCCATGTTTAGGTGTGGGCAAGGAGTCGTGGATTGTAATTCTGGTATGGTAAATCAGTAAAGTCCTATTTTGTTGCTTTTCAGAAGCAATGCATTTATAGCTTATTATTTCTTTTTACTTACAAAAGATTGCATTGTATTTGAATGCTTTTTATTTTTATATTTCTCAATTTTTCAGTAGGTTTATGAGTTTTAATACAAAAATTGTTTTTTTGGAGTTCAGCAGAGGACTTGCATGTGGGAAAGTGCCCAATCTATTGGAAAATCATCTAGGGATGATTCATTAATGCAGTTTGTGCATGACAAGAGGTATGTGTTTAGTCTTTGTGGTTAGAGGGGTGTATTTAGAATTAGCCTACCCCTGGGTCCAGAAACATCTCCAGATTCTCTGGAGCAGCATAGTTCCTTGCCTATTTCCCTGGGATACTTCCAGTAATCTTAGAGAACCTTTTCTTAGGAGATGCTGTGCTAATTCAGGCAGACTCTTTAGGCCCCATGGTCTGATGATGTATGAGAATCCAGAAGAAGTTGAAGTGATGTGAATTTTTTGTTTGTTTGTTTTTTTGGTCTATAATGCCTTAAATCAATGGTTCCCACCTTTTAGGCTTGAGGTACACAAATATAATTTTCACAGCCCTGAAGGACCACCAGTTTATCAACTCATAAACAATGTATTGGCATATACACCATTAAGGAATACAAATCATTACATATTTAAATAAACATTTTGATGCTACTGTGATAATTTTTACATTCACTACTTTACACTTACAAATTAGTTGCAGTGTGTCTCAAACTCACACACTAAGCACTAGTGTAGATGAGTGACTATTACTACATGCTGAAGCATATGCCTTGGGAGCTAAGTTATGGTGCTTAACAAACCAGAAGGCAATAATTTTTAGAGTCCTTCCCTTTCCTGAGCATGGTGGACTGTGGCTGATCCACCAGCAGCCCTTCCTCATCTCTGCAGCCAGATGAAAGCAGTTCACTGTGGAGGCTGCCTCCTTGCTGATCTCCCATGTCCCTGACTGCAGTAGGAGTAGTGCACCTCTTCTTTAGGCTCATGCCCCCCACAAGTCCTTAGACAGTGACTCCCTTCTGCAGCCCAGGGGATGGAAGAGCGGTGCTCCTCTCCCTATGGCACCAGCAGGGACCCCAGCGTCTCTGGATCTAGGCAGAGTGCTAGCGTTCCCTGCTGCAGCCAGGGAAGGAGAACAATAATCTTTCCTCACATTGAAATTGAGCAGGAGAGAATGCTGAACAGAAAGAATGTCACAACGCAAGAGATGACAAAATGAAGGTACATTTAGCTCTAAAATATTATGCTTTTTATCAGTTTTATGTTATTCCTTTATGGGGGTTGAAAGATTTTTCAACTTAATAGCAATGGTTGGAAATTTTCTGACAGTATTTTTTTCAGTCAGAAAATAGTAATTCATCAAAAGCAAGATGTCCCATGGGAATGTAACTTCCAATTGATCTTTTGAAGGAAATGAGGCAGGTGTCTGAATCTAATTTCCAACCTGCTCACCTATCCACTGTGTTCCTTAGAACTTAGACACAAGGGCTTCCAAGCTTCTGACCTTCTTATATGTGGAACCCAAGCTTCCTGAAAGACTGGGGAACATACTTCACTGTTAGCATTTTTCATTGTTCCCAGAACAAGATACTGTGCAACTTCATTTCCTTGAAAAGTGTGGTGGAGAATGGTTGTGCAACAAAGAGAGGGCTTCTGCACAGTTTTGAATAGCAAGGGGAGAAAGTGCATGGTCCCAAGTGGCTATCTGCATATATCATCTAGTTAAATGTGTGAAAACCAAACCTCAGATAAAGGATGAGTACTAAGCACCTACAATAAAGACACAGCACCATGATGTCTGTCCATCCATTATAATGACAAACAGTCAGAAGGTAAAATTTCCCTTAAATATGAGAAACAGAGGCAGGATGATGATGAATGCATCTACATAGAACATGTTGTGAGGCAGTTTGCCATATTAAATAATATTTGTAACCAAGAAAATAGATTCTATTGCTGTTTGCAATATTATTTATAGGAAGCTATTTTCTTAATTTCCTACTAATGGTGATATCTAATTAGTAACACCGTATCACTCCTGTGCCACCCAGTCTACCTTGCTAGAAAAGAAAGGATTGTCTTTCAGTTTATGAATTTATCTGATAGACATTTTCATCTTTATTCTCCTTCTTAGAAAGTTTTTTAGACCATTACCTTTCATTCCTAACATTGTTTGGGTTTTTAACCAACATTTTTTATTAATTAGCTGATCTTTTACGAGATGCCAATAGCACAACTAAATGTATTGGTCTCCCTAATGACTGAACTATCAAGGCTCTTCCCTGTCTCATTGCCCCATTTGTTCCATCCTACACCTACAGCAGAGCAGTAAGGTTCAGTGAGAAAATGTGATGGCGCAATGAAGTTGTTAGATGAGTACTAAGATAAGGGCTAAGGAGTCCAGGTTCAGTTTTCAGCTCAGTCACAGACTTCTTGCATAATCACTTAATACCACTTTGGCTTTGTGGACAAATTAATAATTAATGTTTGGGAGGTGGTCAAAGGGTATACTAATGAGGGCCTTGTTAATCAATAAATAGTAATTAGAGCAAGGGACTGAATCTGGAAATAGAGTCTTATTCCCAGTGCCTTTGACTTGCTCTGTCACCTTTAAGTAACTTCACTGCCCTGTATCTCAGATTTCCTGTCTGTACGAAATGAATCATGTTTTTAAGGCACTTTGAAGATTTCAGATTAAAGAAACTATGTAAATGAAAAGTATCATTATTTAATAATTGGTTATAGTTCAGTATTATTTCTTTATTTTTTATGCTTTTAACAGACAATATTTTAAAAGAAATCAATGCAAGAACATAAGATAGATTATCTTTAGAATTTCTACCTGAATCATTGATTGCTTCATTACCTATAAATAGAGCCATGATTATTGTCAGTGCTAAATGCATCAGCTAGCTGTGCACAGACAGGATAATTCTATTCTGACAAGAAAAAAAAAAGAAAAAAAGAAAAAACTTGGTATTTACATGTTCACAAATATTCTTAAAGCATTACTGTTATCTCCAGGAGGCTTTTTTAAGTTCCTAAGAGACACAAGAGCAAATCCAAAAGAATTTTTCAAGTGTTATTGCAATTCCTATTGTTCCTAAGATAGAAATTAGAGAAACAGACTGTGTACCTTAAATTATCTGGTATAGAAAGGACTGAAGGATTTCAATGCTGCTAGAGTATTTGAGGATGGTTATATCTATGTCTATATATTGTTCCTCCTTTAGTGGAAGAAGTTTCTTTGGTTGCCACAAGCATATTAGTTATTAGAGGAACCATTTTGGTGTGCTCTCCTCAAAATGGTCTATCTGTAAATGAAGTCACACCACCAGTGAATGTTCTTGTGTCTTGCATTGGGAACTGATTTCCAAATATTTCACTCTTTCACCTTACAAAAGTTATAAAAGAGACTTTTAGATACTGAACCTTCAGAAAGAAAAATCCAGTGTGGATGGCATTCTGCAATTCCTATTAGACCCTTTTCTGAGTCATGCGAAGAAATATATAAGGTGATAATACTGTAAAAACAAACAAATAAAACCTTTCAAATAAGTTTTAGAGTGAGGATGGGAATGCAAAAGCCACATCTCTGAGAATCCCAATAGATTTATTTCCATCCTTTCCATATGGTTTGCCTGATCTTTTGTTTTGTTTTGTTTTGCTTGAAGATGGGATTTTATTGCTCATGCAAGTGAAGAACAAAACCCAATCACACCACATTAAGTGTTCAAGCACTGTGCAGATAGATATCTGCATGTGCCTTTCCCAGTCACACCCTGAAATGATATTCTCATAAGCATGATTGATTTTTTTTTGCCACAATTCCACCGAGTCAATTATTCCCTTTTATTTAATTGCAATGGCTTTATCTGGATCAAAATAACAAGGAAATAAAGTAATACAAAAATGTGACTCAAAATAACAAAGTGAGGGTGCATTTTCAGTAAAAATAAAAAGTATATTCTCAACTTGCATTACTAACATCAAGGCCAGATCTACCCTACCTCACTGAAGGGAGTTTTATCGCAGTTTGGATAAGGTGAAAATCAGTCCCAGAATATTCCAGTTCTTGCATCATTGAACACCAAAATGTTGGACTGTGTCAATGCCTGTGATAGTTCTGAAATTGACACATAGTGACACAAGGTCATCATATTCACTTTAATCCAGGATTTGGATTCAGCTTTTCAGGGGTGAGGTAAAATGCATTGCAGGGGTCATCCAACTCCCTTTTTGTTTTTAGTAAAATCAACATTTTTTTAGTACAAATGAGAAATTATTTTTTTTTAAAGTGGAAATGTAAAGTTATCTAGCAAATCTGGTTCAAGCTGTGAAAGCACAAAATTAAAAGTGAGTTGCTTTAGGTCCACTAGGCTCCAGCCATCTGTGGATTTGAATGAAAGGGGGAGAAAGGAAATGGTGCCTGCATGGGGGAAAAAAATGAAAAGATTTAAAAATAAAATACTAACACTTAAATGTCAGCTTTTTTAACATTCTTTCTTGGTGTTCAGACATCTGGAGTTGGTAGTGTTTTTTTTTTTCCTAGCTACATCTGAACTAAACATTGGGTTCAGTAAATAGCACAGTGCAGCACAGTCAAAAATTCACAGCAGCAACTTCTCACTGTGCATTTTGGCAGGTTTTATTCATTTCCTGACTATTTTACAACTTGCTGCAATGATTACGCAAAATCATTACACAGTCATAGCACAAACAAGGGAAAACATCTTTTTTTTCCCTGGATACATTGGGTGCTAATTTCATTTCACTGCAACATTAAATTTATACTGACAACAAAGGGACATATTCTTAGTTTAACAAACAGAAAATGAGGAAAAATACAACAAAATGTTTTCACTATTTATCGGTTGTGTCATATAGATGCAGTGTAATCTTCCCATAGTGGTTTTTTTTTGGGGGGGGGGGGGGTTTGGCACAGTCAGATGGTTCTGAGCATGTTTTTATATTAACAGTAGCAGAGGCCAGCTAGCCCAGGTAAGTGTGTCCAATATGTATGCATTTACTGAATATATTCAACATCAAGATGTTCATGTGCAAAGCTTGTGTTTTTGCATCTTATACTATTTTATTTGTATATACATATCCTGCATTTGCTAGGTGCACACAAATTCTTGATTTATTTTGAAAATATGTCCCTGAAAGCAGTGAGACGTAAAAATAGTTGGGGCCACATTCTCAACTCTTGTCAAAGGGCATTGTTTCAGTTATGCCATGAGAACTAAATTCAAATACACCATAAGAGAAAGGTGCCCTTTATTTTTTGTACAAATGCTTTCTTGGTATGTAGTCTAGCATCAATTTCAGTGCAAATCACTGTGGAAAAATTAAGAGCTGAAAAATGAAATTTCTTCATAAACAAGTTTGAAATATTACCTATAATGTTTTTCCATTCTTTTGGTAGCAACAAATTTCATACTGGCATAGTGGCCGTACTCCCATTCCAGTTAAATATGTTGTTTAACAGCATCATTTTCAGCATATGCATTTTGTATTTCAATATGTTGCCAAAGCTTCATGACAGCTGAAATACTTGCCAACTAAATATATTTCTACATAGTTCATAGTTAGGTCTGATCATCAAAGACACCCACCCCCAAAAACACAGAATGAGTAATTTAAACAGCACCACTATACATGTTTTTTACCTTCCACTTGCATTTATTAGCACTCCACCTCACAATAGACAATCACAAGCAGACACTTTAGGTTTGAAATAAAGATGTTCATACAGTTTTCTTCTATTCTTTTATTTCACTTCCTACAATAGGAGAGAAAAATGACCAGGAAATGAAAGGAAGTAGTTCACTGCAAGATGTCACATCTGTATAAAGCAGTTTTCTTCAGACTTGCATTTATTTGCTGATAAGCACATGTTGAAAACTAAGTTAGACTGACAGATAAAGAAACACAGTTATTCCTTGGGTGCATATATTTCCTCCATCTGGTGCATTATTTCCTCAACTCATTTCATTTGGTTTTCAAATGCTAGCTAACAGCTGGTCTAAAGATTTTTATTTGTACTTTGCACACATTCACATTTCATATTTTTTTAAGCAAGCAGCTATATATATACTGATCCTGATTCTGCCTTCACACTAAACAGACCAAGATTTACTTCCTGCAAGCCAGTAGTTACAATGGTATGAAACCATTTTAAGTTAAAGAAAATCAGGATTAGCAAATCGGACTTTTTAAGAAGATTCCTATGGTCTGATTCTCCAGTGCTTTCCACCTTGCCTAGTCACTTATACACATGCAGAATGAGTGTGAAATTCTACCAGATCAGAATTTTCCACTCACTCAGGGAAGGACTTAAATATTTTGAACTCACATTGCACAAACGGGAATAACTAGACAAGGTGTAAGTGAGTGGAGAACCAGGTTCTGGTCTTGTTCATTCTAGTCAATTCATTAGTTAGCATGAACATTCATTCACCAGATAATTTAATTTAATGCAATGCACAATCTACTTTTATGATTATTGCAGATAAGTTCATCATGCAAACATAATAAATACAGGTACACCATGCACAATAACATATTTGCATCACTCAGAGTTAGACATAAATAGGATAAAATACTAAAATATTGAAAACACTTTAATAAGGAAGATAATAACAGAGTAGTATGATCTTTCTGCATTCCAATAGTCTATTGTCCATACTCTGATCCCCAGGGTCCCCCTCCCAAATACCTCATAGACCTCATGAATTATTACAGCATTTCAATTACCTATGTAACCCCCCTCACTTTTCTTCCTGGATTACTTGAGAGCGGGCAACACTCATGTGTGCACAGGTGCCTAAATTGATGACAAGGAGATCCTGAGTTTCCCAGTGGTGATGCTGGGATTGTGGGAATCCTCTATGCATTCCTCTGCTGCAGTCCCTTTGTTTTACAGGAAATTAAATGTGGCAGTGTCTCCACCTGGCTGGATCCAGTATACACTCAGTTGCATGCCTTGGAAGCCTCCAGGACTAAATCCATGCAACTAAGAATAATCTGTGTGATGGGTCTAATCCAAATTTCCTAACTATATATACAATACCCTCAAGGTATTAATTGCATGTAACAAACCTTTACTTAACAAAGAACTTATCATAACAGGATGGAATTGAATATTACTACTAATTTAAATACACAGGGGCAAGTAAATAAATTAGTGGACAGACACAGAATGCAGTTTAAAGGAAACTTATCTAACAGGCACTTTCATAGCTCTTTTTCCCCCAGCTCACACTTTCACAGCTCTTTTTCCCAAAGGGCACACTTCCCAGAGTTCCCAGCCCCAACCCCTCCTTGTATGGGCATGCTTGGAGGGTTAATGAAGGAGACAAGGCAGCACTCTGCTGGTCCAGTGTATCCGCTCAGAACCACACTGAAGATCTGGAGTGAGCCCAACGAATGGTCTGTAGTCCTGGCCCTGGTTCAAAGGGACTGCCACACTGCCTCCCCTCAGGCCCAGTCACTCTCTCAGCAGACTCCCTTGCTTCACAAGCCCTGCTCCAAATTAAAGGAGGAGAGACAGACACTCCCACTCCCACTGCAAATTCAGCTCAGCCAGCTCTAGGCTCAGACCCTGCTGTGGGCTGAGTAAGGTCACCAACCTCTGAAGATCCCTGCTTGAGTGAGCCTCCAGCAATCTCAGGAACCCCAAGAGCAGTCTCAGGCACCCCAGAAGCTGTCACCAGCAGCTTCCAGATTCAGCCATGTCCTCTCTCTCCCAGTGGAGAACCCCTTTTGTCCCCCTGTGCTTCCTGGAGGGGTCAGGAGGGTCTCTTTCCCTTTCCCAAGGGATAATGGGAGCTGTAGTCTCTAAGTGGAAGAACTTACAGCACATAGGAACTGCTTAAATGTTAACCTCCTACTTGAATTCAAAGGCCCCTAAAGTACAGGGTGCCTACACCTAGAATAAATAAAGCAGGAGTTCAGCAAACTGGAGCAGCAGCAACAAAATCTGATTGTGGGATAAGGCATTTGCAACATAGCAAATATGAGCAGGCTGTTAACTGAGATATTTTCACCTTTACATAATTTATGCAATACTTCAAATAGCATAGCTGTTCTGGATAGTAAGCCATTGACCCAACACAAGCTGCCTGACTCAACTGTCTCCTGCTGCTGGGTCATTCTATTTCACCGTAATGACATTAGTTCTTCTTTGAGTTGATGCAGATGTATTCAAAGTAGGTGTGTGAAGGCCAGACAATGGAGAGGGAGACATTTTCCTAGCAGGTCTCATAATGGGACTGCACTCATATCTTGTGCCTATTTCTCTTCTTCTGGATTTATAAGGTGACACACGACCACCTCCTAAATTTCTTTCCTCACCCATTGACTGGACTTGGAGCGCTTTGTGATTGTCATTTCACAAACTCACAATTCATCCTTTTGGCCTTCTTTAATTATGCATAGTTAATGGTTTAGTTAGAGTTAAAGTTAAAAATATAGAGCAATAGCAGTAGTGCAACCCCAGTGATGTCCTTATAAGGGTTCAAGCATTACTTTTCATATGAAGTGACAATTTCCAATATTAATCCGCACACTAGGTGCTTGCTCTGTCTCCCACACAGAGATACCAGTATGGGACACAAGAACAGTCGTCATTCAGGCTTCAGCATACTTTTATGCAGGCCTACCCACGATAGAGTGAGGGTTCTCCTCTCGATATTGCCTGATACCAAAATCCCAGGGCAATAGTGTTCTGGCTGATTTGACTGCTTTCAAACAGTTTGAAAATTGTGCCTCAGTTTTTAATCAGTGATCCATGACAGTCCTTGTGTGTATGAGCCTTTTGAGCCACATGTTCACTTGCACTCTGGTGGTCCAACTCACCAGGTTGCATCTTCGGCCTCTTCAGATGTGGGTCTTTGTAGTTTACTATCTTTCCCTGTATTCTTTAGACAAGTTGGTTAACTTTCCGCCCTCAGTTCTTTAATCCTTGCACTGGTAAGAGTCCCTACACAAACTATGCAAAGGTATTCCCTTTGCTCTGCCCTCTCCAACCAAATTAGTGGTTGTCTACACATCCTTCAAGTTTAGGGAGCACTTCATTGAGAGTGCAGACCTATGCTTGGAACAGGAAGTCTTACTCCACATACATGTGGTTTCACTTCAGAGCATTCACAGCATGCATCATGCCCTTCTGGAGGACTTCAAGCATTCAGTGGTTTACATACTCACCGTCAATGCCACTGAGATGTTTCATGGGAACAAACATAGGTATCCTACTCCAGGACATTGTCCCTGGAGGTGATCAATCTGTGGCAGTTCTCCATCAAAGAAGGTATCACCTGTTAGCTCCCCACTTACATGGGTCCAGAACTATCTCATGGATATCTCAGGAGGCTTTTTTCTCCCAAAGTCAAAAATGGTCCCTGAAAGCAGCGGTCATCTGTGTGGGTTTTATACCATGAAGCATCCCCATGATCAACCTGTTTGTGATGAGAAAAAATGGGGAATGTTGCCTACTGTACAGTCAGAAGTGGCTCAGCCTGGGCTTCCTCTCTGGCACTTTCTACTCTATGCAGCTGCTGATATTGCTGTATGCATTCCTTCTTATCCTGATCATTCTCCAAATCATCAAAAAGACCCAGGATAGTCAAGTTATCATCATCTTGATCACTCCAGTGTAGCTGAGGCAGTGTCTATTCTCAGTTCTTCTTGCTTAGTTAGTTCAGCTGCCCATTCTGTTTCCTCTCCTTCCCAACCTGCTCTCACAGGACCACTACCACATCTAGTGACTGGTTCTATGCACCTTTCATACTGTCTACTGCATAGGTGAACAAGGAAGAATAACATTGCTCAGAGGCTGTCCAACAGGTCCTACTTAATAGTAGGAGGCTTTCCACTCAGTCAACTTGGCCAAGTGGAAGAAGTTCTCTGTCATCCTTGTTCTGTGAGGCCCATTCTTTAGAGACTTCCATCCAGGACATCTTGGAGTTAGCTGTTGCACCTTTAGGAACTGGATTTAGCATTCAGTTTTCTGGCACATGTCAGCATTTTAGTGTTTCATCCATCTAGCCAAGGGAAGATGGATATCTGCAATGACATGTGGATGAAATTTCTGAAAGGGACTCTCTGCCTGTGTTCTCTGGTCCAGCCAAGAGCTAATTCTCATATTGGACCTGAACACAGTTTTGTAATCTCTAATGAGGCCTTGATGTAAAGCCTTTGCTTCCTTTCAGCTGCTGTTCTGGTCACACACACACACACACACACACACACACACACACACACACACATCCCCTACATTTTTATAGACATTACCTCTGCAAATAGGGTGTGAGAGTTTCGGGGCCTGATGACTGGACTTCCTTGTGTTATCTCTGGGGACAAGTTCACACACTGGCCACACAACCAATGTTTGCATCCAAAGTGGTCTGTGTATCATTTGAATCAGGAAATATATTCTCCTGTATTTGTCTTCCTCTCTGGGGGAGGAACACCTTTAGACATTAGATGCTGTCTAGTCTTTTATCCAAACAAGACTTAAGTTTCATTCTTTGTTTTGACTTTGTATATTGCATGTGAACTGCATGAATGAACAAGCAGTCTCTGGGCAGACCATCTCTAAGTGGATGGTGTCATACCAGGACTGTATATCAGATAGCATTGACTATGCATCTTCATCCAGTTTGGGTACACTTAACTAGAGAACAGACAAAGTCAATGGTATTCCTTATTGATATTTCCATATCAAATGTTTGTAGGGTGGCCACATGGTCATCCTTGCATATCTTCTTCGCTCATTATGTGATGACTGCTTTTGGATTCTAATGTTGGAAAAGCAGTCCTGAGATCCTTACTCAGATAGGCTCCAATCCCCACTGCCCAGTGGAGGTGCTGCTCACAAGTTATCTACTTGGAGTATACATCTGCATCTACATGAAGAAAGAATGGTCAATATTGTAACTGTTAAGTTCCAGAGGGTTAGTCATGTTAGTCTCTATATAGTAGAAACAATGACAGTCCTGTCTTAAAGACTAACAAAGTCCTTAAAGACTAACAAATTTCTTCAGGTATAAATTTTCATGGTCTGCAGCCCAGTCATCAGATGCATGCAGCTGCATCTTGCATTCATGCCTTGGACGAAGTGGGTGACTGCCCACAAACATTTACATACAAAGAAATGTGTTAGACTTTAAGGTGCCACAGGACTTCCATTGTTTGCACTTGAAATACAGTTCTTTGACTTGTGATGCAGTTGTGTTTTCCATGACCCGGTATATTCCATCTTTTCCCAGTGCATTGGAATCTTCCTCTTTACATTCACTGAGAAGAAACTGAGTGGGGTTAGGGTGGCTGGGGAGGGGCAACAAGCATGAAACTGAGTGTGTGTTGCCCCTCTTTAGGTACTGCTAGGCAAAAGTCTCTGGCTTTGGAAGAAGTTTCCAAAGGGATAACCATGCTAGTCTAGTCCAGGAAAAAAAAAAAAAAAAAAAAACATCAAGGAGCCATCTGGCATTTAAAGACTAACAGATTTATTTTTTGCATGAGCTTTCGTGGGAGAAAATTCCACTTCATCAGATGCTTTGAAGATGGGTGAACTTATAGAATGGAATGAAAATAAATGCAAGGGGGTGTAAAACATAGAATCGGGTCACACAGTAACAGCAAATCAGAGCAGTTGTTAGGTTCAGACCTTATACATTGGACAAACAGGACAATCCCTGTGCAAAAGAATAAATGAACATAGTTCTGATATCAGAAATCACAAAACAAAACAAACAAACAAAAAAACAGTTGCTGAGCACTTCCATCTTTCTAATCACTCGATAAATGATTGGTTAACGCCCATCCTCAGAGATGTGAGTGGGACATCAAGACTTCAAAGAGAAACAGCTGAACTTGAATTAATATGCAAATTAAATTCTGTGAAAGCAGGATCGAATTGAGACTATGGGTTCTTCTCCCATTACAAGAGGTCATTTGACTTCAGGCTTCCCAGGGTTTGAACCTAACAACTGCTCTGATTTGCTGTTACTGTATGACCTGATCCTATGTTTTACACCCCCTTGCATTTATTTTCATTCCATTCTGTAAGTTCACCTATCTTCGAAGCATCTGATGAAGTGGGATTTTCTCCCATGAAAGCTCATGCGAAAAATAAATCTGTTAGTTTTTAAGTGCCACGCGACTCCTTGTGGGTTTTTTGTTGTTGTTGTTGTTTTTTTTTGGACGGGGAAGAGGTGCACACCTAGTTGGAACATATGTCAGCACCACATCTCAAAGAACCACAGTTACTGAACGTAATGATTTCATCCTTTTAAATAGCTGTGTAAAGTCTGAAGACATATACAAAGCAGGAAAAGATGGCTGTACTACAGACCATCTACTTCCCTTTGTCATCCTGGCTCAATTGTGGAACCATAATAACATAATTGTTCTAATGATTTTTCTTTTTACAGGTTTAACAATGTATTAGTAACCTGACTCTTGTGGGTTGGATACTGGAGGGATGGAAAGGCTGGTGTGTGCCAGAAAACAACACTGAGAAACTATTCAGGGTCCCTAGAGAACCTGCCTTACATACATGTGTACAGGTGCCCAGACTGATATAATAATAAATCACAGAAACTGGGAAGGAGCATGAGAGGTAATCGTGTCCAATCTCCTGAACTCATGGCAAGACCAAGCACCCTTTTAAAGCACCCCAACAGGTGTCTGTCTAACCTGCTCTTAAACATTTCTAATGATAGAGATTCCACAATCTGCCTAGACAATTTATTCCAGTGATTAATCATCCTGACATTTAGGAATATTTTTTTTTCTAATGCCCACCATAGACTTCCCTTGCTGCAATTTAAGCCCAATGCTTCTTGTTCTATCACCAGCAGTCAAGGAGAAATATTTTCCCCCCTCCTCCTTGTGACAACCTTTTAAGTACTTGAAACATGTTATCATGTCCTCTCAAAGTGTCCTCTTTTCTGGACTAAACAAACCCTGCTCTTTCAGTCTTCTCACATAAGTCAATTGTTACAGACTTTTAATTATTCTTGTTGCTCTTCTTTGGACTTCCTCCAATTTGTCCACACTGGCTATGTTCACACATAGCTGCTTATTTCAAAATAAGTTATTTCAAAATAAGCTAATTCGAAATAAAATCCTTAATTCAATTTAACTTAAATCGAATTAAGGAAAACCACCAAATCAAAATAGCAAGTCAGACACAGGACTTTCTGTTTCAATTGAGGAGAGGAGCACCCTGGGATGTGTGGCAATATGGCCCCCTGGCAGGGCCGTGTTGCAAGCCAATCCCCTGCCTGGCTCTCACCAGGCAGGGGCAGCGGATGAAGTGGGCTCCTGAGCCCGTCGCCCCCCCGTGCCCCTCTGCCCCTCCCCTCAGCACCCTTGCCAGGGTGCTAAGGGGGAGTGGGACATTCTCCCAGGGTGCCATGCACCCTTGGAGGAATTTCATTCTGTTATATCAATATGTGGGGCAAATCGATATAACAGAGGCAAATGTGGTTATTTTGAATCCACAGCTTAGAAATAACCCTCATTTTGATATATAACCAGGTTTTATTATATCAAAATGATTTTCCTTATTTTGAAATAAGGGAGCTCCTTAGTTTGAAATAAGAAACGTTGTCTGGACACGTCAACTTTTAATTTGAAGCAAAGGTGGTTGTTCTGAATTAAAAGCCTCTTGAGAACACAGCCATTGTTCCTGAAATGATGTGCCCAGAACTGCATCCAATACTCCAGTTGAGGCCTAATCAGGGCTTAACAGAGTGGAAGAATCACTTCTTCTATCTTATGATATTCCTGCTAATACAACAAAGAATGGTATTTGTTTTTTGTGCAACAGCATTACACTGTTGACTCATATTTAGGTTTTGGTTCACTGTGACACCTATTTCCTTTGCACAGTAGTTCTTCATAGGTTATTGCCCATTTTGTATATGTGCAATGGATTGTACTATCTTAAATGGAGTATTTCGCAACTGTCTTTATTGAATTTCATTGTTTACCTCAGATCATTTCACCAGTTGATAATTCATTTTGAATAGTTATCCTATCCTCCAAAGCACTTGCAATCCCTCCCCCTGCAGCTTTGTATCATTGGGAGACTTTGTCAGTGTATTCTCTATGCCACCATTGAAAGCATTGATTGGAAAATATTGAACAAAACCAGACCTAGAAACCTAGAACCAATCCCTGCTGTACTCTGCTTATTATGCTCTGCCAGCATGACTATGAGCTGTTGATAACTCATCTCTGGAAGTGGTTATCCAAACAGTTTTTCACTCATCTTACAGTAGCTTCATTCAGGCTGTACTTCCCTATTTTGTTAATGATAAGCTGATGTGAGACCGTCTCAAAAGCCTCACTAAAATCTAGATATACGACATCTACTGCTTCCTCTCTATGAACAAGGCTTGTTACCCCATCATAGAAAGGTATCAGATTGATTTGACACTATTTGTTCTTGACAAATTTATGCTGACTACCACTTAAAACCTTTTCTTCTAGGAATATGGCTACACTTGCAAGTTAGTTCGAATTAAGGACGCTTAATTCAAACTTCCTTAGTCCCTGTCTACACTAGCCTTTCATTAGTTCAAATTAGGGAATTCTTTATTCAAACTAATGAAAGCTTAGTTCAAATTACTAAGATCAGCTGGTTAGTTCGAACTAAGCCCTTAGTTTGATTGCTAGTTCAAACTAAGGATGATGTAGACAAGGATTGATCCTTCAGTTTAAACTAAAGTTCAAATTAAGGGGAGTTAGTTCAATTTAACAAAGTGAACTAATCTGACTTAATGTTAAGTCAGATTAGTCCATTTTTTTAAATTTGAACTAATAAGATTGAATTTAGTTTGAACTTATTAGTTCAAATTAATAAATTCAGACTAACTTTCCCTAGTGTAGACATAGCCTAGATGTTTGCTAATGGATTCCTTAATTATTTGCTCCATTATTTGTCCTGGAACAGATGTTAAACTGACTGATCTGTAATTCCCTGGATTGCCTTTATTTCCCTTTTTTTATCGATGGGCACTATATTTGCTATTTTCCGGTCCTCTGGGACTTCTCCAGTCTTCCAAGATTTTTCAAAGATAAATTACCCATTTCCCCCACAAAGGTAGTCCCATTTTCTTCATTGGTAAAGACCAAATCAGAGATAAATGCTTCCCAGGATGAGGAATGACTCCACAGTTCAGTCTTTTGTCAGTACATATAGGAGTTTTATCTATGCATGTTGTCTTTGTGGTTTTCTGTAGGGAGCATATACTGACACCTTTTTTTAGGTTAGGTTGAGCACCATTACCCAGGAGGTGCCATTCAAAAGAATAGGGTTGTTTATACAGTGAGATACTACTCATTCTGAGAAAGGACAGTTGTACCAGACTTTACTTTTAGGCCTCCTAAATCTTGTCTACACAAGAAATGGTGTGTAGGATATGTGCAGAGTGCAAAGACAGCTTTGCATGATTGCTTTTCTGATGTGGCCCCATTACAAAGTTGTCTCTAATGGTGCCACCATTTGTCAAGTCTGACAGAATTTTCCAAGTGGAAATGAAGGACAGACATGCTTCTAAGAAAAAGCCACTTCTGATGAGTTTGGATTTTGTTACCAAGACAAAGTTCATTATCCCTCAGCTCAAAGTGACCTGTGTACTCAAGATACAATCTGCAGCACTGAGTACCTGAGTGCAGTAATGATGATATTATCGTATCATTTATACAATCAAAACAAATTGCAGTCAAAGCAACAAACTAAGTAGGTAGAACTGACGGGAAGAAAAAATTCTAATTTGTGTTAATGAACCTGTCTAGGGCTGATTTTTCACCTTCTTTCTTAGAGGGGACACAGAGTTCTATCTCTCTAAAGCTACCAGCACTGTGGCTTACACATGTTGTTGTTTAACTGAGTGTTTTAAATGTTTGTCTCTACTCAAGTAATGAGGACTACAAGTTTCATCTGTAATCCATAGATGGACCTGGAGGACCCACCAAACTTACTTTGAAAGGCTTTAACTGGTTATTTGTTTTACAGTAGTGTGGTGCATCGAACCCTCAAATGAAAATGAAATCAAGGGTCCATTATGCTCAGAGCTCTATCTAACTAAAATAAAAGGTCCCTACTACAAAGAGTATATTCTGAAACTTGAGAAGAGAAACGAAGGCATAGAATGAGAGTGTCTTGCCCAGGGTCGGCAAAACTAGGTCTCCTAAATCCAGGTACAGAGACTAGTTCACTAGATTAATTCTGCCTCTTTATGATGTCATTATTTATTTACACTGGACCAAATTAATCCCTGATGTAATTCTCATTGATTATGGTAAAGTTCCACACAGTGAATAACAATACATAATTAAGGGTTTCCCCACTTTTTTCTTTGGTAAAAAGGTTCTTTTCATTAAAAATCCAGGCTTCATGCACCAGAACAGAATTGATATTAATGTTTTATTCTTATAGAGAAAAAGCAACAGTAAGTAGTAAGTTAAAACTAAACTATTAATCAAGGAAGATCTGACTTCATGATCACATACTTGGTAATACATGTAGGAGTATATTAACTAAACACAAAGTTCTTTTATTAAACTTAATAGCGCCCAGGATCTGAATACCATTTTCTCATTAGGTATCATCCGGCCTCAGTGACACAGGTTAGAATGCCAGTTTTAGGACAGACTGCTTAGAAATATGGCAGGTTCATCCCAAACTGGTGGCTATTCTACCATTAGATTGTACTATGCCTGCAACAAAAATAAACTTATGTCTCACCACACTGGTTAATAAGAAATTTAAAAAATAATGTCTTTATCCATTTCTTGGCTCACAACAGAAATATGAGGTTCTATGATAAGTGATCACTGAAAACCAATTTAAACAAAGAGTTCTTCTCATTGCAAAAGATCATCAACACAGCCAGGTCCATAAGTAGCCCATATTTTACCTAATAAACACATTGATTGCAATCCTTTAGAAACTAAACTAAAGGTTTATTTTTAAAAAGAAAGAAAAGAGTAAAAAATAGCTAATAGATCATATACAATATACATAAAAATTGCAAAATCTTTATATCAGTTTGCAGCAGTCATGGAAATGACTGATGGCTGGCAAAAAATATATATACACACACACACAGACACACACACACAAAGTTCATGGTCAATATTCATAATTTCAGCTACAAAGACGATGCATGCATACAAACAGGATAGTTATAATTAGCAAATCATAAATATTCCATTGACACCATACATGACATATTTTTTACAAAATTTGTTGTAATTGTATAAGAGTTGAAATATCAGTGATATAAATGGTCATGTTCAGCCACATAGCATGAAATTAGGTGTCAGTTTAATTTACACTAAGAAACAATAAGAATAATGTACTTATAGGAGCACTTATGATTCAGTTTTATCAAATCCAATAAACTGTACTCCATCTGACTTTATTTTGACCTACAAAGCACATCCTATGCAATTTTTGACTTCCAAACAGTTGCACACACTTTTCTTTGAAGAACTCAAATGTGTCATATCACTATTCTTCTATCTTTGTATCATACCATCATCTCTTTGCTTTAACTTCCTTTTTAATCAAAAAGTTTGGCTCCAGAGGAGTATCCAAGATAGTGAGGAACACTGTTTTTTTTCTCAGAAATGCCTGTCTAGTTGTAGACTTAAAAATTATCCCCTCCCAGATACTACACAATATTTGTTTCTTATCAGTTATTGGAGCTTTTGCCAATCTCTAACAATGCCAAGATAATAAAACAGTTTGGAGGGTTACAAGCAGGTGGACACAGTCAACTAAAATGGATTGTTTAAATCTTTGGATTTCCAGAAAATTTTGGGGATTAATTTAATTACATTTTTTTCCAAAGCAAATAGTGTTCTCAAAAAAAGTTACATAGGGTTGATTTATGCTGTTTGTTCACAACAGGGAAGAAAGCACATGCTCATTATACAAAATTTCAGGCAATGAGGGTACTGTTGCAAAAGCAAAGAGATGGTCTTAGGATTGTGCAGAAAGTCCCAAGGGAAATGCACTCCAAAAAACTTAAATAGAAAAGTCCTTGGTGATATTTTTAGGATCTGATCCAAAGAATATTCATATTAATGGGATTTTTCCCATGGATTTAAATGAGCTTTGTATCAGGCCTTCAATGAACCAACAACTTCACTACTGCGTGTGTCACACAAAGAAAAGGTCTGTTCTGTTCACCATGTTGCAATGTTACTGATAAAAAAAAATCAAAATGAATGGCCTTACAATAAAATGTTCAATCCTATTCAAAAAGTGTAAACTAACTATCTGACTTACATGGCATGGGTGCTTACTTTCCTCCTGCATTCAAATAGAATGCTACAGTAGTAGTGGTGTTTGAATTAGTCAACATTTCTTCATCTGATATTTGGGGCATTGATCAAAAATAGCTTTTGAATAACGTGGGCATTTTCTTTGAATGTGTTTTTACATTTCAAGTTGATTTCAATTTTCTGTTGAAACAAAGCTAAACATATTTTTCATCACTTGGGGGTATAGATTTTTCACATTCTGATGAAGTGGAATTTTCTCCCATGAAAGACTGTGCAATAAATAAATTTGTTAGTCCTTAAGTGCCACAAGACTCCATGTATGTTTTGAACGAACATATTTATACCACTTAGACCTGGCATTCAGTGTTGGCTTTACTTGAGCCTGGCCATCTTGTGACAGAGGCATGAAAGGCAGTAACTGAAAGCTATGACTAACTCCTGCTTTGACAACTGCCTGACTTTATAGCTAAGCAGTGAAGATGCTACATCTTAAATAATATCCTTGCCCTCTGTACTATTTGGCTCTATTCACCTATCCATCCTCTGTGTTCCCTTTCAAACCTAGATGCTCCTGTTTCATTAACAGAAAATAATTTCATAGGTCTGTTTTAAACTTTGAGTGTTAAGAGGGCTAAAATTGATCATGAAGAGGATATCAATGAAGCAAAATGATAGAGTAGAAGCAAGATGGACAAACAGACAGAAAAATAGGAAAATGAATTTTGTGGTTATGGATTTTCAGTCTCTGCAATAATGTTACCCTCCTAACTTGATTGTTATTAAACAATTATTTTTACTATGCATACATTTTGCCATATTTCTCAACTAGGGCCATTCCTGGGGGTGTGGGGCCCCAGGACAATTGGCCTGTGTGGGACCTCCCGCATGCCGGGGGGAGCGGGTTAGGACTGGCCAGCTCAGGGGTTGGACTCCGCTCTCCTGCCTTGCCTCTGAGCTGGCCCTCCTCTCCCCTAGGGTGAAACAGGTGGCCCATGGGAGGAGAAGGAGAGCACAGTCTGGCTTCTGGGCTGGCCCGCTTCGTCCCTGGGCCAGCTGTTCCACATTCTGAGAGTGGGGCAAGCTGGCCAAAACTGGAGGCTGGGTTCTGCGCTCTCTGCCCCCACACTGCCTTCGTCTCCATGCTGAAGACAGCGAGGAGGGTTGGGAGGTAGTTCGGCCATGGGGGGGCAGCAGTGCGGGCCCTGCGCTGCCCTGCTCAGAGTAGGACAAGGCGGGTCCTGGGGTGATCATCCTTCTCTGCCCCACTTAAGGATGACCCTGTTCTCAGCTAAATATTTCCCTCTTTGACTACATGCTAATATTGCATATTGTACCCCACTTCAAGACAGTTATTCCTTTTCTTCTTCCTAATGACATAGTTATCAATATTTATCAGCTCCTAGGTCTTCTCTTTGCTATGTTTCACTCATATAGAATTCTGACCTCCTATTTTCCCTCTGGTTGCCTCATTTCCGGCTCCCTAGACCCATATTGGCTAGATATAGGTCTGGAACCAGATTCTGAATCTTCAGACCTGCAACCTTTGCAGAGGTGTGGAATCTGAACTGGGAAGTTAACTTGACATTTCACCCAATTCTGTCATCTGTATAACCTATCAAACCAAAACCCTGCTACCAAATCCACTCAGACCATGGGAAGACTGGAATCTGGATCTGAGTTTCATAAATTGGATCTGTTCTTTGATCATGACGTATCTGTCAGCATAAACACAGGAAAACTTTGCAGCTTCCTCCTTCTAAGACATACACACAAAAGAGGAGTGATCCCAGGACAGTTAGAGAATGGACAGACATCATCAGTAACACTTATTTATACATTGAAAAATACCATTGGATTTACCCTCACTAAAGAACAGATTCTGTCCCTTGTGGAGGGTTCCTATTTCCTTTCTGCATCATTATCAATATATTTAGGATTATGGATGTGCACGTATGCATACACACATGCACACACACAGGTTGTGTTTATGTTAGGGAAAGTTAGTTAAAACTTGTTAGTTCAAACTAATAAGTTTGATGTTTGTTTGAACTAACCTCAAACTTATTAGTTTGAATTAACATCATGGACTAGTTTGAACTAACATTAGTTTGAACTAGTACACTTTGTTAGTTCAAACTAACTGTCCTTAGTTTGAACTAAGGGTTAGTCCTGGTCTCTAGTGGACTCAGTTTGAACTAATAGTGAAACTTAGCACTGGTAGGTACTAGTTCAAACTAAGCTTTCCTTACTTCGAACTAAGGACTTCCTTATTTCAAACTAATGAAAGCCTGATGTAGACAGGTAAAAAGGTAGTTTGAATTAAGCCTCCTTATTTGAGCTAACTTTCCAGTGTAGGCATAGCCACACACACAGTTTGGATCTCAAACCTCCATCTGTAAGAAGGGAGTTGAAATCTAGATCTGGATCAAAATTGTTTGGATCAGATCTATCTCTGGAGAAGCCCAGGCAAAAACTGGGGAAGCAGGCTACTGGCTTTTCCTCTTCCTGCTTCACTGTGAAATTATTCTGCAGATACTGCTCTTGTGGACATACTGGAAAGGCCAGGCCATGGATTTTGATACATGCTGCTGATTGCACTGTATACTGATGGACAATGAGGCTGCTGCATTTTGAATGATATTGTAAACTGCTCACTCTTATTTTTGAAACCATTGAGTCGTAAGGTACAATAACATCCTTTTAATTTCAGTCTGTCATCCCATTCAGTTCTGCAAAAGCAGGGTGGATCAGATTCACTATTTCTTCTCTCCTAGTGCCTCACACTTATTGCATCTTTGAGGAAGAAGTATTTCAAATGTTGTTAAGGGTAGAAGTTGGATCACCAGCATGGAAAAATAGCCCATGGTCATTTCACAAGTTTTGTATCACAAAGAAACAAACAAGGAATCCTGTGGCACTTAAAGACTAAAACATTATTCTTTGCATCAGCTTTTATGGGAGAAAAATCTCACTTCATCAGACATTTTGATGAAGTGGGACTTTCTCCCATGAAAACTCATGCAAAAAATAAGTGTGTCAGGTCTTTAAGTGCCACAGGACTCTTTGTTTCTTTCTTCTACTGAACTATAATAACATGGTTACACCTTGGGATCTTAACTTTTGATTCATTATGCATGTACAAAAGGGAGATTGCTCACAGTGCAATTGTCTACCTTAATTCCATCATTTTCTATCTTTTGAATAGTTGACTTGTCATCTTAATTTTATTTTAACTTAGAGTGACAGATCTCCCAATTTTATAGGGACTGTCTCAATATTTGGAGTTGTTCCTTATTTAGGTACCTAATATCCCCTTTTTCACACTTGCTATCTGGTCATATAATAGGGTTTCTGTTTTGAATTTGTTTTGTTTTCCCTGTAACTTCCAAAGTTCTCTAAAAAGCAAACTAAAATTACAGAAATTTCATTATGAGAAATAATACAAACCCCATGGATTATTAGCAGCCCTCTTCCACATACCAAGTAGTGGGCAACTGCACTAGGAATTTCTACTTTCCTGGGAATTTGGTCACTCTTTCTGTGTCTGTTGGTATCATGAGGTGACTAATTGCCACACCTAAAGTAACAGTGTCCTGCACTGTCTGTCAGCACTTAAAGAGCTGAAAATAAACTGTTTATCCACTGATAGTTCAGGGATGGAGGGGAGTGAAAGTGCTTGGTAATATACGCAGTATTCAATACCATCCACATTTTTAGAATGAAAATGTTATTAGTGAGTAGTAAAAGGAGCACTAATGGTTGTTAGGAGCTGGATACTCCTCTCACATATGCTTGCTTTATACTATAACAGGTCCATTGACTTTACTGTTGTTACTGTGTGACCTGATCCCATGACTTACACTTGCCTGCATTTATTTTCTCATATTTTGTAAGTTTCCCCATCTTCAAATTGTCTGGTGAAGTGGGATTTCCTCTTACGAAAGCTCATGCAATAAATATATTTATTAGTCTTTTAAGTGCCATAGGACTCCTTGTTTGTTTTATACTCGTGTCACTTTACAGACTTCAGTACCTGACTCACATGAGTATGAGAGGGGATCTTAAAATAAAATTTTAAAACAGTATCCAGATAAGATGTTAGTATGTCCCTTTCTAATCCTAGCCTTGGATTAGTGTAAAATGTCGTAAAAGATTGTTTTTCTAATATTGATGATCCTAGTGAAGCCAGATGTGATTCAGTGTTCAGATTTGCAGAAATGGACAATGTAGACATAAAAACGCTCATTGGGTATGTCTACACGGCACTTTTATTTCGAAATAACACTCGTTATTTCGAAATAAAAGAAATTAGGTCTACATGACGTTTTCTTATTTCAAAAGGATGGATCCCATCCTGTCGAAATAAGAATCATCGTTCCAAAAAAGTAAAACCTTGATGTTTTCGAAACGGCAGTTATTTCGGAAGGGATATTTCGAAATAACGCCGTTTAGACCTGTTGTTTTGAAACAACAGATCCAAACGGCTTTATTTCGAAATATCCCTTCCAAAATAACAGCTATTTGGATTGCAGGCTTTCCCCTAATTCAAATTAACATTTCATTAATTCACATTAACTTATTTCAAAATAAGGATTTTATTTCAAAATACCTCATTTTGAAATCCTTATTTTGAAATAACCATGTGTGTGTAGACATAGACATTGAGTTGGTCTTTCCTTATGTAGTAGCTCAAATCTGCCAACTAACTCCTGTCTATGCTGCTAACAAAACCATGCTAGGAAACCAATAAAACGGTTTCACATGGTTTAGTGGTGTCCCCATTATGCGCAGGTTATATCAAAGTGCTACTAAGGCTATTAAAACTATTATCAGGGTTTGTTAACTGAAAACCATGATCAAGATGACAATAGATTGTTGCTTAGTTACTAACTTGTATGCATGCCAGCTCAAGGGTGTTAACAGTATACAAGGCGCTCCTTGTGCAGGCTGCACACATCATAGGCTGCTTCAGAGAGTGGAGAATTACCTCCATTGGATTTTTACATCCCCTTCCACACAGGTAGGCAGGGAGGGAAAGAGTAAGCTTGGACTCTGTGCCCCTGACTCAACTGAAATGCCAGCATAGCTTAGCCTGACTGGGGAGAATAGTTAATCAATGGCAGGTATACATTGGTGCAACTAATTTCCTCCTTGGCGCAAAAAGGGTAAAAACTGTCTTTTTCTCAGTTGCAATTAGGTCTCTGGTCTGCTTTTGGGGCAGTCAGTGCAATTAGGTACCACTACAGAGGGCTGTGGTAACAGTACAGTCTGTGCTTGGGTTTTCTGTCACTGCAAATTAAATCTAATATTTCAACCAGAGGATGGATTCTCTGGGCCACACTGTACCAGGCCCTCGCCAGGTCTTTTGGAAAGAAATTGGTATAAGACTAAGGCTTTCTTTCATATCCCTCACCCACAAAGGAGGAGTCTCAGTCTTTTACCTCACAAAGGGGGTCTGTAGGGAAGGGATGTTGGCTGATGCTGAGATTCCAGCTGGGACCCATTTTATGTAGAAGCAGCAAATCACTATGAAACATCCCACGGAGTAAGCCAGTACAAGCTGTGCTAGGTTTTCCAGGACTGAGAATTCATTTTTATATCTTACTTCAGTTTTATAACACACATTAAAAATAGTAATTCGTCCAGATACTCAGGTGGTACATAGTAGAACAGGTCCATTCACTTTAATGGAACTACACATATTTACACCACCTAAAATCAGGTAAAGTAAATTATATTTTCAGATGGAATGTACCCACCTCCTATGACCCTGATCCACAGCTGATGATGAATGGCTTTGTTCTCTAGGGCTCCACACAGTCACAGCAGTTTGACCACAAGCTATCAGTTGTGAAATTGGAAGCTAAATTTATGCTCACGTGAACATATTCACTCAGTATTCATATTTGGGTGTGCCACAGACCTCAGATACGTACACGGAAGTTGGGTAGCTAGACATGCAACTACTTGTTTTGTGTGGGAAATCCTGTTTGTTGAGAAAATTATAATTGTAGATGCGGCATGTCTAAATTATCCATTGTAATACGACTTTTGAGAGCCTATGTCAATCAACTGTATATCATTTATTTGTACAGCAAAAATAAAAATAAAATCTCAATTGTATATATATAGCACGAGTTGTAGCACTCCAGATCTATGTAAGTGTAATGCGTACTCTCAAAACTATCATTTTAAATGCTCAGGAAAAAAATTCAGTGATTGAAAATTCTTTTTGGGCTTATTAAAAACAATAAAGCATGTTTAAAACCATTATTTCATGGGAAAACATTTTATTAGGAATTTTCCCTATTTTTTAATGAATAGCAAAACAAACAACAAATATACAACAACAAAATCAACACTAGCAAATTGTCATTTTTAAAAGCAAAGAAACAAGCCATATTTTTCCAAAGATCATTTTGTTTCTCTACTTGAAAAGTCATGTTTGTCAATGATATACTTGAATTAATTCAAAGCACATTTTTAACTTATGTACTTTGTGTTGTTCTTCATAAAATATTTCTTTCCAATAATCCAGCCTTTCAAATAATGGTGTTTCACATTACAGTTTTATCAGCTATAGTAATATCAACAAGGTACAGTCGCTTCCTTAAAGTACCTGTTCTTTTCCTGACATTCAGATAGAAAGCTTGTAAACTGCCACTTTCTTTAAAAATTTTGGAATGAAGAGAATAATTTCCAGTGTTTAATCTCAGGAAAAAAAAAAAGGTCAATATATGACTGCAAACTGTCATTGATACAGCAAATGGATTGACTGATGTTTTCACTACAAATAGATTTTGGGTAAGAAGATGCTGGAGAATAAGACCCAGCAGATGTCAGACTAGCAGGCCTATATAAATTTCATCTGGCATTTCTGTTTTCAGCATGAAGTCCGCTTAAGTGCACAATTTCATGGTTGGCCAGTTATCGTCCTTGGCTGAATTTATTTTCAATGCTGGTGAAAAAGATTATTGGTTTGCCAGTTGCTGTTCAGAGGTAATAACTCTAGATAGAAAATGCATACTCCTTCAGGATCTCAGACTTCTAATCCAGCGTGTATCTTCATTGCTGGAGGTTAAAGAATGTTATTGGATCAGCAGACGACTAAATGCACTGCTATGCAAGATAGTGATCTACATAATCAAAAAAAAACATAATACATCTTTGTTTTTTTCAGGAAAAAAACACAAAGAACAAACACAGCAGAATATTGAAATATGTGTATATAAGAAAATTAGCTAAAGACTCCAAAATAATTCCATTAAATGTAAAATCATTACATCAATTTTTTTTCCAAAAAAAATTAATAATCTTCCTGTTTCAATTTCACTAATATGATTTAAGTGGCTGTAGTAGTTTCTATTCTAATGTTGCATAGAACTCCTGTCAATATCATCTGGAGTTGTGTGGTATTTTATCACATACCCTATGAACTCAACAGAATAATATCAGACCATTTTATAATATTCATTTCAGGAATTTTTGATCTCCAGGTAAATAGAAGTTAGGAGATCTAAGCTCTCAGTTTTGAGAGCTGGTGGATGGAAATTTGCCTTGTTTTCTCTATGAACACTTTTGATTGGAATGATAGTAAAGAAGATAACCAGGTGAGTATCAGCTTCACAAGTCAGCTATTCCATTTAACTAGCGTGAGGGTAAGATGTCACTAGAATCATGCACATTTGAGTGAAGAAGGAGGAAAGTAAGGAAAGTGGCTTTAAAACAGAAAAAAAAAAAAAAAAAAAAAAGCTGCGGCTCTTCTGTCCTGGATTTATTTGTTTATTAGAATTATTTATGTTAGTTTTAAAAGCCAAAAATTTCCAGAATCAGTCTGAAAGAAAGAAGAAAACTTGCACAGAAATAACATGGGGAAAATGTGAACTCAGAAAGGGTCATTGAAGCAATTAAAAAACTTGCCAATCCACTTTGGAGTAGGATCTGAGGGGGGAAAAATGTCAATTTATGTGATGCATTAATGAAGACATAAACCCAGCGGAAAGATCTCATTTTGTTGTTAAAGTCCCAATATAAAGCCAGTTGAAGTAAATAGAAATGTTTTCATTTTCTTCAAATTTGTTCAGATCTGGATCTCATTTAACTAGCTGTTATGCGGGGTTAGTGCAACAAAAACCATAATTTGCTTGATAATATTGTTCTTGCTAAGCATTCTTAGTTGAGTTACATCAGTCTGGCCTTTGGAGTACAGTATTTTGCCTTCTTGTATTTGTCAGTCACATTTCAAAAGAGCCTGAATTTTATTATTTGTCTTTTAAAGCCTGGATCAATGAGGTAGGCAAATCTGATGTAAACATTATTGTGAACTGGGACTGGAAACTTTTGTGAAGTCTACTGGTATCACTTATCTGACTTTTGTGACCCATTCAATAAAATTCACTTTCTATAAATTGCAGCATTGCCAAATATGCTCAATATCTGTTTTCACGCAAATAAAAATTGTTTACACTGTGAAAGCATAAAATGAAGCAGGAGTCAATGTTGAAAAATGTCTTGGTCTGTCAAAGCCTAACAATTATTTATGTAAACAATGCTCATAATAATTACAGTGAGTTGAATACAAAAGATTTTTTGGTTCACTATCAATACAAAAAGTAAACATAAGCAAGTTCCAGGTCAAACAGAAAACTTTTTTTCCCCAAAAAAATTTAAAAAAAAATGATCAAAACATTATATTCAAGATTTTTTTTTTATTTTTAACATTTTAAAAATAAAATTAAATGATATCTTGAAACAAAACAAAAAATTAAACCAAAGAAATAAAATTCTTGATTTTCTAAAGGGTCAAAATGAAAAAAATTGATCCCCTACCCCACAAATATCTTTTAGGTTTCTTTTTCAATTGAAATAATTATGTGAAGTTGGCACAAATCTGCTAAAAGTTTGAATAACACCCAAAATGCATTATTCACACATGAACAAAAAAAGTGTGAAAAATGTTGTCCAGATCAAATAATAATATTTTATAATTTAGTAATGAGTGATCCTCAAACATGAAGTTTTCCATCTGGTAGCCCATCAAAACATTACCAGAAGTTCAGCCACTTTTGAATCTACACCTTTGGAATCTTGGGGGCGGGGGGGCACACCTTTCTCACAATATTCTGGCCTTCTCTTTCCAACACTGACTATAATCAGAAAGGGCAAAAATGAACAGAGATTATCATTTCCTTTCTATTATTTTCATCTGAATATTGTTGGACTTCAGAAGGGTTTTCTAAGATTTAGTTGGAGTTTGTAAAAGGTTTGGGCAGCCCCATTTTTAATTTACAATATGTTACTAATCCTTAAGAATAATGTGATTTAAGTAAGCGTGTTGTCTGTGATTGTCTGTAATGTAATATGAGATATATATCACTTATTAGGTTAAAATGGAAATAATTTATTTGTAATCAAGGGTATAAACTAGACTGGTTAAGAATCTGTTGTCCCTATGTATTCCCCCCTCCTCAGAGCAGCAATATGGATCTCATGTGCTCTTACTGTTTTGTGCAGACAAGTTTAAACTAAATCACAATGTAACCTTCTAAGTAGTCCTATGTTTTAAACGTTAATACAAAATTTTATAATAATCATCAATGTATGTTCTTTTGTGCTGTTATATGCCTATCAGCAAGGGAATCTCCTCATTCTTGATTGGCATCTTTGTCCTTCAGAGTCTAGGCAGCTTAAAAATCCCTAATATAGCTGCCCCTTTGGAACATAAAAATCCCTGTTTATCCTTGTCATAGATTTTTATCTCCAGAGTCCAAGCAGGTGGGATGAGTTTGTGTGCAGGCCTTTCCTTCCTGGAGGAAATGAGGAATGCATTGAACAAGATGTCTGTTGTTTGTAGCTACACGATGCCTCATTTATCTTCAATAGACCATCTTGTGTTTAAAACAATCCCCTTACCTTAATTAATGTTTATTTTCCTCTTCCGTGAGTTACACAATTACAGCGATTATAATGTAAACACTTAATATAACTTTAGACCCTGAGATTCAGAGGAAATAAGTAAGGTTCATACATGCAGCATCTTTCAAATATTCTGTAAAGCCTAAGCATTAAAAATGTTCTTGAAACACTAGTATTTATTCTAAAACTACCAATCCACAGGTGAGCCAGACTGGTTTCCAGCTATGCATTTGTCAGTGTTCAGTGAAGTCTTGGGCCTAGTCATGACCTTCAAGCTGGTCTATAATTGTCACAGCCTTCCCATCCCCTTCAGGCAAAGACCTTCATTACTTTATACCTTCCTGCTGCCACCTGTCCAAACCAGCTGCATTATCTTTTTTGCAGTGACTCCCTGAAAATTGTTACCATTCGCCAGTATTCACAGTTCCTTGGTGATAGGCAGTGAACTGAGGAGTTCTTCACTACCCCCTTAGATTCCAACAGCATAAATAACTCTATTGTTAAGTGCATCTTTCATAACGCTCTCCAGCAAATTGTGTAATAAGTTCCTTGCTGCTGTGTATCTAAAAGTAGAAACATCAAATAAAACTGTTATTTGGTCCGACTGCAATAGAAAGGCATTGTAGCTTCCCCTAATAAAAGGAGACCTGAGTGCAGGCTCTCAAGGGAGAAATGAGTTCCCGGTAGTAGCAACCCAACCAAAGTAAAGGAAAGGCCTGTACCATTTGTCTTGATTCCCTCTCATGGAGAGAGAGAGTAGAATCCTAAACTGACATCCATCACCAGCAGAGAATGGGGCCAGGGAGCTGTCTAGGTGTGTAGAATTATGGTGCCTTCAAAGGATTTTTTGGGGTGGGGAATCAGAGGAGCTATGGATCATACAAAGAAACCTAACCCAAATTGTGCTCCCCTCCTTTAAGATTGTCCGTCATTAATTCAAAGGAGTTTAAAATAAGTCACTTTTTTTCTATCAATATTTTTTTCCTGAGTCTATCATCAAAGTCCTGTATTCATTCAAGTGACCGTAATTTTAATTTTGTGAGTTTGATGTTAAACCTATTATATTTTCACCATAATTTCACCTGTATGTTGAGGACAGGTATAATAAAACCTGGAGAGAATTAATGCTTTGATCTGATGCGAGCCTGCTTCTCTCATTAAATGACTCTTCTAGGTTGCAAATTTTGCTGCCCCTGCTGATCTTTAGATAAAGCCAGCTTGGGCAGTGAACAGCTTTTATGGATTACACTTTAATTAACTGATCCTTTGAAATGGAGATATTAAAGTAAACTTGTGTATTATTTAGGAAACTTTTTTTTGTAATAAGAATACTAATCATTGCCTACCCTCAAGTAAGGATAGTTCAGGATCAAAAGAAGGGGGAAAATAACAAGGGAACTCTGTACTGACTATATCAGGTTACAAATAAGAAACTTATAACAAAATGTAAATATAGTTGAAAAAAAGTATAATTTATACAGTGTCCATTGTATTGTTTAGCCCATGTGGCTTATTTCAGCTAACTGCCCTCTTTTCTTTTTTGCTCTCAAAGAATCCTATGCTCCTGTATTAACTGATGGTTGTGCTGTCTCACTTACTGGTGCTCTATGTTAACAGAATGCTAAGACTGCAAACTCACCCATTCAAAATATAGAGGAGAATGGCAGAAGTAAGGTTTATTGTGCAACTCCAGCCCACATCTTAGTCTTGTCACCCTAGCCTAGCCTGTCTCCTTGCTCAGGTAGTCCCTGTCTCCTCCCTGGGTGATTCCCTGCCCAATCTAACTCTTCCTTCTACTCTGTTCGCTCTCAGTGCTCCTAGCCCAGTTTTCTTCGCTACAGGCTCCCAGCCCCGTATCCTGGTCCAGTTATTCCTAGTCACCCACGTCTAATTGTCCTCATGTATTCCATCTGTTGTCATCTTCTACACCAGGTTTGGCTGTTGTTCCATCTGCATTTGAGACAGGCGGCTTCTCTCTCCATGCAGCATGGGTGCTAGCAGTGGGAGCACTGAAAACACAGGAGCTAATCTCTCTGTTCTTCTCTGAGTGCTGCTCACATCATTCATTTACAGGTGTCTACGTGCTGCATCACACAGTAGGTTGGAAAGTCTTTAGCGAAAGCCTGTCATGTCAGGGACAGTGGGCAATGCCCCCTCCATGCTGCAACTGCAGCTATATAGGTGACCCCGACCCCCCCCCAGTTCCTTCTTTCCACCCTCAGTGACGGTATAGCAATAACCGAAACTCATGATTGCAAGTGTCTGTCTTTGCTCATTCATATTAGCGATGCCGCTTACCCATCTGCTATAAATCCTTCCCAATCGATGATGCCCATGAGAAATGCCTTATGTGCCTCAGTGAGTCGCACTTCATGGAGATTTGCTCCATTTGTAAGTCCTTTAAGCGGCGAACCCACAAGGACAGGGAAAGGAGGCTGTGCAACCTGGCTCAGGAATGGGCATCCCAACCAGCACCCGATGGACCTCTCACACTAAATGCCTTGCCAGCACCGTGTGCAAACTCTGCACTGGAACCTGTCTGGTGCCGCTGTCTGGCTAAGAGTAAGAAGCTGTGATCAGCATCTGACTTGGCACTGCTTCAGAGCCGTCTCGCATTGACCTCGGCCACCCCACCAAGAAGGTCGGGACTGTGGCACCTTTTGGTACTGTCAACTCTAGAGGCTCTGGTGGTGGCGAAGACCTTGCTGCAAATGCTGGTTCTGGTATCATCAAAGCAAGCCCAGTCCTGGGGCAAGCCAGCGTTATCAGCGAAGGAATGTTCCTGTAAAAATCTGGTAGTGTTCCCAGCCTCAGCATGGCTCAGTTCACTGGTTCTGCAAAATGGTACCGGTTACTGTTCGGGTGTTGAGAACTCCTCCCAGGGCTCTTCATGTGAGTGCTTGATACTGTGCTCCCAAAGGTCCAGAAGGGTAAGATCCTCTTCTGCCTCCTCGGCCTCATCCAGCTTCTCCCCTGAGTATTGTAGATCTCCTAGGACTCTGGAACTGACCTCTGGTACCAACAGATGAGCGGGGAAGCAGTACAAAAAGCATTTGCTGATGCCACAGGCTACAGAGAATGTTTCCCCAGCAACTTTGTGCTGTTCGCCTACGGCACCAACCCCGACTCCACTGGCGTGGACTAGTCTGTCTTGCCCTAGAAGCAGCAGTGCAGGATCTGGCAGAGAAAGAGGCCGGTCCTGGGCCCATTGGTCTGTGACTCTACATTAGTCCAGTGACTGCTCCTAGGGGGTGGACAGCCTGGACAACCAGTCACGACCACAGCTCCCGGCACCTATCAGTACTGCGATTGACCAAGATGCCTGACTTATCAGACCTCTCTGACAGTGAGCTCGATCCGGGCTCTACCTGGTGTAGCAGATTGTGGGTCCATTACTCCTCCTCCCCAGATGAGGTAACCTTCCACAGACCCTTGGCATAGAGGGATGACACCCATACTCAGCAGGAGCTGCTCTGATGAATGGTGGCAAACCTTTACTTGGACTTGGGTTGTCAGAGAGGAGTATGACCCTCTGTTTGATATTGGAGATGCTGCTCCTCCTGCAAGGGTCTGTGTACACTTCCATGAAGGGGACTATAGCATCGCAAGGCACAATGGCAAACCCCATCTTCAATTCCTCCCATGTCTAAGGTTGCTGATTGGAGGTAGCACGTTCCCTCCAATAAGTTCTCATTATTCTTCCATCACCCCATGCTGGGGTCCCTGGTGGTGGATGCCATTAATCAGAGGGAAAGGCAGGAAGCCTAAAAATAAGGAAGCTAAGAAACTTAACTTGTTTGGCAGGAAGGTTTACTCCAGCTCCGCCTTGCAGTTGTGTATTGCCAGTCAGCAAGCCCTCATGGGGAGGTTTGTGTTCAACTTCTGGATGGCCATGGAGAGCTTCTGCAATAGCATCCCCAAGAAACACCTGCAGGACTTTGAGACTATGGTTGAGGAAGGGGTTCTGGCCTCTAGGGATGCCCTGATGACCTCTTGGGATACTTCTGATACAATGTCATGCAACATGGCCTCTGCTGTTCCTATGAGGTGGGTGATCTGGCTGCAAGGGTTGGGTCTCTCCCAACAGATGTAGTTGATCATTCAGGACCTCCTCTTTGAGGGCCCAGCACCTTTTGCCAAGTCTACCGACTCGAAATTACATGGGATGAAGGACTGTAGTGCTACTCTTAAGACCTTGGGCATGTGCATGCCATGACCAGCTAGACACTCGTTCCAGTCCCAGCAGCTTCAGCTGCAAGCACAGCAGCTACAGCAGCAAACCCAAGTCCAAGGTTCCCGCTTCAGGTCCTACCAGTACCCCTCATACCACTATGATGATCTGGATAGGGATAAGCCCCATTCCAGCAAGGGACAAAAACTCCAGCCTTCTCAGACTAGCCACCAAAGGCATGGTACATCATGCTCCATGGAGCAAAAGCAGCATTTTTGATGGTCAGTCCGAGGGTAGCGGGACCTTAACCCGAACCCCAATCTTCAACAACTGTCTGGCCACGTTCTCTCATTGTTGGGCCAGCATCACAACTGACCATTGGATACCGGACATCATCTCGAAGGGGTGTTCTATACCGTTCAGTTCCATTCCTCAGGACAGAAAACTGCCCCCTCGCTCAAACCTCTAGAGCCGGGAACTAGAAATGGTACTGGGGAGAGAGTGCAGCAAACTGCTTTCTCTTGGGCCATAGAAAGAGTCCCAAAGGGGCAGCAAGGAAAGCCGTTTTACTACTGGTATTTCCTAGTCCCCAAAACCAATGGTGGCCTAAGGCCCATTCTAGACCTCAGAGCTCTAAACAAGCACATAAGGAAAATAAAGTTCTGTATTATTTCTTTGTCACAGATCTTTCCAGGTCTAGACTACAGGGATTGGTTTGCGGCCCTCGAACTAAAGGATGCTTACTTTCACATAGCTAGAAGACCCCATCACAGGAGGTTCCTCAGATTCACGGTAGGGGGGAAACACTTCCAGTTTACATTGCTTTCCTTCAGGGTCTCCCTAGCTCCCAAGGTATTCACAAACTGCAAGGTGGCCGGTGCAGCACACCTGCAGTGACAGAGGAAAGGATATACCCCTACCTGAATGACTGGTTAATAAGAGGGAGATCAAGAGCCCAGGTGAAGCACAGCGTCAGTGTGACAAAACAACTGTACAGGTACCCAGTCTCTGCATAAATCGAGAAAAGTCGAAACTCTCCCCAACTCAGGACATAGAGTTCATAGGAGCCCTACTAGACTCAAAAGGGGGAGGGCTTCACTGCCCCCTTCAAGATTTCAGTCCATCTGCACTACCATTGCGGAGTTGCAGGACTCCCAAGTAACCACAGCCCAACGCTGTCTCCAGCTCCTGCACCACATAGCGGCCTCCATCTCGGTGATAAGGACGGCCTGCCTGTGGTTGAGACCATTTCAGCTTTGGCTAGCTACAGCGTTCTGCCTCAAGAAGCAGCCCCTGAACAAGGTACTGTCAGCCCCCCCCCCCAACAACAATGTCCTGGGGATGATAGAAATATGGCAGTATTCTCTCTTCACCATGGGACAAATCCCATTTGAGGAGTCGGACCCCATGGTGACTCTCATCACTGATGCCTTGGACTTGGGGTGAGGAGCCCACATATCAGGGGGACTTTACACCTGGGGAGTGGGGCTGGTGTCCCAGGGACTGTCTCCAGAGAAACTGGTGGAATGTCTTACAAGCAAGGTCAATATCTGTATGCATGTGTTGCAAACTGTTGACTGACCCTTATACATGTTATTTATATCCGGATTAGAACTAGAATAACTGAGATCAGGGTGCTTTCCTGAACCTGGCTTGAGTTTCAGGATTTGTAATACAAATCCAAATCAAACAAAACCAAAACAAGTCAAGTAAAAAAGCAACTTTTATGAGGTGTAACATGTTTTGATAAGAGGAATCACTGTCCATGTGATCAGCAGCTGAGCAGAGATAGTGGGAGTTTTGAAAAATATTGCCAACATATGAACCAAGTTTGGTAACAGTTGTGGGGTTGTTTTTGTTTTTGTTTGTTTGTTTGTTTGGTTTGTTTTAATGTCCTCTTCATATTGGAGAAATTTGCACTGCTGGAAGTAAATCAATACAATGACATCAGTGGACACCACTAATGTAGGCACATCATACTGGTGTTAAGTGGGGGTAATATCAGTGTATCTGACTCCAGTGATTACCAGATAAAATTGTATTTACATAAAACCCATTTATGTTCTGGTGCAACACATTTACGTTAGATACTTGCACTAGTCTCGCTGTGTTAATTCTCTAATACAGACCTGACCTTACGTTATGATACTGAGATGTAAAGACTTCTTGTAGGCCATATTTAATTCATCTTTTGAGTATTGTAATGCATATTATTTAGCTCTGTTGTGCCTAGTTTTATTCTGGAGGCATGTAAAGGAGGAAGAAGGAAACTGAGATGTAAATGTAAAAAGGACAGGAACCACACAGATGCTCTCTGCGAGCTAACATCTTTTCTTTGGTAATACCACTGGAGTGAACAGGATTTCACTGGTTTATCAAAAGACAGAATTTACCTGTGCGTTTTTTATGGATTTCATTTTAAATATCACAACATCTGATTTGTGAAAACAGAAAATGGCAAAAGATATATATGAGAAGGGAAGGTGTTGAACACACAAGACAAAAAAGCTTTCTGCTTAGTTTTCCTCTCTCCACATCAAAAGGCAGAGTCAGATGGTGCCAACAGTATTTGTAGAAGGTGTTATTTTTTTTCTTTCAGCCTCTAGTTACAGGAACTAAAATTCTGTTCTTATCCTTCAGTCTTATTTGTAATCCTTCAGCATTATCTATTCAGCCTTTTTATTTTGGTCTTCAGGAGTAGTATCTGCATTGCAAGAATCACTTAGATCATCAGCTATGGTAATATTATTTAATCTCTTAAGAAACCTGCACCAAAGATCAGAAACACTGACGTGGCACAATGTTTCTGTCTGCATGAATAAACAGGGATATGTTGTTATTAATTAATTTTAATTGAAACAGTCCATGATAAAGTTCTGGCAACAGTTTCTGGTTAAAAAGTGATTCTATTTGTCATTGTGGAATGACATTGTGATAGACTGTAAACGGGGGTCCAATTCGCAGTTACTTTGGCATTAATTTAATAAGAGAACAATGTTATTTAATACATCTGTATTACAAGCTAGAGAATGAGTTTTCTATCAGGGGATGGGGGACTGCGAACAGGTTGAGGTGTTAAATTACTTTCCTTTCATAGATTTTGAAGGCCAAAAGACAGCATTATGACATTCTACTTAGATCTCCTGGATGAACTTTATGTAATGACCCCTGCACTGAGACCATAATGTCTGTTTGAGGTAGATCATCCTTTTCAGATAAATATCCAGGCTGAATGTGGTAGTTCAAAGATTATAATGCCAAAAGAAATCATTCTGATGATTTAGTTTTACCTGTATAATCCACGCATGGGTCATCCCTGAATTAATTTATGTTTCAACTAGAGTGTATTTTTTTAGAAAAAAACATCCAATATTGATTTTAAAATTGCCAGTGACGTAGAAGCCACCACAGTCCTTGGTAAATTGTCCAAATGCATAACTAGCCCCATTGTTAACAAATTGCATCCAATTTCTAGTTTGAATTTATCTAGCTCAAACTTCCAGCCATTAGAACTTGTTATTCCTTAGTCTTCTAGATTGACATGCTATCAAATATTAGATTTCTTTTTCTTATGTATTACCTTGTATTTGTTAAAAAAAAAAAAAACTCCAACAATACTAAATAGATTGAGCCTCTCAAATATCTCATGGTTCTTATTTTTTCTGAACCATCTCCAATTTATCCACATTCTTCTTGAATTTTGGACACCAGAACAGGGATATGAAATTCTAACGTTTGCACCACAGCCAAATATAGACATAAAGTAATTTCTCTATTCTTATTTGAGTTCTCCCTGTTTGCTAATCAAGTATCACATTAGCTCTTTTGCCCATAGCACATCACTATGAGCTCATGTTCAGCTGATTTCCATCCTCACACATACCCCAAATATCTTTCAGAGAGTTTGCTTCCTAGGGTAGAATTCACCATCTTGTAATCTCGCTTTTTCTAAGCATATAGAATCTGACCATATTCAAACAATTTGTGTTTTATTGTGCCAAGTTTGCTGTACAAGCCATATTACTGGGTAACAATGACCCGTCTTCCTTAATGAATCGTGAGGGGACTGTCCCAAATGTTATTTGCGCTGTAACATTCAGGTTATATCTATATTATGAATTATGTCAGTATAACTTATGCCACTCAGGTTGTGAATAAACCACCTCCCTGAATGACATAAGTGATACCAATATAAGCATCAGTGTGGACAGTACTACCGCCATTTGTTAGAGGTAGATTAATTATATCAAAGAGAGCGCACTCTCTCACATCAGCTTATAGTGACTAGTGGTCTTCCAGTGGTGTAGCCCTATCAATGCTGCTGTAAAATCTCTAGTATAGATCTGGCCTCAGTCATTGTATAGGTATGGTTGAGCACCAGTGAGATGGAGTGTTCCTAGACTTAGACAAATAAATGCATGGAGTGTAGAGGGGAAGTGAATGCAGGAAACTTTTTTTCCCCCCATTTTTGTGCCCATATTCTCTGAGCAGTTGGTCATAGTTTCACTTCATGTGCTCACAGACTGCAACAAATGCACACTGTGAGTGTTAACAGTGGTGTCAGCTTCCCTACAACTGAAGGTCATGAAAAGCACTTTAGCCACACACCATTTACTGTGTCATCATAGAAGGAGCAGATGCTGTACCCCATGGAAGCTTCCTCCTACCCATCACTGAGGAGAGAGCACAAGCTGTCTATGGTGATAAGTGTCCTGTGGATGTGGTAACGTAGAGGGGCATGAGGATGGGGGGGGTACTTGGAGTGAGAAGGGTTTTGCGAGTGCTGCGTTGTCCCCATGAATGTCTTCTAGGCTCAGTCTCACTGTGGTGTGTTCATCTCATTCTCTCCTGCTCTGAATTACCCCATTACAAAAATAAATGTGTGGATATTTGCATATTCTATGGCCAGGTTATGGAACACTTGTTTCAAATTTTGTAGAAGTAATGTCTTAAAAAGGTTTAGAGTGAGTGTACCAAATTCATTTCTCATTTAATTCTATTGACTTCAATACACATAGCTAATGTCACTTCATCTGAGGGGTACTAGGGTTGAAGTTGGTTCAGAGTGCTTAATGACTAGATACCAGACTGTGACTTCTGAAGTCAAGTTGTTTCCCAGTGGACTAACAATATGCTTTGTTATCTCAAGCCAGGTGTTAATTTGTCTAGCTCCTACTTATAAGCACTTCGGCACTGGTGACATTTTTCAAGGTGTCTTTGTTTTTGTTTTTTTTTTTCTTTTCTTTTCTGCTCTCCTACCCACCTTGTCGTGTCACAGGATGCATATCTGTGCACCCTGGGTTATGATCTTTATGATTTTCCTGTCCAATTGTACACTGTGATTATATAATTTGTTGCCAATTACACCATGCAATGTTTCTTTATGGCTCTTCATAACCTAGTCTACCTTATTAGTATGATATCATGTTTCCTACAAGTTCATGCATGTGCACAGACATGTAGCATGTTTAGCATGCCCCTGGGTAGTTGGGAAACAGAACAGCAGCAAGCAAGCACTTGGAGGTGACAAAAGCTATGCTAATTAAGTTCACTGTCTCCCAGAAAGGGAGGGGTCAGACCAAGTTTTAGGAAACAAAGAGAGAGTGTTGGAAGATTTCTGAGGCTTTTAACAGGGACTCTTCATCTTGAAACAACTCCAAGCAAGATCTAGGCCCTGACTAGACTCAGGAGTGAGTGGTCACTTGGCAAAACAGGGTGAATTGAGGTTCTGGAGTGGAAATTGGGGGGGTCACAGTGGCACACTGGATGGGATCTGGGGAGTGGCCTGTCACACATGATTTTTCCATTCATGGAAGCAGCCATGTTATGCCGACACCAGCACCACTGACCAGTCTGAGAACCAATAGAGCCTGTTTAGTAGCCTCTGCTTTCCTATTTTTCTACTTTCAGGCAACATTTGGCTTGTACGTTAGTGTGTTTGACTTCTCCTCCCACCACCACATGTACACTGCAGAAGGGATCACATGGCCTTTAGGGTATGTCTACACTATAAACTTTTGCAAACACAAGTTAAATCATCATGAAGCTGCTGCAATAAATATAGTTTGTCCATGTAAATACTTGGATCCTTGCATCAGCACTGCATGTACTCAATAGGAGTGCTTGTGTCAAAGGACAGTAAAGTGCCCCATGGTTAATTGCAGTATACTACATGCCACCATGCAACTCCTGGACTTTTCAGAAGTTCTTCCAATGTATGGTGTGTCTGAAGTGAGTCACATAGGGCTCAACTTCCACTGCACTACTGTCTTCATCTTATGCTGTCTATTTCTAATAATTATCACACTACTTTTACAAAATCCTGTGAACCGGTACATCCCTTTTCACACTCCATCATCACTGACAGAAGCACTGAGCCTTCACACCTCTTCACCATTTTCATAAGTGTTTTAAGTAGGAAACATATAAGCTTTTTATATTTACAGACCTGCAAGAAGAACCAAATCTGTGAAGAACATGACAATTTTGTGGAGAATAGATTGTAGTGGGACATAGTGAAAACCAATTCAATGTTATTTGTGTTATTCTTGGAGCAGTGCTAGATGATGGAGTACAGCATCTACAACCAATATATAAGAACTGATTGCTGGGACTGTATTGTAATCACATCTTTGGATGGTTAAGAGTGATGCAGAACTTTCAGAGGCACAAGGCCACATTCTTAGATCTGTCTGATGAACTCACTAGCTTACCATTCAGGAAGATCAGAATAAGAGCTGCACTGACACTAGATATTTGACTGGTGATGACATTGTGGAAATTTAAAATTCTACATTGTTACTGTTCAGATGGAAATCATTTTGCAGTTAGCAAATCCATTGTGGGGCCATTGCCGTGTATGTGAGCAACACCATTAAATGTCTTCTGCTACCCTGGACTGTGACTTTTGGCAATGTGCAGGATATAGCAAATGGATTTGCAAACAGCAATAGATGGCATTCATATTCCTAATGTGGCACCAGAACATCTTTTCACAGAATATAACAGAAAGGGCTATGTTCCAAAGGGCCAGCCATGTCAGTCTTGTTCATTAACCAAAAAAAAAAAAAAAAAAAATCCTGAAGCATTTAAAGACTAACAAATTTATATGTTATATGAGATTTCATGGGAGACAGTCCTTCTTGAAGATGGGGCAACTTACAGAATGGGAGGAAATAAATGCAGGGAAGTGCAAATCATGGGAACAGGTCACACTGTAACAGCAAATCAAAACAGTTGTAAAGACTCAAACACTGGGGAACAGCATACAGAGGAAGATGAGATCAAATCATCTGTTGTAATGAGAAAAATCCAATGTCTCTAAGTGCTGAAGCAATGCAATCAAAATGGCAAATAAATTCAATCTCAACAGCTTCTCTTTGAAGCCTTAATCTGGTCTTCATCTGTCTGACCACCACAATTAGCAAATCTTTAATGGAGTGATCAGGAAGATTGAAATGCTCATCCACTGATTTTAGAATGTTGTGATTTCTGATGTCAGATTTGCACCCACTTATTCTTTTGCACAGAGACCGTCCTGTTTGTCCAAGGCATATAAGGCAGAATGGCATTTCTGACATGTGATGGCATAAATCACACTGGTGGATAAGTAGCTGAATGATCCTTTGATGGAGTGGCTGGTTTTAATAGGTCTTATAATAGTGTCTTCTGTGCAGGCATATAGGCAAAGTTGGCAGTGTGGCTTGTTGAAGGGATCTGTGCCTGCTTTAATGGATCTGTTTTTAGGTCTGTAGTTGTTGGCAAGTATCTGTTTAAGGTTGGGGGGCTGTCTGTAAGTGAGGAGAGGTCTGTCTCCCAAGGCTTTAGAGAGAGAGGGATCATCTTGTAGAATAGGCTGTAGATCCCTGAGGATGTGCTGTAGAGATCTGACTAGGGTGTTGTAGTTTGTGATTAGTGGTGTTCTGTTGTTTTCTTTCTTGGGCTTCTGTAGTAGTTGCCTTCAGGGTACCTGTCTGGCTTTGTCAATTTGTTTCTTCACTTCTGCAGGTGGGTACTGTAGTTTTAAAAATGCTTGACAGAGATCCTGAAGGAGTTTGTCTCTATCTGAGGGACCAGAACAAATGTGGTTATATCTTAGGGCTTGGATATAGACAATGGTGAGTTTTCGATGAAAGCTTAAGAGATGTAGGTAACTATACTGATCAGTAGGCTTTCAGTACAGTGTGGTGCTTGTGTCCATTCCTAATTTATACTGCAGTATCCAGGAAATGGATCTCTTGTGTGGAGTGTTCCAGGCTAAGTTTAATAGTGGAGTGGAAATTGTTGAAATTTCTGTGGAAATCATCAAGGGCATCCCTGCTGTGAGTCCAGCTGATGATATCATAAGTGTAGTGTAAATAGAGGAGATGTGCTTTGGGATGAGACTTGAGGAAACATTGTTCTAAGTTGGACATAAACATGTTGGCATATTGCGGGGCCATGCAAGCACTGATAGCAGTGCAGCTGACTTGAAGGAATAAATTATCCTCAAATCTGAAATGATTGTAGGTGAGTGCAAAGTCACAAAGTTCAGCCATGAGATGTGCTGTGGCATCATCTGGGATGGGTCTCCTAATAGCTTGTAATCCCTCCTTATGTGGGATGTTGGTGTAGAGTGTCTATATCTATAGTGGCCAGGATGATGTTTTCTGGAAGCTCACCAATGGATTGGATTTTTGGGGGAATTCCATGGTGTCTCGAAAATATCTAGGAGTTTTGATAGCATAGGACCCAAGGAGAGAGTCCACATATCCAGATAAGCCTGCTGTAAGAGTGCCAATTCCTGAGATGATAGGGCATCCTGGGTTTCCTTTTTTTATGGATTTTAGGTAGTAGATAGAATATCCCTAGTCAGGGTTCTGGTGGTGTTTTTGTCTTTATTTGTTCCTGTGCTGTCTTGGGGAGTTTCTTGAGTAGGTATCATAATTCATTTTGGTATTCTTCAGTGGGGTCAGAGAAAAGTGGGTTTTAGAATATTGTGTTGGAGCTTGTATATAAGCCTCCTGATCATAATCTATTTTTTCATGATGATAACAGCACCTCCTTTGACAGCCTCCTTAGTAATAATGTCAGCGTTGTTTCTGAGGCTATGGATGGCATTGCATTTAGCAAGGCTGAGGTTATGGTGTAAGTGATGTCGTTTGTCCATGATTTCAGCCTTTGCATGGTGGTAGAAATAATCAATGTGGAAGTCTAGTCTGACTGTCAGGAGGTGTCCATGAAGAATATTTCTTCTTGCAGTGTTGGGAGGAAGGTAACTCTAGGTCACTGCATACATAATTGGTGTGGTGGAAATATTCCTTGAGTCTGAGACAGCGAAAACAGTCCTCCAGATCACCGAAGAATTTTATCTTATGTGTGGGAGTAATGTGGTAGGAAAAAAGTCCCCAAGATATCACAGATTCCTTTGCTGGGGTAAGCATGTAGCTCAAAAGATTAACAGTGTTATTGGGTAGATTGAAAGAGTCACTCCTGTTGTCCTTTGTGGTGCATACTATTTTAGACAGTTTGGTGTTTGTCTTTCTTTTCTGTGCAGATACAAACATTAATGGATCACAAGGGATACTTTATTCACATCAAAGTCAGTGAATAAATGTTGGCAGGTCAGGGAGGATGAATGATGCTCTCCTCTGTAAGAATACGTGACTGTTCAGAAATTGGCAAGTTGCATCTTTCCTTCCTGGTTGATAGATTATGACTGTTAATATTGAATTGCCAGTAGAATCCTGGGGGACCTAAATCCCCTCCTTCTCTCTTGGCTTATGATGTTATACATCAGCCATAGTAACTGTATCAAGGAAAGATTCAGCCTTTGGTTCAGCAAATCCATTATGACACTGAATGTGGTTTTGGTAGATTGAAGGAAGTTTGGCATTGTTTACTTACCAGATTGCATCTCAGTGAGGAAAAAAGTGCAATGGTTATAGTTGCCTAGTTGCCTATTGTATTCTTCATGACAGAAAAGTTGACACCTAGGTAGAGGATGGAAGTTGTGCGGATGTGTGCTGAATTTGAAAGGCAGACACAAGGGCTGCTACAAGAGCTCAGTGGGAAGATACACAGCTCAAAGAGGATTTGATAGAGCACTTTGTTAGTGAGCCTCAGTAATTCATTGTGGTGTATTTTGTTCTACCCGGCTCTGCTGTTCTGGGGCAGTTAGGAGTTGTGTGGTGTACATATATGAATATAACTTTTCAAGTACCAGTTAATCTTGTGGTGCTTGCTGTTTTTATGATTATTACATTGTGTTTGTTACTGATCCTGTGAGTTGTCCATGCTATATGATAAGTAAGTGGATGCTTTTAGTACCACTAGGATTTCTACAACATATGCTGTGAACTAATAAAGATGAATTATTTCCCAAACAATAGAATTTTATTGAGCAATGAACACACTAGAAAAAAATGTGAAAGTTAAAAGCAAATAACATTAAAAACTTCATAAATTTATGGAGCAGAGCTTAACAAGGGGAAAGAATATTTGCATCTATTTTAGCTATACGTACCACATTGAAAGGTCAGTTTATATGAAGCCGCAGTTGTCTTTAATGTCTGCTGATGTAGAATGGCAAAGGTAGGGATGCAGCACATGATGCAAGAAGTATTGCTGAAGATGGTGTAAGGGGGGGTGCTATAATAGAGTTCTCCATTGACTACAAAGGGAGGTGATACCATTATTGTTGAACCTGTAAGTCTACAAGAATCTGCAACATCTGTATTTGTGGCTGGAAGAGCTCCTTTATGTCCTCACATAATTCCCTCTCCTTTTTCTGATGTAATTTCTGTGACTTTCTCCTGTCTGTTCTTCCCTTCTATACACAGTGTACAATATTAACTCTTCAAAAACTTCACAAGGAGTCTGGTGCCACTTCTAAAGACTAACAAAAGTATTTATCACAAGAGCTTTCATGGGAGAAAATCCCACTTTGTGAGACTCTTGAAAATGGCCCATTATCAAGCACCTGATGAAGTGGGATTTTCTCTCATAACAAATGCATTTGTTAGCCTTTAAAAGTGTTGCAAGACTTCTTGTTTATTTATTTTGCTGAATTAGACTAACACAGCTACCATTTTGGAACTTTGTTATCAATGAAGAATTATCCAAGAACGAGTGCTAGTTGTAGGGAAAAGATGAACCTTTGGAAGAAATAATAGTAATAGTAAAAAAAAAAAAAAAATCTAGTGGTGGTGTTGCTGCAGTCTTTCACAAGAGCCTATGTTAAACTTGAAGTCAGTTTCCTTTTTTCATGATTCTGTTTAAATAAATTAAATGTTAATATTATAAAAATATAATATTGGTTTGTAATATTTGATAGGATATTTAGCTGGTAAATTCAAGCAATCACAACTTTTTGATGGGAACTCAAACTAATAAATGAAGTTGATTAAAAGTTTCAGCATACCTCTACAGAAAGGTGACGTGAACTTTAAACACAACCCTGGAAATGACAAATGTTAACTTTAGACTTGAAAGGAACATCTCTGTTGCCAGCATTTCAGAATCACAAATTAATTCTATGTAAATAATTATTGTTAATTAAAATACAACTTTAATACATGCATAAATTATCAGTTCAGTACCTGTTATACTGAAGATCAAGTGAAATATTTTAATGTATGTATTTTAAAAAGCCAGTGGTTTGAGAATCTTCAAGATTAGCCCAATCAAAATGTATCATAAGGAACTGAATGACCAGAAAGGTTTGCTAACTGCTTCATTAGAAGTACACATGCACACACCTCAGATAAATGATTCATTCAAGCCTCATAACTGCTACTGATAACAAACAGGAATGGACATAGAGATTAAAGATTTAGGCAGGTGTTTCATCCATCAGGTGCTGAACCAAGCTGAGGCTGCTAAAAGCATGATGGAAATGACTTTATATTGCTGTTTAATGAACTTTTTAAATGTTATTAAACCTTCAAAGAATGTGCAGAGACTTTACCGAAATACTGCACATTACAAAGAAGAGAAACCGCAGCATGAGATGAAAAAACAAAATGAAACCAAATCAGCCTAGGATGTTCACATCCATGAACTGAGGAGCCTCATGTAAACTTCTCAAAGGCAATGGAACTGTGTATGGGAACACAAGAGATCCTAGTAAGAACATAGAACAGATCATCATAATTGCTTAAACTGAGTGGACCTAGGGTATCCTACCATATTCATAATGCAAGACTTACTGAATGGTGTTCTGAAAGTAAACCCACAGAAACAGTGAATACATCAAAACATAGAACTACTAAAAATATTTTTTTCATCATTGTACTTTAAACATATGAAACACAAAGCACATATAACATTCTGATTGGTCAACATTATTCTTAATATGATCTAGCAAAACATGAGTATCAAATAACTTTAAGCACATGAACTTCACCAAGCACTTTAGTGGAATCAATCATGCTTAATAAGCCCTTGTATATGTCTTTGCATGAAAAGAACCAACATGAATCCTTGGCATTAAGGTGTAATTTGTGTGTTTCTATATATGAAAGCAACATGCTTAACTGTATTTTATCAATATCCTGGAGGGCAATTTAGACATTCTATTAGTTCAGTAATTATTCAAAGATCCATATTTCTATCTTAAAATGATATTTATTTGAAGTGTTGCTGATTGATTAATTTGGAATAAACTGTAATTGGCAAATATATAAAGACCTGTTTTATGGAGCCATATCTATTTTGTACTAAAATCACTATTTCAAAGTAGTACAGTATTTAATAAGATGTGACATTGTGATAATATTGCATTTAGACTTGTTACTTCCTAATTACTTCAAATTTACTCATTTTCATTGTGGAACACTGTGATATAAGCATTTTTCATTTACTTTCTGTGTTATATTGCTCTTTAAAATTAATATTGATTACAAAAATGTATATCTTGCTAAAAGTTAATTTGCACATGGTATTGAATTTCAGGTTGCCTAAACTTAAGCCCAGACCTGAGACGTCTTATAAATTAAACATGCATGTATCTTTGAAGTCTTGAATCTGCAATTAGGTTCAGTAACCTACATTAAGTGAACTTGTCAGAAGCTCTTGCTGAATAAGTGGCTTATTAAAATGACTGACACAATGTGTGTGTTTATAACACATCTGTCCTGTTCGTGTCCCACCATCTGAAGGAGAAGAACACTGCAAGCAATTTTCAACACCATCCCAAACAGGGAGGTCGATGCTGCTGGTACCACTTTGAAAATGTGTGTGGCTAATTTGCGAGGTGCTCAAGTCATCCTGGCTAGAAAAGACATACTGATTTGTCACTACTGCCAGGCAGTCGCCACTGCCATGGATTCTTTGGAGATAACTATTCAAAGCTGCTTCTCACCCAGATCCTCCCTCTCTTCAAGGAAAAGTCAATGGTGCTATCCTTATCTTCCCCTATAGAATGAGTTTGTGTGTGTATTTGTGCATGCATGCAAAAGCATTCAGCCTGCTTTCCTGTGTTTGGAGGGCTGAGTCTGGCTGTAAAGTTGTGTTATTTGAGCCACATCCATAGCAAAGAATGAGTGAGGTCAGTGGAAGCTTTGCCATTAACTTTAATGAAATCAGAATTTCATACTACTCTCCTACCCTTTCATGCATGTACAGTCTTCCCTTTTCCTAGCCTCATTTATGTCAACAAATAGCTGCATTGGGATCTGGCCATCTTTGCCATCACAGGTGTAGGGGGGTGCTTTGGACATCATAGATAGCAAAGTGACAGGAGAAGCAAGTTCTGCTAACCTGTTGTGCTTTCTCCCAACCTGCCGATGGAGGAAGAAGGTACAGCACACCAAATTTTTTAGTGTTTTTTTCTCTTTTTTTCTTCCTGTTTCAGGATCTTAAAACAAAAAAAAAGAAGGAAGGAAGGAAGGATTTTTTTCCCCCCACTTCAACTAGAGATGGATGGAAAATGGTTTTCCCATCCATGAGGATTTTTGAGATAGAAAAGATCAAATTCGGATGAAAAGTTAGTCTTTGAACAGTTTGAGAACAGAAAATTTGTAAAGAATTTTGACTTGGATCAATCAAAATATTTGTGTTTCAGCAGTTTTGAAATGTTTCAGTTTGTGACAATTTTATCTTTTCTCTATAATTAGTTTGCATTGCTTAAATTAAAAGTCATTTGGAAACCAAAGAATACCATTTAAAAATAGTGAAATACTTAAACAATTTTGAATTTATTTTCAATTTTGTTTATGTAAGTAAAATAATTTGTCAAAACGTATCCTCACCTGTAAAAAGTTTTTGACAAATTTGCATTCTTTAACCCCACCCCTATAATTATTTGAATGTTCTCACCACTCTCTAGTTTTAAGTAGGTTTTTAATATGATTACTAATATTTCTTAGATGACGTCATTCACTTCTGTAAACTGTATTGCCAATTTCACAAATAAATGCTTGGCATAAAGTTTATTACATCAATCAGCTTTCATTTCTCTAAAGATCAAAATGTATTTTCTTTTACTTTGCATACTTTCCACTCTTTATTATGTGACGATTTTTACTTTACTTTTAACCTTATTTATTACATAGCATAGCTCATGAGAACAGGTATTTAAAATGAAGCATAAACAAAAGTCATAACAACATAGGGAAATAGTTGAAGCTTAATTTTATTAAGTTTGTTCCTTAAATTATTTATGGATAATGAACCACTATACAAAGGAATGAAATGTCAGGAAATAGGAAAATACAATTTTGCATAATATGGTTCCTTTTAACCTGAGTTATGTGTGAGCACTTTCTTTTCTCTGTTTCCAAGTGGAATAAATATGTTGCTCATAAAATTCAGTAAATCACATTCTATTCAAATTCAGACATGTTGAGAATTAATTATATTTTTCTTATTAAAAAAGATGCAAGCTACTGTCATTTTACATTCTGAATAGTTTTAAATTGACAGTCTTTGAGGGGAAAAAAAATTGCATGGACTTGCCCAAAGCATGTGAAAAATTCGAAACCACATGTTAATAGCATACTTTTGGGGTGGGAATGGTTTGGAATTTAAAATAACTATTCAAGTGATTATTTCTAAAATTATTTCTTTTCAAATACCTATGAAATTTTCATCTCATGTTCTGTTTCAACAAACCACTCAAATGTCTGATTACAGTTAAGCATGTGCTCATATCCATCACTGTTTAACAAAACACTTAGGTATGTAGTTAATTTTGTGCTAAAGTCCTAATGATTTTATATATATCTATGCATCTCTCTTTCTCTCTCTCTCTCTCTCTCTCTGTATGTATATATGTATGTATGTATGTATGTGTATATATATGCATACATATATGTATTACCTAAAAGTCAAAATAGTAACTTTGAATTATAATGTTCTATTCTGTACTTTGTTCCTGTCAGTGAGTTGTTCAATAGTTAATTATATTATTTATTCCACTATCCTAGTGTGTTTTTTCACATACATTAATGGGATTATCTTCAATCATTGACCTACACATTAATTCCTTATTTAGTCAATGCAAACTCAATATTTGATTGACAAAGAGGAAATTATTATAATGTGCCAGAAACTAAGTATATAACTGGTTTGTCTGAAATTACTGACAGTTGTGGAGATCTTCCCCTTGGCCACTATAGTATAGTCTGCCTACTATGTTCTTAATTAAAGTGCCATTCAACCAAAAAATAAATATAATCTGCTGGTAATTCTTCATTAATCTGTTGTCTTGGACCCAGATGTTGACTCCATGATGATAATTGGATTTAATAGACACTTCTCATGAGTCAAAAGGTCTGAGGAACCAGTTTGGTTATCTGACAGTCCAAATGCAAAATTCAGTTCCAGCAGCATCCTTTAATTGCTTGGCAACCATGAGGAAAACATCTGCTAGTTGTGACTATGCTCTAAATTAGTGATCATAAGAAAATAACACTGTGACTGTTTAGCTGTGGAATAACTCAGAACGCTGAAGGCTGTTTCCTGTCCAGTGAGCATTCTTTCATCCAATATTGGCTTAATATTTTATATAAAAACAAGCTACCCTCATCTCTTTTTGTTTAATCACAGTTCTAAAATTAATAGGAGGTAAATTTGAACAACTCCATCTGTAATTAACTACAGTTCAGGTATGCAACTACCATTCAAATGGCATATATTCCATAGACTCCATTTGCATGATATCGTAAATTCACACCTAGCAGACGGCCTCTTTCATATTGTCCATACCAACATAAAATATATTTATATCTATATATGAGATGTATAGGACTTTTCTAAGACGTGCAACTGTATCAGACAAAAGTAGATCAGATATGTGTGGCTTTAGAGACATGCAGCCTAATTCTTCTTTTATTTAACCAGTGTAAATCAGCAGTAATTCTACTGTAGTCAATGCATGTACATTGGTATGGAACTTCAAAAATGTTTAGCTTAAAAAAACTTGATCTATCTATCTATCTATCTATCTACATGGAGAGGAGGTGGATCAGAAAAGTGTTATGGCTGGGTCTTAATCTTGGAGCAGATCCGTTAGTACCCAGGGGAGCATGAGAGAATGTATACTGAGAAGTTCCAAAGGAGTTTCTTCCACAAAAAGCTCTTGTGACAAATACATTTGTTAGTATTTAAAGTGCCACAGGACTCCTTGCTTGTTTTGCAGGGAATGTAGTTTCAGTAAAACAAAGGAACCAACTCTCCTTCTTAAAATCCAGCACCTCCTCTCTGCCCCATCCCCCAGCCAAATTGGAAGATGGGGAGAAGGAAAGTCAAAGAAGTGCTGTGGCAGAGTCCAGAACAGAAAGAAAGGGTCTGGAATACCAGATGGCAGTCACAAGGGAAAATTAGGAAAAGCAGGCTGAGCAAGACCAAGTGACTCAAAGGACAACCCCTTGAGGCTCTGAGGGTATCCAGAAGCCTGATTCTGGGAATAACTTCCTGTTGCTTCCCACTGACATCAAACTGCAATGATTTGCCTCACCCTATATTCTTGCCCCTGCCTACACAGACACCTCTATGTCCCTCCCCTTTCTCCCTCTCTGTGTCCTTAGGGTATGTGAAAGTTAATGAAGACCCAGACATTTCCCTTTAGCTTATGAAACAATGGGCTGTAGAGTAGAAGCTGATTGAAGTTGTTGATTTATGTGTGAAAATCATTTTTACTTGTTCAAAGATTAAACATTAAACATTTCCCAAAACATCAAAAGCTATTTCACTGACTCACTGGCTATCTCCCGAATGTTATCATGTAAATCTTTTTTCTTTTGAGCACTAGAGTTTTGGAAATATAATGGTTGAAAGTTTCTTGGTAAATAACATTTTTTCAGACACTTTTCAGAAATGAGTAACTCTCTTTTTATCCCAAATATAATTCAACCTCCTTCAGATTGTGCCAGATTTGACCTGAAAGGGTGAAATATTCACTGGGTTACCACTTCCAAAAAAAGAGATTTTATTTTTTAATGGAAAGGGTTTACACAACTGCCATTGCGGTGACTAAGCCTTTGTAAGAAAGAAGGTCTCAGTTGGCGTTATTAGGGGTGGAAGAGCAGCTGGAGTCTGGTGATAAGCAGCCTTTGAAATCAGGAAAGGGACATAAAATAACTGGTGGAAATTTACACAATGGGAGCAGGAGGAATGGTATCAGATTTGCCCATCACCTTGAGGTATGTTCATTTATTAGGTTACTTTCCTTGGGAGAGTGGGGTTATAATTCTATCACTGTATTGCTTGCCACTTGTGTTTTTCATTTGGAATGGTACTTCTTCTTTCTGTAAGTCCCCTCTCAATGGCGCCACACTTCAGGACCTCAGGTCCCCAGAGCTGGGTTCCTGTAGCCCCCAGACTGAAACACACATACATTCACAGATTAAGAGAGTATGTCTGAATGCAGCAGGTCTATCAGGACTATCAAGCCAATCCCTCGTAAGTCTTTAGACTCACCAGCCTGAGTTCAGCAGCTCTTCCAAGCTGTCATGCTTATATGCCAGTGGCACTGCACCAGAATAGACTCTAAGCAAGCTGAGTTAAACAGCATTTTCAAGATGCCACCCCTGTATGTCACAGGTTCAGTATGTTACTATAACCACTTTCCATCTACAATTGGTCTAGTAGTAATTCCCTTGATGAGCAAACCCCACCAGATTTTTGGGTGCTACAGGGATCTTTAGCTTAGCTAAGTGAAGCATTGTTGCAGAACAAAATAGGAAGACTAAGGACACAAAAGAGTAAATGACGTTCAAGGAGACTCTGGCAACCAGTTTGATTACACAAGTTATTTTATTGTCATATAAAACTTATGATACTATTAATAATAACTACAAAAGGAGATAAAAGCAACCAGATACAATATTAGATGATTTCAGTAGAGGTACTGAGGAAATCTAGCCCAAGTTTGATTACAAATGGCAGGTTGAGAAAGTTATTCCTGAAAAGAGAGAGAGAGAGATCATATTAGATCTGAGGGATAAAAATGAGCTTAATCAAAGAGAGAGAAGAGAGAGAGAGTAGGGGCCTCACCACACTGTGCAGCTTGAGGTCGAGAAAGGTTTCTAGGTAGCTGGACTGTTCAGTTTGGGTTCACAAGTGCTAGAACAAGGCAAAGCTTCCAACATGATTAGTTAGGAAAAGGTGAGGTCCCGATGGAAGTGATACATCTTTAGAACCCAGACATCAGAACAGAGTTTTGAAGTGGTAGGGGGTATTTGTAGGAAAGAAACAATGATTCAAGGGAAGACACTAGATTTGTTTATGGGAAATGGTGACTGAAGGGAGTATACCAGAATTGTTTTGTTTAGGCTGGGCAATAGGAACTGATCATTCCTGGCTATGGCTATTTCTTTGAGGGAGCTCACAATGCGGGCATGCAGATGCTGTGTTGTGGATATCATCAGAAAAGGTTCTATGACTACTATTGGTCTGATAACTGTTGAGCTGGCTATGTGTGTAGGTGTGGGTTCATTAACTTCTGGAGAAGAGATCTCCTATCATGCTGTGCTTTACTGATCCCAGAGTTCAGTGTGGTTCCTCTCTGGAGCTTTATTCTCCATTCCATATGCTAATAGAGATGCGTCTTTGTTCCATCCATAATGCAAATGAGGTTTTCTGTTTTCCATTTGGTGTCCTAATGGAGATGCTTTCTTCTCACATCTTTGATGTAGATGAGGCTAAGGGAGTTGCCTTAATCCTGTTACCTATAGCCCTCCAAACAAGTGTATGTCTCCCGCTGCCTTTTAATTACTTTTGGTAAGTCTGTCTCTGATTGGTTCTGGTTCAAGCAGAGACTGGAGGCATGAGAGGGGGCTTGAGATGAATCAGAAAGCAGGGATTCCCTAATTATACAGAACAGGCAGATAACAGGAAGACTTCTAGTAATGGGACTTAGTTGCTCTGTTGTAATGGGGTGCTTTGAGATTATGGGGACTCAGAACAGCGCTGTGAAATAGAACAGCTGCTCAGACTGTAATTTTATTCTGTTGAGACTGCTTTAGTTCTCAGAATGTTTTTACCTGTTGTTTGACTATGGGATACCATAAGCATACAATGCAATTAATTCATTTTTGTAAACTCTAGAGTTGCTTTCTTCTTCTTCCCTTAATAGCCATAGCTCCAGGGCATATTAATTGGTGTTACATTGTAGAATCGTGGTAAGAAATGGACTAGGTCATCTACTGCTACCCCATGAATAGCAACAGTCATGGAAAGTCAGTCCTATGATGCTCTAAATTTGGCTACCCAAAAATTGAATTTAAAGTGACATGCCTCCTTGACTATCATTCTTCTTGTGAACCATCGGCATCCCCATGGATTTCAGTGGAAGACGGGAATAAAACCTTTAATACAGACAATGTAATTGCTACATAGAATGTCTTCAACCTGGCCTGCTATAGAATAATACCCCTAGCTGCACATCTGGGTTTGACCATAGAGTCTTCTCCCAAATATAAAGCATATATAAAGCTATGCATGGATACAAAATTTGGATCTGCATTTAATCCATAAGGTGCAGATATGAAGTCGAAATCCACATATTTGCAGAGGTTTAGATATATTGTCTCTCTGTCTTGGACATTTGGAGATCTCTTCATGGGCAAGCTTGTTTTTCTTAAAGGATGGGCTGAGCTGCAATCTACTATGTGTCCATATATTCCTCCATTTCCTCAGACCACCTCGATCTTGAGAGATAGTCTGTGCTTTTGATCCTGAGGAGCTAGTACTGTTTTAGAATCTTCTAGCTGTGTTAAAGTCTCCTTTTACTCTTTGCTCTGGGAGCTACAGTTTGCCCAGTTTGTCTCGCTTCAGCTACATAGGATGCCACTAGGTTCTCTTGCCTCTGGTAATTTACAAACAGCCAGACCTCATGTCCGATGTCCTCTACCTCTGATTGATTGGTGGCCATCTCTTTTCTTCCTTGAACCTTTGATAATGATGTTTTCTTAACCTGGATATTTAGGAATGCCTCAGCTTCTCTGTTTCTCTATATTATCTCTATTTTTCCTTCCAATCCAAGAATCTTCCCCTCCATCAAGGCAACCAGTCTGCACTTAATGCACAGGAAATCCCTTCTGATTTCGGCAGGAAAGGAAAAAAGGCACATTCATTGCAGGTTAATATCACGGCTCTTTCACTGGCTATTATTAAATTAAATGTATAGCTGGACTTGGAAGGAAAGTCTCTCACAATGCTCCTCTCAATCAGGGCTAGGCCAAGGTTTTTTGCTACCCTAGGCCAACAGGAACTTTGGCACCTCCTACCCCTGGCTGCTGGTGGAGCAGTACTGCCGCCAGGGGTCCGGCTGTGGGCGGGGAGTGGAGCAGCCCCATCCCAGACCTTGCCACCCCCTAATTGTTGGTATCCTAGGCAATCACCTAGGTTGCCTCTGTGGAAGGACCGGCTGTGCTCTCAATACCTTCCAAAACTCTTCTCGCCTTTGTTTGTGGGTAACAAATTCAACTAGCAAATGTTGATTTATACCAAGTCTACATGTTTAGCTCAGCTGAGCTCTGCCTCTCACCGAGGGAGTGTTTAACTCCTCAGAGACCTTAACCAACAGGACTAATCAAAACTCAAGGGGTTGGAGCCACAAGGTCCTTATCAAGAAACCATCAAAGAAAGAAACTTGTCTTAGCTGCTTACTCAGGGGCCTATGTCCTAGTGACACAGCCCATACATGCAGGAAAAAAAAAAAAACTGTGAAACAAACCCCACAAATAGACCAAATGCACTATTCCAGGTCCTGCTACCCTGAAACACACATTTCTCAACTGTGCCCTGGGAAACTCTCTTGCTAGCAGCTTCTGTTCATAGCATTTAACTCCTAGTAAAATACTGCATACAGAAGAGATCTAACCAAATCAATCTCAAATCTCAAATGAAATATGAGATCTTTTCCTTTACTGTTCAGATTTCTATTCTCACTGTTTGTTTGTTTGTATTACTGGTAGTTATATATTATAGAACTGAAATAACCAGAAGCACTTAGGGTAGACATTTGTTTCTAGTTGGTAATCTCAGCATTCAACCTTTTTCAAATATCATTCTAACCATATAACATACTTGTTATATGCTAATGAATTCTGCACCAAGTCACTCTGACTTAAGAGTCATTTCAAATGTCTGTCTTTTTTTCGTGATATGATCGAGTTGTATTGTTATATAGATTATTGTACATAATGTCAGGGAATGTTGGGAGGAAAACTGAAGTAAAGTGAGAGAGTGAAACAAAGAAGCAGATGATAAGATAGGAGGGAGAGCTTTACAATACAGATTCTGTATCTGAATCGGCTGAGTTGACTCACTGATTGACACATTTGATACAATGAAAGCAATCCTTAATTCACATGATAAAGAAACACTGTGATGCAGCATGCTCCCTAAAACCTCAGTTTTCTGAGGTCCTTTATCTTTTTTATAGAGTTCTAAATACAGGGCATGGCACTTACTAGAAATTTTTTGTCTCATTATTATATTCAAATAACTGATTTTTTAACCATTTTATCCCCCCCCCACAAAAAAAAATCATGGAGAGAGGATTAGTGTGTTCCTGAAGGATTAAACAAGTATACAGGCTACTGCAACAAATTTTATGCCTTAGAGTCATGGCCTTATACATCTGATAAGTTACATTAATGGCATTGGCTTTTGTGGCATGAAAAGTAATTTTTCGTACTACACCTGGAAAATAAAAATTTAGCAGTGGGCCTAGCCAAATATTTTGTTAAGAATACTCAGTGAATGTTTTCTTTTTTTATTTGTTCGCAAGTTGATCTTGTGAAATTCTTGCAAGTATTTCATTTTTAAAATGTTTTTGGTAAGCAGTTCTTCCTCCAAAGATTGTTTGTGAGGCATTCCTTTTGAATATTTGAAAATCATATTGTTTTGAGTTAGAATGCTCTCTTAATATTGTTTCAGTGGTCTGACTGGGTGTTTTATTTAATGAATCAGCACAATGCACTTTGTAAGTTTTAAAATTAAATATACAATTCAAAATTTGAACTTTAAACTTAAAATTCACTGTCTTGATCATGCACATTAATAAAATTGCTATATGCAAATACTTATGGAAAGCAACTAGGAAAGATTCCCAGGAAAAGTAAAATTGAAAATTAGATTTCCATCCCTAATGGATAGGTTTTGCATACCCAAACACTACTTCTTTAGTGCCCACTACTTTGTGCCATCTAATGAGGAATTTCCAAAGCTGCCTCTTCTTTTGGACACAACTTTGAAGCATTCCCATTCTCATAACAACTGTGTAAATTATTTTTATTGAACAAACATCAACCTTTTTCTTTTCTGTTTGTATACCTGTCACATATAATCAGCTGGGTGAGAATTTCCACAGTGGAGAGGAGTGTAGTGCTGTTCTGTATAGCCTTGTGTGGTTCCCTTCACAATCCCCCAGCAGCTACTGCTCGGAGCTGATTGGACCAATACAAGTGTGAACACAAGTCTCCGATAGCTCACCACTCCAATGATTCTAGCATGCTCCTGACTTAAGAAACATAGACAGCCTTAATGAAGGTGCTATAAGTTAGCACCCATGGGGCCACATAAACCTTTCAGCCTTGAATACTTCTGTCAATACACAATTGTCCAAGTGTAAGTGTGGAAATGATTAGTTACATGATTTTCTTGTAAATAAAGGATCAATGGGAAGCAAATAAAAGGAGCTATGAGCCACATTTAATTAATCTGAAGGATTTTTTATGGAAATGAATGTTCACATTTTAAAAATAGATTATTCATCAAACTCTGTCCTGTATCAGGAAACTAATATGTCTGCCCTTGTGACCAACAGTTACCCTGAAAAAGCTTTTACAAATATGTCATTGAACATGACACAGTTCTGGAAGTTCAGTGCTGCAGTTAAACTGACATTCACTTTAAGAGACAAAGGTTATATCCCAAGTGAACACACAGACAACAGAGTCTCCTCACGTCCCTAAAGACTTTTGAATACAAACAGATTTATGCTGCTTAAGCTGAAAACACAGCATTTGGTATTAACGGGGTCATGTACAAATAGGCCCTATTACAAAGGTCCTAACTGATCGCATATGACAGAGTGTAAGTGAACATTAAAATATATGATGAAGGATGAAATTTCAAGGACACAAAATGCAGAAAGGCACTCAGCTCCATTTATTATTTTTCTGGCCATCAGTCGCCTGATTTCCTTTGAAATTTGCCCTCTTAAGGCATGATGAGAATTTACAGTATTTTCGTATCTTCTTATCCATCTGTGAGTGGTTCAGAGAGGCTTTTTTATACACAGGTATGATGCAGTACATAGCTGGATTGAATCTGAATATTTTATTCACATATCATTTGTTCATTTAAATGCATTTCATTTTATGATGCTAATAGAATACTTCAAATACAACCCCCCTTCCAACAGAGTAGCCAATATCACCCACTACTATTTTGTTAAAACTGACCTTTTGTAGGCTGAAGTCTAATTCACCCTCTGGACAGTTTTCAGCTCAAGTTTATCCAGAAGCCTTTTTTCATACAATTGAAATAAAATTTCCTATATCCAATTTCACAGCTAGTCCTTGAAGAACTGTGAAACTGGCACCATTCTTGACCTATAGGGAGATCAGAAGAATGAATGACTGTGGTGTGAATTTGCTTTCTGTCATCAGGTCACTCATGCAGAACATTGCCATTTTGAAGCTGTTTTTTGTGGGAATGTGAAAGACTTTAAAAGTTTCATTTTATTTTCTGTACAGAAGGCTTTTTAGTGGCCTGTTTCAGCTGAATAGTTACAGTTTTATTTGTAAATTCTAGACAAAGTAGGAAGCCTTTTCTACATTGTTAGAAAAAAAGTCATTTATAAATTGCCAAAAGGGAAAAAAATTCTGGGTTATTTTTGTTTGTGTGCTTCTAATAGGGGAAAGAATATCTGATTTTAAAGTGTTTCCCAGACCCTAGCAGCATAAACAAATGTGTAAACCCAGATCAGAAATGTGCTGATGGTGATTATTGTGGTCGGATGGGAGAGCCTGAAAAAGTATCTGGCTATGCAAAATGCACCCCCCCCATGTGAATATCTCACAGTTAAGCCCTTTTTTGTGTGCGTGACTAATGCTTTTTGGCAGGATACTCATATTCATGACAGAAGAAATATGGACATCTGGGTCTTAATAAAAGTCTGAAACCCCTGCAATGTGCCAGGATTGAAGTCATTGTCTACCCATTACAATTCAATACAGCAATTGCCAATAAAATGGTTTACCTGCAACCTGTTTATTCTAAATATGTGAAATATTTCAAGGAAATTGACTTATGTGGTGATCTTCAAGGGCTGGGAATATACCAAGCTTGAGTAAGAAGGACACAAAAATTACAAAGAGGACTGGCTTGAAAAAAAATGCTTTACTCACAGAAAATGGTTTCCTATGAAAATCTCTTTCTTAAGGAATAATGGATATTTAAAATACTTAGGGGGTTGCCGTGTTAGTCTGTGTACAGCAAAAAACAATGACAGTCCTGTGGCACCTTAAAGCTTAACAAATTTCTTCAGGCATGGGCTTCAACTTACTTTATCAGATGCAATCTGACAAAGGGGGTTGGAGCCCACAAAAGTTTATGCCTGAAGAAATTTGTTAGGCTTTAATGTGCCACAGGACTCTCATTTTCATTTAAAATACTGTATGGGTATGTCTACACGGTAACTCTTATTTTGAAATAACCCATTTTGAAATAACCCATTTCAAAATAAAATCCTTATTTCAAAATAAGTTAATTTGAATTAACAGTTTGTTAATTCAAATTAAGGGAAAGCCTGCTTTTGAAATGGCTGTTATTTTGAAATGGTTATTTCAAAATAAGGCCATTCAGACATGTTGTTTTGAAACAGTTATTTCGAAACAATGGTAGTGTTTCGAAACAACGTGTCCAAACGCTGTTGTTTTGAAACAACCGTTTTGAAACAACAGCTATTTCGCTTTCCTGCTAGTTTTAACAGTTTTGAAACAATGACCGTTATTTCAAAACAACAGTACGTCATGTGGACATGAGAAATTTTATTTCAAAACAACGGCTGTTGTTTCAAAATAAAACTCACATCTGAACACAGCCTATCTGTTTATGTTAAGTATTAAGGTTGTTCCTGAGAGGCTTATCTTACAGAAAGACGTTATATAGTACATAGCTGGATTAAATCTAAACATTTTTATTCTCATATCAATTATTCATTTGAATATATGATGCTAATATCACAGTTCAAATACAAACTTATCTCATACAGAGCAGCCAGTGGCACCTATTATTATTGTAGTAAAACTCTGGGATCAATTTTAACTTTTCTCCCTTTATCTTGTCATCTTTATCCTTGTTTTACTGCTCCTCAGAACACTAGAAGTCTCTTTCTCCCTCTGTTCTAGCTCCTGTTTATGACATTTAGATCTCAAGAGACTGCAGGCAATAGAGTCTTGAGATCCCATGATTCTTCTTCTTCTTAGATTCATAGATTGCAAGATTAGAAGGACTAATTGTGGTCACCCAACCTCCTTTAAAACACAGGCCACTGAATTTTCCCAAAAGAAATTCCTGTTAGACCTATAGTGCATCTTTAGGAAAAGCTGTCCATGTCAGATGTGGAGCCCTATTTAGTAGGTATGCTGAGAAGTCATTTACCAGATCAGGTTCCATTTGAAGTTTGGCAAAGGAGGAGGATGTGGTTGTGGTAGGCTAAATATTATAAGGTTGGTATCATATTATACATATTAACTTTTGTTCCTGTTGCCATTTTCTGTAGACTCAAGTGATAAGCTGCCCATAGCAGATCATTAGCAGACATAGGCACCTCCCTGCAGTCTGGATTTAGAAGCCCATCGGTCATGAGAGAAGAGGGGCTTAGGATACAACACTATCATTGTCATTTCCCATTGGCTAGCTCCCCACCTAGCATGTGAGCTTTTGCAGACTGAATTCTAAGGTTCTTATTTCAATCCCATTCTTTAGACAGGGAGATTAGGCACCTAACTTAGGCTTTCTTCTTCTTGTTCCTAGGTGCTTTGGTGCTTAGCAGTGCAACATGTCAATTCTTTTGTGGCTATGGGCCTTTGTTTTCCTCAGATATAGCAGCTTTCCCCCCCCCCTTAGTCTTCAAAATATAACTGGCAATTATTTTTGCTAACCAAAGCATGGTAAACAGAGTGTGGTGTTCTTTCCCGCCTTTCACAATGTGTAGTTGTGGCATTGACCTCTAGGGGAGCCACATATTAATCATCTAAGTAGGGTAAAACTGTGAAGAATGGGGCAGTGCCCCCAATGCTGATGACTATTCTTTCATAAGATATACTACACTGCCAAGAAACAACTTCTCACACTGGTTACTCAGAAGACAAAACCGTAGTTCCCTTACACCTAGCCAGCCCTCTGACTACCACCCAGTCAGTCAGTCAAATATGATATGAAATACTGAAAATCTTGTCTATCATACTTCTACCAATCCCAAAGGTTCAGACTCTTTACCAGCCAGGTCAATAAATAGTTCCAATCCTACCAAATGCACATGCAAAGCTAACACTTATAAACAAAACTATTATTTATTTGTTTATTTATTTAAAATAGAGAATATTGGTTAAAAGGTCATATACATAACAGTTGAGAATAATATCCATGAGTCAGTTTCAAAGTAGAGATGGTATCTGATTTGCAAAGTTCATTTAGGGTTGTAGCCATGGGAAAATAAAGTGCGAATTTGCAGAAGTCTCTGGAATCTGCCTAAAAAACTTGGAGGGGGGGGGGGAGGTCACCAATCCTTGTTCAAAGCTTCTTTGTCTGAAATCCATTTCAGAATAATGAAGCAGGAAATGAAGACAACATGAAGATGTTTTCAGGCTCTTCTCCCATTTGCTACCAGATGTTCTTTGTCTTAGTTTGTAGAAAGTCACAAAAACAAAATGAAGTGCAAGGCCACATGAGCAAGTCACATGTTTTATTGAGTCATTGGAGCAGCCATTGCCCATATTCCAGCTAAAATGTCCACAGGGAGGCTAGATAAATAAAGATAAGCTTCTTCTATGAACTAGGTGTTCTTCTATGTGTCATCAACTGACATTCATTCATTCATAATGTAACTAGAGTGAATTCAAATGGTTACCCTCAGGGCAAACATGTTTGACATCCAGATGGAAAGTCATATTTACATCATTAGATGCAAAGATAATGCATGTATATAAACAACAATTTATAACTTTTCAATTGGTACCATGCACAACATTTGTTTCAAAAGATTTGTTGTAAATTGTATAACAATGGTGCCAACAATGCTATGCATGATCATATTTTAATCATACAATGACGCGGTACTCAGTTTCCTTTGTTTAAAGAGAATGCAAATTCTTACCAGCACAGAAAGATAGCATCTTACACTGACTTCCCACATGGGTAAATAGCCACAGAAGAGGCAAAGTGGTAAAGAAATGGATCAATTGTCTCTTATATTTGCTTTCCCTTTTCTGTATTTTTCTGCCTTTGTTCTCCAACTGTATTTTCACATATTAAGTTACAGTAAGTTAAATACGTAGCCCCAAAGAAAACTTGGTTTGATTTTAGTGGGTTAATGTTCTTTTGCTAATATGTTCTTTCAGTTTTCAATGGTCAAGGAAGTCCTATGAGTATCTTTTGGATGCAGAACTTATGAGCCCAATGTTAGGAGTAATTAGCAGTTAAACTACAAGTGTCATTTCAGTTTTAATAACAAACAGCTCTATTTGCCACATATGTATCTCAGTTTCTTGGTATTGCCACTGAAATTGGTTTTGAAATAGTCAGTCTGGAGATTGTTGATTTCTTTTCTTTCCTTAAACTAAATCTTGAAAACTTCTTGGCTAACATATTTCTTTATTTAACTTATTATTAAGAGTTAATGAAGTGGACAATAAAGATATTATTAATTATTTAAAAAAATAGATTCAAATGGGAGTTTAAATCCATGTGCAGTTTAGTTCCTGTGAATCATTTCAATGTTCTCACTAAAAAAAAAAGCTGCCCCCACACAACTTATATGACTTAAAAAATTATTTCTAGGCATTAGCAGCTGCTTCTGTTTCTAAACAAAACTAAGAACATGTTCCTCTTAGTCTTCAAAGAAATATAAAGAAATTTCTGAGCAGTTGATTAGATGCATTAATTGTCTTTGATGCTATGGAACCCAAACAAGGTAGTCTGCTGCAAGATCGTAGAAAGGTTGCTACCTACTGCAATATAAAAGGGCTGCTAACTGACATGTAGTTCTTCATATAATGTATATGATGGGCCCTCAATTAGAATTAACTTAAAAAATGTTGTTACTTTCCAAGCATTTTTAGCATTTTGGATTTTCTTCTCTTTTTGGTCAACTTGATATGGCTGTACCATTGAAAATCTAGAATGTACTTATGAATCATCATACGGACTTTGGAACAGTATAAATCCATCTGAAGAGTGTCTGCTGCTGTTACTTCCTTGTCTGGGAAGTATGGCCTATTGTAAACAATAAATGAGAAAAACTAATTTTCTTAGTAGATATTTTTATAATCATATAAACAAAATAATTAAGGGCCTGGTTATGCCCCAGATTTGCATAGTGTATGATCCACTTCTGGGTAGAAAGTGGACTCATGTGCCTCTGAGAAATTTATGCCTTTTCCCAGCCACAGTCGAGGGGTTTCCACAGGGCCTAGGAATCTACCATATAGATACTTGGGAGCTTGAGGGCTGAGGGAGAACTCAGGTGAAATTGCTCTGTGGTAACAGAGCTTGTAGCAGTCTTATCCTTCCACTTCTATCCCTTTATGCATTGGGAAATCTTCATTTAATATCGGGGTCCAAGGACCAGGTTCCAGATCCACTGGAGGTAGCAAGAAGGCCACAACACTTGGGTAGAAGATTCTTGTGGATGGTCCTGGCTTCCTGCTGTATCCCAGGATCTGCAGGCTGTTTGGGTAGTCTCATAGTCATGTTTCTATATTGGAGAGGGAGAGTCAGAATAGCTCTGAAGGGACATTCTGTAGGTTCATTTCACGCCTTCCTTTGGGTTTTCCAAGGAGAAAATTTGTTTCTCACATGAATAGGCAAATTAAATTTGCTATTTCACAGAATCACAAGGCTGAAAGGGAAGTCATAAGTTGTCTAGTCCAACCCCCTGCTAAAAGCAGAATCACTCCCACTAAATAATCTCAGCCAGGGTTTTGTCTAATCGGGCCTTAAATGTTTCCAAAGATCGATATTCCACCGCCTTCCTAAGTAACCCATTCTAATGCTTCACCACCTTCCTAATGAGATAGTTTTTCCTTATATCCAACCTCGACCACCCAAGCTGCAGCTTCAAACCATTGGTCCTTGTTTTGTCCTCTGTTACTACTGAAAACAGCCTAGCTCCCTCCTCTTTGGAACACCCCTTCAAATGGTTGAAAGCTGCTATCAAATCCCCCCTCAGTTTTCTCTTCTGCAGACTAACTAAGCCGTATTCCTTTAGTCTCTTCTCATACGTCATGTGTCCCAAACCCCTAATAATTGTGTTGCCTTCCCCTGGACTCTTTCTGATTTGTCCACATTCTCTCTGTAGTGTGGAGCCCAAAACTGGATGCAGTATTCCAGATGTGGCTTCACCAATGCAGAATAGAAGGGAATAATCACATCAGTCGGTTAACCGGGAATACGCTTACTGATGCAGCCCAATATGCCATTGGTCTTTTTGGCAACAAGAGCACGTGGTTGACTTATATCCAGCTTCCCATCCATCATAACAGCTAGGTCCTTTTCTACAGTGCTGCTACTTAGCCGATTGGTCCCCAGCCTGTAGAAGTACATGAGATTTTTCCATCCTAAGTGCAGGACTTTGCACTTTTCCTTGTTGAACCTCATGAGATTTTGTTTGGCCCAATGTTCCAATTTGTCTAGGCCTCCCTCAATTCTATCCCTGCCCTCCAGTGTGTTTACCATTCCCCTCACCTTGGTGTCATCTGCAAATTTACTGAGCGTGCAATCTATCCCATCATCCAGATCATTAAAGATGTTGAACAGAACTAGCCCCAGGACTGACCCCTGGGGCACTTCACTAGTTACTGGCTGACAACTAAACACTGATCCATTGAACCTTACCCTCCAGGCCTGATAATTTAACCAGGTTTCTATCCAGCTTATGATCCATTCGTCCAAACTATGCTTCCTGAACTAGCTGACCAGAATGCTGTGGGAAATCATATCAACAGCTTTACTAAAATCAAAGTATATCACAGTGACAGCAATTCCCACATCCACATATTCAGTCATCTCACCACAGAATATGATCAGGTTGGTCAGGAATGATTTGCCTTTGGTGAATCCATGCTGACTGTTCCTGATCACTCTATTTTCCTCCAAGTACTTGTAGAATGGATTCTTTGAGGACCTGCTCCATGATTTTTCCAAGGATTGAGGGGAGGCAGATTGGTCTGTAGTTCCCCAGGTCCTCCCTTTTCTTTTCTTGAAGATAGGCACTACATTTGCCTTGTTTCCAAATATCTGGGACCTCCGCATTTGCTATGAGTTTTCAAAGATAACGCCTAGCGGCTCTGCACTCACATCAACCAACTCTCTCAGATGCAGTTCATCCAACCCCATAGACTTGTGCACATCCAACTTTTCTAAGTAGCCACTAACCTGACTTCATCACCAAGAGCTGGGCTTCTTCCCTCTATTTTGTGTTACCCAGTGTAGTAAGCTAGAAGCTGACCCTGTCTGTGAAGACTGAGGTTAAGAAAAGCATTGAGTACTTCAGTCTTATCCACATCATCCACCGTGAGGATACCTGCCCCATTCAGTAAGGAACCTACACCATCCCTGAGCCTCTTCTTGTTACTGATATACTTGAAGAACCCCTTCCTGTTATCCTTCACATTCTTTGCTAGCTGCAACCCCAATTGCCCTTTGGCCTTTCTGCTTTTATGCCTGAAGGCCCGAGCAATATCTTTATACGTCTTCCTAGTCATCTGTTGAAGTTTCCACTTTTTGTAAGGTTCCCTTCGGTGTTTTAGCTCAATGTAGAGTTCTCTGCTAAGTCATGCCGGGCACCTTCCATATTTATTGTTCTTTCCTCATAGACTCATAGACACTAAGGTCAGAAGGGACCATCATGATCATCTAGTCTGTACGGGAGTACACTGCAGGCCATAAAACCTCACCAACCCACTCCTTCAATGAACCTCAAACCCATAACAGAGCTATTAAAGTCCTCAAATCATGATTTAAAGACTTTAATACAGATAATCAACCAGCAAGCTAGCCATGCCCAATACTACAGAGGCAGGCAAAAAACCCTCAGAGACCAAGCCAATCTGCCTTGAAGAAAAATTCCTTCTTAACGCCAAATATGGCAATCAGTTAAACCCTGAACATGAGGGTGAGTCCACAACAGCCAGGTCAAGAAGAACTTCTCTGTAATAACTCAGAACCCACTCGATCTAATGCTGCTTCCCATATCCCTATCATACCCATCACCAGTAGTAAAAGACAGACAATGGCCAAGCTACATTGTACATCATATTATTCCCTCCATAAACTTATCAACCTCTGTTTTGAAGGCACCTAAGGTTTTTCGTCCTCCACTTTCCTTGGAAGACTATTCCAGAACTTTACTCGTCTGATGGTTAGGAATCTGTGTCTAATTTCAAGCCTAAGTTTTCTGAAGAACAGCTTGTATCCATTTGTTCTTGTGTTCACATTGGCACTACATTCAAATAATTCCTCTCCCTATCTTGTATTTATCCCTCTAATGTATTTATAAAGAGCAATCATATCTCCTCTCAGCCTTCTTTTGGTCAGACTAAATAAACCAAGTTCTTTAAGTCGTCTCTCATAGGAAAGATTTTCCATTCCATGAATCATCCTTGTAGCCCTTCTTTGCACCTGTTCCAGTTTGACTATTTTCTTAAACATGAGTGACCAGAACTGTACACAATATTCCAATTCAGGTCTCACCAGCACCTTGCATAATGGTACTAACACCTCCTGGAAATACCTCTTCTGATGCACCCCAAGGATCACATTAGCTTTTTTCACTGCCAAATTGCATTGGCTACTCATTGTCATTCGGTGATCATCCAGTACGCCCAGGTCCTTCTCCTCCCCCATTATTTCCAGCTGATGCATTCCCAACTTATAAGAAAAAATCCTGTTATTTGTCCCTAAGTGCATGACCTTGCACTTCCCATTGCTGAATTTCATCCTATTTCTAATGCTCCACTTTACAAGGTCATCCAAATCATTCTGTATGCTATCCTGATCCTCCTCTGTATTTAGCAGTACCTCCCAGCTTGTTGTTGTCTGCAAACTTAAATAGCACATTCCCACTTTTTGTGCCAAGGTCAGTAACGAAAAGATTGAATAAGATGGGTCCCAGGACCGATCCTTGGGGAACTCCACTAGCAACCTACTTCCAGCTAGACAGTTCACCTTTCACTATGACCCTCTCTGGTCTCCCCTGTAAACAGTTCTTTATCCACCTTTCTGTTTTCACATTAATCCCCATCTTTCCCAATTTAAATAATAATTCTCCTTCTGAAACTGTATCAAATGCCTTGCTGAAATTTAAGTACCACCACATTCCCTTTATCCAAAAAAATTGTTATCTTCCCAAAAAGGAAATCAGGTTGGTCTGGCATGATCTACCTTTTATGAAGCTGTGTTCTATTTCATCACAGTTACCATTCTCCTCAATATCCTTAGGTACCTTCTCTTTCAAAATTTTCTCCAAGACCTTGCATACTGCTGAGATCAAACTAAGAGGCCTGTAGTTACCTGGATCCCTTTTACTCCCTTTCTTGAAAATAGGGACTACATTAGCAATTCTCCAGTCATAAGGCACAACCCCTCTGTTCACCAATACTTTAAAAATCCTTGCTAACAGGTGGCAATTTCATGTGAGAATTCCTTTAGTATTCTTGGATGGAGATTATCCGAACTCCCTGATTTAGTTCCATTAAACAGCTGAAGCTTGACTTTCACTTCAGATATGGTAATTTCCACTTCTACATTCTCATTCCCATTAGCTGCCCTACCTCTGTCCCCAATCTCACCATCACCCTCATTAAAGACAGAGACAAAGTACTTATTTAGATATTCAGCCATGCCTAGATTATCCTTGATCTCTACCCCATCTTCAGTGTACAGTGCTTCCAACCTCTTCCTTCTGTGTTTTCTTTCTATTTATATGGCTGAAGAACCTTTTACTATTGGTTTTGATTCCCTTTACTAGGTCTAACTCTGCTTGGCTTTTGACCTTCGTCACTTGATCCCTACATGCTCTGACCTCTAAAAGGTAGTCCTCCTTTCCTATCCCTCCCAACTTCCACTCCTTGTAGGCCTTGTGTTTCCTGCTAATTGCCTGTCTAAGATATACATTCATCCAGCTTGGTTTAGAACCCATGCCTGAATTTTTTTCAACTTTGGAATGCAGGCTTCAGATAGTTCCTCACATTGGAATGGTAGCTTCCTTTTTCCCCTTCAGATTAGCCTCCAAGGGATCCTGCCCACCAGTTTCCTAAGGGAGTCAAAATCTGTTTTTCTAAAGTCTAGGGTCTGTGTTCTGCTTCTTTCCCTTCTTCCTTTGATCAAGATCCTGAACTCTACCATCTCATAGTCACTGCTGCCCAGGTTGGTGTTCACTTCTACTTTCCTGATCAATTCTCTGTTTGTGAGGAGCAGGTCAAGAGGTACAAGGCCACTAGTTGATTTCTCCAGCATTTGTACCAGGAAGTTGTCGTCAAACCTCCTGAAAAATTTCCTGTATTTTCTGTGCACTGTTCTATTACCAGGGGCATTGTTGGCTGGGGGAGGGACCCAGGGAAAGGGCCCAGGCCCCGCCCCTGGCCTACAGGCCCCACCCCCAGCCTGCAGCCCCCACCCCCTGGCCAGGGACAAGGACAGGCGCTGCCACAACACCACGGGCAGCTAAGCCATGCATCCCCCTGGGGATGGGGATGGAAGTGGCCGCAGGAGGGTGGGCCCCACATTCCCAGCTGGGGACTGGTCTGCCGCTGCCATGAGTGGCCAGGCCCCAGATCCCTGGCCAGGGACGGGGCCACTGCAGCCACTGGGACCAGGATCTCCGGCCTGATTGGGCCAGAGATCCAGGGCACTGGTGCTGGGGTTCGGGGCATGTGCTCTGGAGTGCCCAGTGCCAGCGACGCCCCTGTCTATTACCCTCCCAGCAGATGTCAGGGTAACTGAAGTCCCTCCATGAGACCCAGGGCCTGTGATCCAGAAAATTCTGCTAGTTGTCCATGGAAAGCTCCATCTACCTCCTCGTTCTAGTCTTGTGGGCTAAAACAGACAACCAACACAACGTCACCCTTGTTGGACTCTCCTTTAAACTTAATTCAGAGACTTTCAACAGATTTTCTCCACTTTCTTAGTGGAGCTCTGAGCAGTCACAAAGCTCTTTTACATATAGTGCTACTTCTCCATTCTTCTCCCCTGCCTCTCCTTCCTGAACAGTTTATCCCCCCCCCCATGGCAGTGCTCCAGGCCTGCAAGCTATCCTACCACACCTCTGTTATTCCAATTACATCATAGTTCCTTGACTGTGACAGTACTAGCAATTCTTTCTGCTTGTTTCCCAGACTCCTTGCATTTGTGTATGTGAAAGGTGAATTTTCCCACTTGGATCTTCTTGTAGCTGAACTCCAGCCTGTGTGTTGGAATGTAACCTGCTAGGCCCCTGATCAGATAACAATTATGTGGAGTTGTCCTTCAGGGTCAGAAAACCACAGAGAATAACAGTTTTCTAAGAAACCCACTGCAAGTACCCCCAGATCAGTTCAGACCAGACCCTGGGGAAGTGATAAGATAAACGACAGTGAACATCTGCAAAGTTCAAGAGAAAAACAAAACCTACTGCCCAAAGTCAGTAAGCTTCCTGGCATGTGAGTGATATCCTAACTCTGGGAATTTTAGCCATAAAAAGGGGGCTCTGTTTTGGGATACGTTGAAGAGATGACAGGTCAGCAGCCTGTCGTGTCGCCAAGGGATCTGGCCACCCCATGGCACTCCCCGCCACCCGTTAGGGAGGTGTTGAACCCCTTGACTGATCACCAAGGGAACCTGCAGTTCTCTTTTTTTTTTTTCTTTTTTTCTCTTTTTGCAAATCTTTTTCTTTTCTTTCTCCTTTTTGACTCTTTTGCTAATTTCTTTTTTTCACCTGGCCACCCCAGATTGCAAGTCCACAGGCCTCTGCATACCAAAGCAGATAGCAGGGGATGTTCAACCAGTTGCAACCAGTTGTGTTGGGCTGTGGATTTTTATGGCCACAGGCAGCCACAGTGAGCTGTAAGTTCATTTGAGCCAATGTGAACACCAGGCTGGTTAAGTGCTGGTTTTTTGAGAAGCATGTAGTCGGTTGACATCAGACCGGTATGCTGCTGACTTTAGAGACGGCCCACAAGCTCTGTAAGCTGCACTTTGCGTCACAGACAATTGCTCAACACCGGGCTGCTCTCTCACGCTTTACACTCTGTTTCAAAGAAACAGGTCTGCTGCCTGTTCCTCCAGAGATAACATCTTCATGTGGTAAATAAAACCTGGTCAAATTCAGCATTTAAATTGGGAAATGCTTTTTGGGGATGTGTGTATATGTAGTATCACTGCTCTAAATTTACTAACCCCAGAGATCAAGATCAGGCTGGTGTTTGTTACCTCTAACTCCTCTCCCACAATCCAATCTGGGCAACAGCAGAGTGAAAGAGTGTGATGAAAGAATAAATTCACTTGTATTTCCTGCCAGGCACCCCAGCTGACCCTTGTAACTCCTAGCCGCAAACAGCCCATGGCTAGCCCCATTGGGCCATGACCCATGGTGTCTGGATAGCAAGGGGGAGAAAGCAAGGTGTTCATACTCTTCTGGGCTGCGCATGATGTTCCTGTGTGTGTGATAAATAGAAAAGCTATTTCGCCCATGGATTGTGCTCTCTCTTTATCTCCAATGAACCCCACTCTGGTAAACTGCACAGGATTGGCACTGGGGTTTTACTTCAGGGTTAGGCACAGGGATTCGGATAGGCATTATAGTGGTATTAGTGCTATATTTTCTGTTTATTGGGCTATTAATTTGTACTTGGAAGATCTTTAAGTGCCTTAAAGAAATAGCGTTCTGAAAAAGCAGTTTGTATGGGGGTTGGGATAAGTGGGATTTAATAGGAATTGCAAGCTTTTTTAATTTTAGTAATAACAATATTAGTAATTTGTTTAGTTTGGCTTAGTAGCATAGAGGTTACCAGAAGTATGTAACCACAAGCTGCTATCACTGAATTTGATAATTTTTATACAATATTGTTAAACATTATTAGAAAAAAAATATATTAACCTCTCATTAACCTACTTTTTTTTCTTCTTTTCTGTCACCTTATCTACCTCAATAAAAGTAACATAAATAGTGATTAAACAGAGAATGGTGGTGTTGTCTCTTACCTCTCAATTGGGACACACTCTCGCAGTGCAGGGTCCGCACCCCAGTGCCCCACTCTCCCACAACAGTGTACAGGCACCTAAGATACTGGGCCGATTGCCTTACATTTCCCTGCCGATTGTCTCTCCTATTGTATCTTCCTCCTTGGATTTTCTCCCAGTTTCCTCCTGCTCTAGTCACCTCAGGGTTTAGGGCTTCATTAGGACACCTAAGACATTGATTTGATTCCCCCTCCCCCAGTTCTGCGTAGGGTCTCTTTTACTTCTGCTGTTACAGCCCTGGATCTCCACAAGTTCCATCCCTTCCCCCAGGTCTCCCTCATTGTGACTTACCTGTGGGCTTTGGCCACCTATGCTCGTCAAAGCTAGTTTAAAGCCCTTCTCACTAGGTTAGCCAGTCTATGTCCAAATATGGTCTTCCCCTTCCTTGATAAGAGGAGTCAATCTCTGCCTAGCAGTCTTTCTTCCTGGAACAGTACCCAATGGTCAAGGAAGCCAAAGCCCTCCTGATAACACCATCTTCACAGCCAGGCATTCATCTCCAGGATGCATCTGTCACTGCTCAGGCCCATACCCTGGACTGAAAGGATGAAAGAGAACACCACCTGTGCACCAAAGTCCTTCACCCGTGCTCCCAGAGCCCTGTAGTCTGTTTTGATTTGCCAAGAGTTACCTCTCACAGTATCATTAGTGCCCACATGGATGAGTGGCATGGGATAGTAGTCAGAGGGCTAGATGATTCTTGACAATCCCTCCATAACAGCTCAGATATGGGCACTTGTCAGATAGCATACCTCCTGGGATGTCATGTCAGGACAACAGATGTGTGCTTCTGTCCCCCTCAGATGAGAGTTCCCAAACTCCACTATCCTATGTTTCTTCCTGGGTGTGGTGGCTGAGGTTCTCTCAGCCTAGGGTGTGCATGAGTTCTACTCTTCCACATCATCCCACGTTGCCAGGGCCACATAATGTTTTTTTTTTGTTTGTTTGTTTGGGTTTTTTTTTTCCCATTACCATAGAAAGTGGGAAGGAAACAGGAATGGAGCACAGGCTTCTGCCAGAAGTAACCAGCTGCCAGTGTTCCCCCGCTACCAGAGCCATTTCATCTTTCTCCAGTGGTGTGACAGAAGTCCCTTGTACCTGGATAGTTTCCTCAACCCTAAATGGCTCCTTGTAGATGCTCTCTAGGGAATGGATACTCCTGAGCCTAGACAATTATTTCTGTAACTCTCCCACCTGCTTCCTGAGAGATTCTACCAGAAGGCATCTTTCACACTGAATGATCTCCCCAGTCTGATTGTCTTTGAATGGGAAATGCAGGCCACAGTCCCTGCAAGTCCACACTAGAATCTAGCTGGAAACGTCCATGAAGAATGTCTGTTTGCATAAGTGCAGGTGGAGAAGACAGAAGCATTGCTGGCAGAAGTGATATTACTCTTCTTCATCATAATGATCCCCTAAAAAAAAAATGCATCTTTCCCTCAGCACCCCTGTTTGAAGTCTCCTGGTCACAAGCTCCCCCTGGTCACTCAGCCTCTGGTTTTTAAGGCCTTCTCTGCCTAGGTCAGCCCTTGCCCCTTGTTGTGCACACGGGGTAAGGGTGATCACAAGGCTGTTTGAGGGTGATCAAGGGTGAGCAGGGAACAATGGTACAAACAGCCCCCAGGCACACAATCAATAACAGTCCCACTTCACACAGTAATGGACAAGTAACAGAAATCACCCAAGGTATGCTCTCTTCCTGGCTTCTTCTGCAAGGGGATCTCCTTCAACACCTTCTCAAAGCTTCTCCTTCTTCCCTCTCAAACTCCCCTGTTTACATGATTTGATAATCTCTTTTTTTTTTTCTTTCACAACATATTAGGAAGCTAAAGTTCATTAAGGGTTAGGTCCCCAATCTTTCAGTAAGCTTTGAGACGGCTTCTTCTGCAGTAGCTCAGGGATCTGCTCACATGGAGCTCATGATGGGCTGGATCCTAAGACAATGTTTTAAACAAAATTTATATTTGGGGATCAGATGCTCATCAAAAGGTGCCAATAAATGCAATGATAATTCTAGTCATGTATTTGACACTTAGTATCTCTTTAAAATATTGTGGTGTTACTCCATTATTATGGCTACAAAACTGAAATTAGCTTCCTGCCTCCCATGAAACCCATGATCTGATATTTGATATATTGTGCTATGTTGCTACCTGCTATGTTATAGAAACAACCAAGTTTGAAAGCACTGAGTATTGGTGTTTCTATTGAAAATGCCAACAGACTAAGTAGAGCAGTACTGCTGGGCAATCCTAGAATATGATTCAAAAAGTAATTCATCTCCTAAAGTTCACCTTAATTTAATGTATTTGTAGAGATAATTAGAATACTGGTTCTGTTCATTAACATTTCAAATCTCATTTAAATGTAAATTGTAATATTCTTCTTTTGTGCAAAGTGGGTAGTTAGTGTCATTCATGAGTGATAAGTAATTTGTTCCTCATTAGCTGTAAGAATAGATAAAGATATAGATCAGAAGTGGATAACATAGTTTAAAGATGGCTACCTGTCTAGAATAAGAATTTAAAACAAGCACCTATTGTTTTTTCTGTAATTTTACATTTTTAATTTTCTACTAATTCATAATTCAGTACATTCTCTGTTAATTGGTTTTTGTTGTATTATTCATGGTGGGAGTGTGAGAGTATAACAATGTTTTCATTGGGTGACTTATGAGAAATTGTGTGCAATTTTAAAATATTTTTTCCATATTAGTTCAAATTAAACCCACCCTTAATGAAGAATTATGCTTCCAATTACACTTCAAAGAGCTAGAAAAAACTTTGAAATAATACAGCCTGCCTAAAAAATGTATTAAAAATCATATTTGTTTATGCAGAAGGCTATCTTAGAGATAGCTTGAACTATCTCGGAAGTCTGCTACTCAAATACATTTCTGAAACTACTACAAGGAATGAGTTAGTAATAAAAGAACTTCCTTTCCATTGATCTTATGTTTCCCTCTGAGGGGAAACTAGGGCAGGAGATTCCTTGAACATGTTTCTTTTGTTGAGAGGTACTTGGGAGATGAGCATGAGTTTGTAGACTATGCACCCTTGGCACAAGGGAAGCTCAGGGATCAACAGGCAAAGAAATTCCCTTTTCTTCAGAACAGCTTCACAGATACCTTATTTTGCATAGATTCTGGTTAAACTTCTGGTGGAAAGCTAGTAATATTTTGATTTAGTGTTAAGGTATTTTGTCATGTGACAAAATGTACATTTCTTTATACTGGATAAAAAAAATCTATTTATTATATGTGCAGTGTAAGATTTATGATACCTTTAAGTGCTTAGATTTTGCAGAGGTCATGCTGTGTGCTATATCCTCATCACTTACCAGCTTTGTTTTTAATTAAATTTTTGGTTTTGGAATTTCCCAGTGTTTTTCATTTTGTTTTGCTTTGCTATTTTCTAACTTTTCCTAACTTGGACAGGTAAAAAGATGTCAGAGAAAATTTTCAGAAAGGGTTGCCTAACATTAAGAATTTAAATCTATAGTCAGGGACCTAAAAAAGTAGCTTAATAGAGCTTTAGCAGTCTAACTTTAGGTACTCATTTTTTGAAAATCTGTGCACAATTTTTATTGTATTAGAAGGGCATCTTACTTTTATATAGCTGTGCAAAATCGTGAGAAGCATAAGGCGCTTTCCCTATCTGTATTTCCAGGAGACAAGCAGGACTGTGTACCAGGGACTTCCCTCCATACCTTCATACTCAGTGGTCAGTGGATAATATGAAGAGAGGGACCCTAAATGGGATCCTTCCCTCAGTATGGCAGAGAGCAGATGAGCTGAGCAGGGGAAGTAATCTTCTATTCATAAGGGAACATTTCACAACCATGGCATTAACATTTCCTTCTCTTACCCCATTAAGTTCCAGAAGTATGAGCAAGGATAAAGGTGTAGAGGTGTAACCCTCTAATATAAAGAAAGAGACGATCTACTGGTAACTCTGTTCTCAACTTCTGGAAGCCTTGGGATGAAATTTCCTGATTGTACTGCCACCATTTGATTATTCTCTTAAGGGATTATCAATGACAGCCATGTGAAGACCTTCATGTTAATGTGTCTTTCCTCATGAAAATACAGAACCATAGATATGTAGGACTGGAAGGGAACATCAAGATCAAGTTTACTTATACCATACCTTACAAGTATTTGTCTAACCTTTTCTTAATAACTAACAGTGAGATGGCATCTTGAGTGGGATGTGGTCTCCTGTTTCCTGTGGATCACTTGAAATCCCATGGAGTCCCAAGCACAACAGGTTTCCTGAGCACAATGTGCTATGTCAGGCTGTACTTTCCTCTTCTGCTCTGGGGAATGTTCCACCCCTCTTGCTTCCATTTATTTACCTTTGCAATTTTACATCTTAGAAGAGAATAGGGCCAGAAACTCAATTGTTGTTAATTAACATGATCTTAATGGAGCTATACCAATTTACACCGGCTGAGGGACTGATATATACTATATAATGTATTTTAGACAATTATGTGGCCCATGTTTCCATAGTATCTTAGCATTACACAATCTGTAATGTACTGATCCTCAAAATAACCCTGTGAAGCAGAGAAGTACTCTTATCCTCATTTTACTGATGGGGTACAGAGCCACAGAAAAACTGGACACCACAACTCACCATTGCAGACACTTGCTACAGTGATGGAAGGGGTTTTCTATTTTTGTAGTAAATCCATGCACTCAAGTGGTGGTAATTAAGTTGATGAAATAATTCTGTTAAACTAGCAGCTCCTACACAAGGGATTAGAACAATTTAACTATGGTGCACAGGACATAATTTTTCACTGTCCTAGGCAATGTAGGTGGATAACCCTAAGTTTTAGGTGTAGACCAGGTCTAACTGACTTACCCAAAGTCATATCTGAACTTTGTGGCAGAGCACAGAATTTTATTAAAATTTCTTGAGTCCAAAGCCAGCACCCTAATCCCTGGGAAGCTCTCCCTCTATAAATGTTTGCACTAAAATATGTAGTTTAAGCCATTCACATTTCTATTATTTTATTCTTTCACTGAAAAAAAAATAATAAAGTTAAAGAAACAAGTTTCTATTTCAGAAATGACCATTTCTCTGATATTTTTTTTTCCTTGCACTGGCTTTAATATCAGGTACCACTAATAAATAAAGTTCAGTGCTTCATCCTTCAGAACCCATTTCAGCACTTACATGTTTACAAAGCTTTCCTGGAGGCTTGCTGGGCTCACATAGTCACCATATTCAGAGTCCTCAGAAAGCTTTCCCAGATTTGCTTTTGATGGGATCTGTCTGTCACTTGGTCTTTATAGTAATCTCACTCATCCTTGAGAGGCTATATTTTTTTTTTCTTGCTGTCAGTCAAGTTTTCAAATTGGTTTAAATACTTGCCATAGCTCACTAGCTTTGATTTTTTTTTTAAGTACTTTCAGAAGATGACTAAAGATGGGCAAAGCAGACAGTTCCCTGGTCTGTGAACACAAGGGAAACGCTTGTCCTCTGGGTGTCATAGGGCTGTAGCTTCATAACTAGCTATATCCAGAGGCTATTTCAGTTGAGAAAACCCAGTGATTTCTTGTCAAAATGAGTATAGCTCACATATTTACTTTTTTAATAACTTTTTTATCACTTTGGGGAAATGTTTTAGGAACATATTTCACATGAAGGTTAGAATTTGCAGGGGAGTTAAATGTTCAACTACCATTGACTGTTGGTGCCTGTTATTTATTATTTATATTACAGTAGGACCTATGTGACCTAGTAATAGACCCAGACCCTCTTCTGCTCAGGAATGTAAAAACTCAATTAAAAAACCCTATCCCAAAGAGCTCACAAACTAAATGTAACACAAGAGACAATAGATGGCCACAGACCTAGTGTACACAGATGGTGGCAGCCAACAGGAGATGTGAAAGCTCTGTTCAAGTTACATATCTCCCACCGACTTGCTAACCTTTATTTACTACAGTGTCTCCACTGTGCTTCACCCATAGAAAAGGACCTTTGGGAGAAAAAAAGAAAAATATACTCTTCCTGAAGGGGTGGATATATTGCATAAGCTGGACGGCACTTCTAGGATTGATTGTCAACTCAATCAGTCCCTTGGCATCAATCTGGTAGCTCTGCCAGCAGTATAGAAGTACGCAGAGACAGACAGGATACAAGGAAACAATAAGAATATTCGTAATAGGCAGTAGTTTTATGAGCCCATCAACAGCCTAAGGCACTTACACTTGAAGTCTTGGGTCTTCTTTGTTGTGGATCAAGACAGAATATGCTCATGGTGATTTCTTTTTGTTAATTTTTAAATGTTTTATTGGTGAATTTTTTTGTTTGGGACACCATCTACCATTGTTATGGAGCATGCCAATCATTGATTTCTCACTTGATGGCCTCCTCAGATCCAAGATATGGCTACATTTTAATGGTGCTGAAATACAGAGAGAGTGAGAGAGAGCTCAGTCATATGGTCATCTTCTACAAAGGATATTTTTTTCTTACAGTGTATTGCCCAAATATTTCAAAAAGGACATGATGGTTAAAATGTCATTAGCCTGTTTTCACCAATGAGAATTTTTAAAAAATAAAATAGGCCTTAGAAGTACAAAAGTTTTTAAAAAGAGAAGTTTATATATTTTCTATGTCTTTTTATTGCTAAATATAAGTTTAGAGCCCTAGTAACGGAATTCAGGAATTTGTAGAACACTTTGATCTGTAACTAGGCAAGAAAAGAGTAATGCACAAACTCAGGATATTCTCTTCTGCTTTATTTGATTCACAAAACTGAGCCTGATTCACAGCAAGCATCAATGGTTATGTCTACAATGGAAGCTTAAGTTGACTTAAGCATCTCCCTGGCCACATTTGGAGTTCATTGTCTAGTTAAGCACTTGCTTAAGTTGACTTAATATCTCTCACTCTTAAAGTCAACTTTAAGTATTAAGTCAACTTAACAAAAATGTGGTCATTTAAGTTGAATTAATAAAGTTGGTGTAAGGCCAGAGAGTCATTTAAGTCAGCTTTATAAAGCCAACTTAAGCCAGGGGACCCATTTAAAGTCAACTTTATTAAGTCAATTTTAAATGGGTCCCCTGGCTTAAGTTGACTTTATAAAGTTGATTTAAACAAACTGGGCCTCTCTAAGTCAACCTTATTAAGTCAACTGACCCGAGCTCTCTACTGTAGATGTGGTCAATGAGAGTGGTTGTATGGTCTTCATGGAGCTGTGCTGATGAACAGTAACTGTGAAATTGGCTCAGTAATTACAGAACTTCTATTTCTTTATAACAAAAACTCAAAAGAAGCAGAAAACCTACACATGCGTTTTCAACTTCAAGCAATCCACCTAAAATAGAAGCTTACTGATGCGCCTTTAGATAGTCTCAGTTTCTGTGATACCTTTAGAAGAATGCATTATCGTTTTTACATAGGACCAATATACCAATAAGTATAGCAGCGAGTGATTAGATTGTCAGTGCTTGTTTCCAGTGTGGTCTCATTTTTATGAAATAGTTTATCAGCTGTTTTTACAAATGTATTTAAGTATAAGATCACTTCTGAAATATTAGTCATGATTATTGCATATGGTATTTGCTGTTGACATATTGGTATTGGTCACATAAAATTGTTCCTGCTTCCGAATTCAAGATACCTGCACAAATACTTACAGTATAAACATGCTTGGGCATTTATGATACTTTCTCATCCCTCAAACTTTCTTTTGAACAAACATTTGCTGATACAAGTTGTAGTTAAAAGTAAATTCTTATCAAAGCAGGTTTTAGTTGAATGAACGTTCACTTTATTGTTTTATTTGAAACTTTCAGCTGCATTAGAAGTGACCTGCAGCTTGTTGAGATGTGCACTAATAACATATTAATGCCCAATCTACTATGCCATATATAGCTGTTATAACACAGAACCAGAATTTTAGTTTTAAACTTTTTAGTGTTACTCAGTGATTTCTGAGGTGTATCCTTCCACTGTGGAAACTATTTAATAGGAAAAGAGAAGATAGTAAGGAAAAGGTTATAAATATTTTTGCCATTATTTTTAATATATTTTTTGCTATATCATTTTACAGTGACTTTTTAATTTTCTTTTAGTGTTCTCTGGAATATCTGGTTCTTTGCTGCTTTTTTGTTTTTGTTTTTATTTTAATTTCTCTGAGTCTGGATGCCTTTATAGTAGCAATTTTAATATAGCTTCTAATTCACCTATCATCATAGGTCTTGGTTACCCCAGTTTTGGGTGTGGAAGAGTATAAATTGTCCACAAGGGAACTGCAAAGATGCTTCTTTCTGCTGAAAGCGCCTTCTAGGTGTTTCCTAATCAATTGTCTGTATGTCTTCTGTCATTTCTGGATACCATGCTCTAGACCAGTGGTTCCCAACCAGTGTGCCATGGCACAACTGAAGTGTGCTGCGAGCATCCCCGACAGCTGGGATTAAAGTTCCCTCCCTGCTCACCCCAGCCACGTGTACTGTGGACAGCTGGGAAAAGGGAGGGGTTGAAGCAAGGTGGAAGGCACCTGAACACAGTTCCAGGGGCCTCCTATTTTTAGGTAGGCAGCATTCTGGCCTCCCTAAAAATAGAGGAAGCCACACAAAGGTGGAGTTAAAGGGGTCCCCCTAAAAGTAGCAGGAGCAGCCAGAACACAGAGTTCTGGTGGCTCCACCTTATACCCCGCTCCACCTTAACCCAGCCATCAGATTGCTGCCAGAGGCTGGAGACCGGAGGCCAGGAGTGTGTGAAACTCCATTGCAGCCAGCCTGCAAACAGCCCAAGTAAAATCCTGGGGTGGGGAGGTGCTGCAGGGGGTTGTGTGGGATGGGTGTGTGTGTGTAGCAGAGGGTGTGCAGCTGGGGTTGCGGGGTGGTTGTTTGGTTGGGTGGGTATATAGCTGGGGGGTGGGGTGCCTGTGGGTGGGTGGGTATAGTTGGGGGCTGAAGGCCTAGTTCTGTCCCTGCAGTGATGGGAGGGTCCATCACAGGTAGCAGGGGGCTGGGGGGGGAGGATGGGACCCACTGGGGTTGGAGGGAGCAGTAGTGGGGTGAGGACTTGCCCTGGGTGGCATGGAGCCACTGTGGAGAAGCGGAAACTGGGTACTGTGCCATGCTTCCCTGCCCTACCTTCCCACTCCCCAGGTTCCCCCCTAGCCCCCACAAAGCCACTCCTGTTCTCCCTTGCTCTCTCCTCTCTTGCCACACTGGTGCTGTTCCCCACATGGCTGCCCTTGTCCTCTTTTGCCACCCCTCCCCTGCTCTGCTCCCCACACTCACTCCTGCCACTGCACACGATGCCTGACCTCCCATGTTTTGCCACCCTGCTCTGCTACCTCTACTACCCTACATGGCAGTATTTCTGAAACACTGTGCCATGGTTCATGAATATTCATAAGTAATTCAAGTTAATTTGAATATTCACAAGTTTTTAAATGGTGGTGTGCCTCAAAAAATGTGAAGGTATCAAGGTATGCCACGACAGAGAAAAGGTTGGGAACCACTGCTCTAGACCAGGAGTTCCCAATCTGTGGTCTGTGGACCACTGGTAGCGTGTGTGGATACTGCAGGTAGTCCGTGGGTGGGGGGAAAAGATAATTACTACTGGAAAAGTACTGTAAAGTGCAGTGCTTTGAGTGAGCATAATAAAATATTAGAAATATCTGCATTTTTAATACCTTTCGATATACAAGTTTGACTCCCATCAGCCAGCCATAGGCTATGTGAAAAAATGTTTAAAACTTCTTGCTTATGTGATGGTCCACAAAAGCTTTTGATGATGATGTAGTGGTCTGCATAAAGGAAAATGTTGCAAATGGCTGCTCTGGACAAAAGACGTTAATAGGTAATTAAGTTGAATGTTGCTACACATCCACTTATGCTTCTACTTGTATTAGATTTAGATGGGGTTCTTGAATGTGAGATACATTTGGATGGCCTCCCTACTATATTCTTCAAATTCCATTTCCTCTTTTTCCAGGAAGGTGACCCAGAAGAAGGTGATCATCTTTTAGTAAAATTCCCACCCAAATGAGATGCTTGTCTAATTCTATGCCCATGTAAAGCATAGATCTTGTGTTTGTTAACATATCTCCATCTATTGGCTATTCTGAGAAACCTTGCGGCCTGCTACTGATACAGCACTCAGGCACTTCTTAGACCTGTGCTTTTCTGATGATGAGTGTGAGTTCATTTAATATCAATAACCACTGTACCTGTTTGAGTATGCAGTTATACTATGTTACACCTAAACATCTGACAACCTCTAGGCATAGCTGCCGTTCTATTATAAATTTCTCTTTCAGTAGGATCATGTGCTGGTTATTTATAGGGCTGAGGAATGGAAACCACTTCACAATGAGCTGCAGTCATCTCCATTGTCATGGTCAGTGAGAGAGCTATTCTTCAGGAAAGGTGCTAGGGAAGTCTCTGTAGTGACACTGTATTCCGTTGATCACCCAAGATATTAGATTGGGTTTAGAAAATGTTATATACTTCAACTGTTAAATCAAATGTTTCCTGAATGGAAGAGACAAATTTAAGGATACAATGGTGATTCAGTGACCCCCTTCTGAGGTTTGCAGCTAATATTGTCCTCCTTTGTGGTTCTTAATGAGGAAAGGTATCTGGGATATTAAGGCTATTTCTACTAAAAACTACTTTCTCAATTTTTCAACAACACAACTCCATGTTTGAAAAATTGGCAAAGTAGGAGTCACTGCTGAATGAAAAAAATGTCACACATTGGGTGTTTCCTTGAGATTTTGGAGCAGGTCTTTTTAGCATGTGGTTCTTTTTGGTTCTATCATCAAACAGATGTTGGTAAAGTGCCAAGTTTTCATCACACATTTTGAGTGTTGTATCAGGCAAAGCTATAAACGATGGTGACTGCTCTTATTTGAGGTGGGACATTGAATCTAAATAGCATGAAGATTTAACATAAGGGTTTTTGCCTTTTAAACAGGGGAACTAATGATCTCATATGATAAGTGTCCCATAAAAGTAATAAAAATGAGTTTGGCAATTTTACTAAGGATATTGCTATAGCTATATTGAATTCAGTGGTGCTATGCCAGTTTAACCCATTGAAGAATCTGGTATAATTATTCTATGAGAAATAAAGCATATTTTCAAAAATGTTTCATATGATTAAAAGTACTTTAAAAAAAATGTAATTACTAGGGTGAACAAAGCAGATACCATTTTCATTCCATACCCTTACATACTTTTAATGCCTTGTAAAGTTTCATTTTTGTCTTGGAATTTTCTTTAGAAAACAATTGATATTTACAAATTGTTCTTAAAATGCTGTTAACCTTTCCATCCTGCTAATTAAAATCTCTTACCAGACTGTGGAACCTTTTTAATTTTGTGTAGTGAGCACTCTCAAAATATCTAGCATCTGGGGGAAAACTGCAACAAGCAGTGCTTGGGCTGTCCAGACACTGATGAACAAATGCCCCTAGATCTGGAAGGGGTGGGGATGGGGGCATACAACCACCAGCATTTCCAGCTATGCTTATTAGTTTTGGAAAGAATAACTATGCAATTCAACAGCCAGTTATCAGTAGCCATCACCTTAAAGATGATTTACAAAATAATAATTATAAAACATCCTGCAAAAAATAAAAACCCTGAAACAATCTCAAAAAAAAAAAGCAGCCTGATTTTTCTTTTAAGCATTAATATGATCAGATTTTTATTTCCTTCTTTTTGCTGGATGACCCTGACATGGTGTTTGGAAAATGTGAATGATGATGGTGTATGAGACTGCAACCCTGACCTTCAGCCTTGAAGGAAATGATATTGAAACTTATTTATAATGCATTCAACTTTACGATTTATGTATCATTATACAACATTCAGGTTTCCGCAGAAATTATGGGTGAGCTCCCTACTAAGATCAAAGGAACTCTGAATAGTGCAAGAATGCATACAGTTCATCTGAGTTCACAATATTTTAATTTTGTCCCATAATATGTAGCAGCTGAATCACTCAGTTACACCCTATGTTGATCTAGGCTCATCATAAAGGCCATATTTGAAACAGTGGCCATGATGTAAGATAGCATATGCACAAGACAATCAAGAGCAGTTTAGTTAGTGTAATCTGTCTCTTTTTTTGTTCAGCATTCGTCTACATCTGTGCATCCTGCACAATCAGCACATTGTGAACATCAGAATAATTGGAAACTGACTCTCTATAATCTTTTTACTAGATTCTGATTGTTCAAAGAATTTGTGTTGTTTTAATGGAATAATGCTATTCATTAGGAGGGACCCGATGTATCCCTATAGTCAATGAAGGTATACCAGCGTAAAGACTTACCAGCAGTGATGAATGAGGTCTTGAACTTACTGTAAGCATGAATGACTTGAATTATTGTGAAGGATTTTTCCACTGATTAGAGAGACTTCATATGTTAAAGAAAAATATGAAAAATGTCAATGTTTCTTTAATATTTCAGCATTTATACATACTAGTAATAACTGCTTTATGTTTAGCATACAGAGAACCTTGACTCATAATTACAACTGAGTTTTCTCATTAAGTACATTTTACTTTATTTTTCTATTAATCTTGATAAAATGAGGCACAAATCAGTGGCAATAACTTCTGAGATATTAGGTACATGTAAGTGATATTAGGTGAGACAGTAGACAACAGATGCTTTTCAAAAATTCAAAGAATAGGAGACAGGCTGTTTAAGGAAAAATAAGCTTTCAGAAACATTTGGAATAGATGTACACTTATTAAAACTATAATCACTACATTTCTCAGTTTGGTAGGATTTTTGTATTTAGGACATGCATTTCATTTGGGAATAGAAAACTCTTAGTCAAAAAAGGACTTCTGAAAATCCAGAAACCCTAAAGCATGAAGTATTTTCAAGACAACTGTACTATAATAATCCTAAGCATAAAAGCAGAGAGAAGCACAAAATAGGTCTTACTTTTTCACTGCTTTACACTTTTGTAGTCATTTAGCCCTCTGCAGTGTAGTTCCAAAAATGATGTTACATGCCATCAAATCAAAATGATATAGTTTTAAAATGTTCACACGAGGTGCATTGTAGTGGACAAATCAGATCTCCAATGCCTTTAAGACAATTTGGACATATTCCAAGCTCCTGAAAACATATATTAATGCTTCAGGCAAAATGAAAGAGTCCTCAAGGCAGAATACTATTCCTTCACAACTATAGACTGAATCAGACACAGGTTTGCAAATGGTTTCAGTCAGCCAGAGCCCACACTTTTTTTTTTTTTTGCCAAAAAAACCCTATTTGAACAAACATTTTTGCCCAGCTGTAGTTCACAACAGATTTTTTAGTACTAGAACACCCCATGATTATTGAGGCCAGATTTCTAATGGTTTCAACTGTTCTAACTTAATGATAAGTATGTCTTTGGGAAGTGGTTGACCGTGTAAAGATATTGAACAGGTAATGAGAATTTTTCATTTCTGAAGTACCTCCTGGTATTCTTTTAATACCCTTTCAGTTTTTAAATAACTGAATTACATGTTCAGCTAACCTTTTTGTTGATGGAGAGTAAGATATTGATGCAATATGCTAAATTTTCTTTTACTTCATAAATTGCTGGAATTCCATGCTCATAAAAAGAACTTCCAGTAACTCATACCAGCATTGCAGGTAAGCCATAAGTAATGAAACAGATCCTTTGATTAATTATGAATGGATCCTTTGTGGATATATAAGAAGGGGATAGATGTCTAGCCATCCAGAATGTGCATCTACAAGTATTATAATATTTTTTTCTCCAGGAATGGTCCAGAGTAATCAACATATAGTCTCCTCCAAATTTTATCTGATCACTCCTACAGATGAAGTGGAGCCACAGTAGTTTTGTGACTCTCCTGACACAGGAAATAACATCAGTAACCATCTTTGGCTATCACACGTAACTCTGAGCTAATCCTCCTGTTTTCATAGAGTATGGTTATGTCTGATGGAGAACATCTATTACTTCTCCATGTCCTTGCTTCAGAATGATGACCTGTACTGTCTACAGTACACGCTGATCTTATGCACATTGTGACATCCTGATCAGCTTTGGTCTAGGGCCATCCCATTAACACAAACTCTCTAACTGTCACAAGTATTGGATATTTGAGTCCATGATTTTACTTGTAATGTTATCACTGGAGGTTTATCAAGATAGTTCATTAGTAAAACTGTCTGTTTTTTACTTTTTCACATCTTGGGGGAAAAGGAAAATGGCTTGAGATCATTTGCATTTTCAGCTTCTTACCAGCTTTGCATTCCATGGGATATCCATTGGCTCTTAATATCATGACCATCTCTGAACTCTGTTTGATGCCATCCATGTCACAGTCTTCATTCTGTTAAATAATAAGACTAGTTTTTTGCAATCAGTGAATGTTGTAACAATTAATCCTTCTCTATCTAACTAAACAAATTGTCCTGCAGAAGAGAGTCTGGGATACAAATCCTGTTGATGCCTCCAAATCTCATCATCCATCAGGTGAGCTAAACAGCTCCAGCTGTTTAAGAAGGTGTACGACCGGACAAGATCAGATTGTTTTTGTTTTGGTATGGTTTGGTTTGCTTGACCAGAATGATAATGGACCAGGAATTTTGAGGACATCAGCAACAGTTTAGAATCCTGAAATGCTTGTTTTTGAACCAATTTCAAGGACCACCTAACCTTTTTAAAGTAAAGTATACAGAAGCATTGGAAATGTAATGTTTTTAGCAAAATCTTAATGCCATAATTCAGCAAACCTAAATATGTCTTCAGCTCTGAAATATACCTTGGTGCAAGGACAGCCTGAATGGCTTTGAATTTTTCTCTCATGGTTGTAGACCATCAACTTTATATCCCTAGTATATCGCTTAGTAACACTTACCTTCTTTCAGGCACAGATCTGCTTCCTTCAGCCTGTTCAGCACTTTTGCTACATTTTGTGAATATTCTGTTTCTGTGGTATCTGTTAGTAATATACCATCCACATACACTGTCACATGTGGAGTTCCTTGACTCAATCATGTCAGATTTCTTTGGAATATAGGAGAAGTTGGGGACACACTATAAGGTAGCAAATCATATTGAAACAGTCTCTTGTGACTATCTGCAGTGACGTACTGCTTGGACTTTTCATCCAAAGCAATCTGTTCGCAAAAGTAGCTCATGTCTAACACAACTGCCCTCCAGCTAAAGCTACAAACAAATCCTCAGCCCCCCCCCCCCATTTTATTTATTTATTTATTTATTTATTTATTTATAAATTGAGTGCTGGTCTTATTTTGACACCCTATTTAGAGTCAACATGTAGTCACTATATGGTGTATGCAGCCATCCAACTTCTACCTTGGTACTATTGGTGCTGTCTATTCATAAAAAAAAATGTACAAGTTGAGAAATACCAGTTGCCTGTAGTCTTTTTAACCGAATTTCAACTTTTTTGTTTCAGGGTAAATTATACCTATCTGGGTGTGAAATAAATCGGTATGATAATTGGGTTTATGTAGGTTCTAGCAACAGAGCCATTTGAATTGTCCAGTTCACTTTGAAGTAGTTCCTTATGTATATTTAAACCAGTTCCCAGAACTAAAGCATCTACTCATTTCAAGAGATGTATTTTACCTTAACCCTCTGCCAAACATCTCAGGGTTGGTGCCTACCACCACTAACAGTTGTAGGTGCCTTAACTGGATCTGGTGGCAAACCTTCATATTGTTGGCTCCCAACATATTTATACCTTCTCTGGTGTGAGAATTCAGTTTTATTCACATATCTACACTATCCTTGCGTGAAGTGTCATTCACTTCTTGGCTCATAATAGTCATTCTATTTCCCACGTTGAGGTACAATTTCCTTTTTTTTCCCTTTCACCATTTAGAGTTAGTTCAATATAAATGTGACCTACTCAGGGAATATTTGTTTCAGGTATACTATATATAGTATAAGTTAATTCCTCCATTTCTTTTTCACTGTTCTCCTCATATACATGAAAAATACTATGGCTGTGAGGCTGCTTTTTATCATGGTTTTGAGTGTCTGCTGTTTCTTGGCTTTGCTCCGGTTCACTCTTTGAATGTGCCCAGTCAATCCACAAATGTGACATTTTTCATGTTTTAAATCTTCAAACCATTTCCATATGTTTGTTTCCATAATAACACTCTCTGTTAGCTGATTAACTATTTCCCAGTTAGCTTTGCTAAGTTTGTGTACAGTAACTTGTATTTTCTACATGCTATTTTCATTTTCCCGTGTTTCTGTGAATTTGTGTTTCTACATTTTCTGCATTTTTATTTGCAGATTCCATTGCTTAAACCAATTTCATTGATGTTTCAAATTGTTAAACATGATTCAGACTGTATATAAGACCATTAGAATGGTTGTGGTGAGTCAGGTCAATAGACAATCTAGCCCAGTATCCTGTCTTCTGACAGCAATCATTTTCAGATGGTTCAGAGGGAATGAACAATGCAGGTCAGTTATTCATTGATCCACCATCTGTTGACCAGTCTCACATTTTGGCAGTCAGGGATTTAGAAACACTCAGAGCATGGGGTTGCCTCTCTTAGCATCTTGTCTAATAGCCATTGATGAAAAATCCTCCATGAACTCATTAAATTGTTTTTGAAACCAGTTCTACTTCTAGCTTTCACAGTGTTCTCTGGCAATGAGTTGCACAGGTTGACTGTCTGTTCCATGAAAAAGTGTTTCCTTATGGTTGTTTTAAACTTGGTATCTATTAATTTCATTGGGTGACCAGAGTACTTGTGAAGAGGTAATTAATACTTCTCTATTCACTTTGTCAACACCATTTGTGATTTTTCTAAACTGCCATATTATTTCTCCTTCATGTGCCCTTTGCATGTTGTCATCACTGATGCTACAAACTAACCTGGCATGTCTGTGAGGGTGAAACCATAAGTTATAATCTTGAGCGAACTTCCTTGCATCTGCCACAGATTCATCTACTGATGCCCTCCCTGCTTTTTCCTAACCAAGAGTTAAACAGAAATTGTGCAGTAAGTTTACCCTGTGTGGAGGTGAAATAATTTTTACTAGTTCATTAAAACTTTTATTTCCCAAGTTTTCAAGAGTTAACAGCTTTCTTGAAAAACTGCAAATCTTGGCCCCTACACTGCTGAGCATGACAACATTTGCCTTACCCTCATCTGTAATGTCACTGACAGTGATTTTTTTTGTATTTTTCAAGATTCTTCTCAAAGTTCATGTTGCAGATTAAAGACTGAAGCCGTCTTAAATGTTTCAGTCATTTCCCTTGTGTTTGTAAGGGTTTGCAGGCCTTACTTACAGATGACTTTCCTGATGCAGTTTTCTTTTTTTCTTTCTTTCTTGTTCACCTTTACATCATTGCCATATTCTTTATCATAATTATACATACACTAACTTCTGCCAGGATTAGCAGTCTGGTTTTCCAGAGGGAGGGAGGGAGAGAGAGAAAATATCTGGGGGTGAAAAATCACTTCAGCAGATCCCCACTTGCTGCCTTTCTTAACAATGCTTCAAACCAAAATCTAGCACACCCACATATTTCCATGTTTACTTGTTTAACTGTCTTATCGCCCTAACAGCTAATTTGTTATACACATAAAACAAACATTGCACTTATTTTACATATTTAATTTCCTAATTGTTGTCCAAGCTGATGTACTGCACTGTAGAAAATTCACTACAAAAATTACTTCCCCTGAAAGCTTTATTTGAATTAAGAGACTCTGAATGACAGTATGCATATTCAGTTTAAACTTTAAAAACAATTGGGAACTGTGTTCTTAAGAAAACAAGGCTTTTTTCTTTTTCTATTTTTTTCCCCTTTCTTCTCAGTTTGCAGGGGCTGAGTGGCAGTTGGGATCAGGTGACCTCAATTAGGGGTGGACCCTTCCTGTTGGGGAAGCTATAAAGGCAGCCACTCAAGCAAGCTGCAGCACCACCTGCAGCAGCACCAGGAGCAGGTGCCAGGGCTGTTAACGAGGGAGTTTGTTTGGAGGGAGAAAGACAGACTTATGACAGAGATGGAGCTAGCAGCAGAAGTCACTCCAACAAAGGAGAGACAATGGAGATGAGAAGATGTGAGATGTACATTATCTGGGAGAGTGTAACCCCAAAGAATTTTGTTTGTATGAAGTGCCACCTCATAGAGCTGTTGGAGGAGAAAATCCGAGGGATGGAGATGCAGGTGGCAACTATACCTGAGTTTAGAATGGGGTTTAAACAGTTGATGGAGCAGAAGACTAGGGAGGCTGGAGACAAGAACTCAGACCTGCAGATGGAGCCAGGAGCAACCAGTTCTGCGGGGAGACTGCTAGATGAGAAAAGTGAACAGTGGAAACACATGACTGTGAGAAGGCGGCAGAGAAAAAGACCAGCTAGTGATGGTGAAATAGAACTCAGTGACAGGTTTGTTGAATTAGCAAATGAAGGTTTCTTATTCAGAGTCCAGCAGGTGAACACTGAAGGTCGGAGTGTGAGACAGAAGAGGAGAGCAGCTAGTCCCATTCAAAGTGGAGTTGAGCCACTGGAGATAAATAAGAGTCCAGGGAGCATTCAGGAGTGGATGCAGCAGATTGTGAACAGCAGCTGTAGACATTATGAATCCTGGTCAGAGAGACCTGGGGATAGACTGGAGAAGCACACTGTTTCCAGGAAAAGGCAAGTGTATGTGATCGGGGATCCTCTGCTGAGGAGAACAGACAGGCCTATAACTAGAAGTGACTCTGAGAACAGAAGGATGTGCTGCTTCCCTGAAGCTAAGATACATGATGTGGATCTGAGGCTGAAGAGGACCTTAATGGAAGCAGGAAAGAATCCTCTGATTGTCCTTCATGTAGTTATGAATGATATAGCTAGATTCTCATTGGAACATATCAAAGGAGACTATGCCAGGCTGGGGAGGACTCTCAAGGAGCTGGAGGCTCAGGTGATCTTCAGTGGGATTCTGCCTGTCCCTAGAGGAGGACAACACAGGTGTGAGAAGATTCTGGCAGTTAACAGATCGCTCAGGCAGTGGTGTTACAAGGAGCACTTTGGGATGTATGGAAACTAGGAGGCAATCATGGACAGAAGATTGTTTGCTTGGTATGGACTTCACCTGAGTAGGGAGGGAAACAGACTTCTGGGAGGGAGGCTAGCTCAACTAATTAAGAGTGCTTTAAACTAAGGAGTGTGGGGAGATGGTTGGGAGATGCTTGGACTCTATGCCTGATACTAGCATTGAGAGGTAGGAAACTGAATTCAGAACAGACAAAGATATGGGAGGCAGTATGGATGTTACAAAGGAGGGAAGCACAAATACTGGTCTGATGGGCGATGTTGACAGTAGTAAAAAAACGCCACATTCGGTAAAGAATGTGAGAAAAGCTGAGCAGCAAAAGCTAAAATGTTTATATACCAATGTGAGAAGCCTAGGTAATAAAATGGAGGAACTGGAACTACTGGTAGAGGAATTGAAACTGAATATTATAGGCATAACAGAAGCATGGTGGAATAGTAGTCACGACTGTTGTATGGGCATTGAAGGCTATATGCTCTTTAGGAAAGACAGATGTAATGGCAAAGGTGGCAGTGCGGCATTGTATATCAATGATGTGATAGAATGCAAAGAAATTCAGAGTGATGGAATTAGCAAGATAGTGTCTGTCTGGCTCAAAATCACATTGGGGAAGAAAGCTACTAGAATTTCTCCTGGATTAGTGCTTGGGATGTGTTAAAGACTGCCGGGATCTGATTTGGACATGGATAGAGAACTCTTTAAGGCCTTTAAGGAATTAAACACTACTGGGAACTGTGTGATTATGGGAGATTTTAACTTCCCAGATATGGACTGTAGGATATGCACTAGTAGCAATAAAAGATCCCAGATTTTCTTGGAGGTGATAGCAGATGAATTTCTCCATCAGTTTCTAAACCAACAAGAAGAGATGCAATCTTAGATTTGGTATTAGTCAGAAGTGAAGACCTCACAGATTAGTTGTAAGGGACAGCCTAGTTTCTAGTGACCATGAGCTAATCCAATTTAAACTGAATGGAAGGGTAAACAAAAATAAATCTTGACCAGAGTCACAGGGAATGCGGTGGACCTAATTTCCTTAAATTTCAGCAAGGCATTGATGCAGTTCCACACAGGAAAATGTTAGTTAAATTGGGAAAGATGGGGATTAATGTGAAAATAGAAAGGTGGATAAAGTACAGGGGAGACTACAGAGGGTTCTAGTGAAAGGTGAACTGTCTAGCTGGAAGGAGGTTTCTAGTGGAGTTCCCCAAGGATCAGTGTTGGGATCCATCTTATTCAGACTTTTTGTTACTGACCTTAGCACAAAAAGTGGGAATATGCTAATTAAGTTTGCAGACAACACCAAGCTGGGAGGTATTGCCAATACACAGGAGGATCAGGATAGCTTACAGAATGATTTGGATGACCTTGTAAAGTGGAGCATTAGAAATAGGATGAAATTCAGCAATGGGAAGTGCAAGGTCATGAACTTAGGGACAAATAACAGGAACTTTTCTTATAAGTTGGGAATGGATCAGCTGGAAGTGACAGGGGAGGAGAAGGACCTGGGCATACTGGTTGATCACCGAATGACAATGAGCAGCCAATGCAATGTGGCAGTGAAAAAAGCTAATGCGGTCCAGGGGTGCATCAGAAGGGGTATTTCCAGTAGAGGTAGGGAGGTGTTAGTACCTTTATACAAGGCAAGAAAGATTAAGTCAAATTGGAACAGGTGCAAAGAAGGGCTAAATGGATGATTCATGGAATGGAAAATCTTTTCTATGAGACACAACTTAGAGCTTGGTTTGTGTAGTCTGAGCAAAAGAAGGCTGAGAGGAGATATTATTGCTCTTTATAAACACATGAAAGGGATAAATACAAGGGAGGGAGAGGAATTATTTGAATACAGCACCAATGTGGACACAAGAAAAATGGATACAGACTGTCCTTCAGAAAATTTAGGCTTGAAATTGGATGCAGATTCCTAACCATCAGAGGAGTAAAGTTCTGGAATAGTCTACCAAGGGAAGTGGTGAAGGCACTGAGGTGCCTTCAAAACCGAGCTTGATAAGTTTATGGAGGGAATGGTATGTTGGACAGTGTAGCTTGGCCATTGTCTATCTTTTACTGCTGGTGATGCGTATGATAGTAACCTGGGAAGGGACATTAGATGGAGTGGGTTCTGAGTTATTACAGAGAAGTTCTTTTTGACTGGCTGTTGTGGACTTGCCCTCATGCTCTGGGTTTAACTGATCACCGTATTTGGGGCTCGGAAGGAATTTTCCCCCAGGGCAGATTGGCTTGGGCACTGGGGGATTTTTGCCTTCCTCTGTAGCATTGGGCATGGCTCACTTGCTGGTTGATTGTTTGTATTAAAGTTTTTAAATCATGATTTCAGGACTTTAATAGCTCAGTCATGGCTTTGAGGTTCATTGTAGGAGTGGGTTGGTGAGTTTTTATGGTCTGCAGTGTGCGGGAGGTTGGACTAGATGATCATGGTGGTCCCTTCTGACCTTAGTCTATGAGTCTGTCAGCTAAAACAGTATTGAATTCAGTCTTACTCTTCTTCATTCTTTTGATTTTTCCACTGGGAATGCCAGAACTACTGGGCAGATATTAACATATAGTCAGTCCCATATTAATATTGCACTGCTTTATAAGCATAGTCAATCTCTTGAATACCAGGTATGATGAGCCCATGGGACATTCATAGACAATTACGAAATAAAGTTGTATAGGGACTTACCCACTCTAACCCATTTATGACACCCTAGTTCATGAGATATGATTTACATGGAATACTAATACTCATGTAACTGTAAAATAACTTCTGTCTTTTATTGTCATGTCTCAGAGAGCATTTTTTCTACGTCATTACACTTCTGCTGCAAATTCTCTGTTAGTACAATCAACCAAAAGCAAATATCCTCCTGTCAAGATATGCACACAAGTTGTAGAAAGCAATAAATGTCCTTTCTGTTTAATCACATTCAGATCTAAGCCTTAGTAACCACATTTGTTCTTGGTTTGTTTTAATACTTTAGGAATATATATATATTTTCTTATTGCTTAGCTGAGATGCCTTGCTTATTGCTGTACAGTTTCCTCACCTGACAGATTATATTTTACAAGCCCAAACCTCCAGCAATATTCAGCAATGGTAGAATTAAAGGAGGTTAGAGAAAATATTGAAAACCAATTTTGGAATCAAGCAGTGTAGGTCCTGCTTTAATTGCCTGACACAGAAATTTACTTTTTTGTGATAATAAATTGTAAAATACATGGTAAAATAAATATTTTACATTTTTTATATAACTGCTAGGCATATGGGCAGTTATAGTTGAACAATAACTCAGTAAATATCAAATATACATATATTTAACATTTAAATTGAAAGTAAAATGGTATATTTTATATAAATTAAATTAAGATTACATACCTCCCAGATTTTGTTTTTTTTGTTTTTTTTTTTTGGTTTTTTTTACACAGAGAACAGTAGTAGAAGGTATCTTCAAAAGTGTATATTTGTTCAACTCCGCTGACTTCAGTGAAATTGGGTCAGTTTATACCAGCTGAGGATGCATCTTTTTTCTGACAAGTAATGATTATTAGACTCATGATGGAAATTCCCCAAGATCAAAGCCTTTTGCTCAAAGAGACATCCTTTGGGGGCATCCTCTCAAATGGAGTATAGGCATCACAAGTTAGAGTTCTTTAATAGCTGTAATAGTTTCTTTCAAATGAAAAATGAAAATACTCCCACTGGTACAACAAAACATGACTGAAATCAGCCATTCAGACTAGCTGTTTATCAGGGAAATGCATAAAGTCCACCACCCAGAAACAGCTTGGAAGGAAATGGGCCTCCACAAATCAGGCATTTATTATCTCAGATCCCAGTTCCCTAACATAGCTATTCATGGCGTAAGATGAGGCTTCATTTCCCTGCATGCTAGGGGCTATTCACAATGTAGCTTTAACTGATTAATAACATGAAAAAGCATGCAAGGTTTGCAACTTTTCAAGCAGGTATATGTATGGTTGTTCTATTACGCTATCTAATCCAGAGGCTAAAATGCTAACTTTGCAGTCAGAAAATCTAGATTAAGTTTTTGACTTCATTTGATAACTTGGGAGGTGATGAAAACAAATCAGTCCACCATTCTGTGCTGCTGTTTTCCCATCCACAAAATGCAAGTTCTTAGCTATCTTTTTGAAAAAGCTCTGACATTCTTGTATGTAATGTATTATACATATACACTAAGTAGAAAATATTATCTGCACGCATCAGGTTTTTTTTTTTTTTTTTGAAAATCCCCCTCTAAGGGACTGATTCTGAACAAGTCAAAAGGAGCAGACACCAGAAGTTATTAATGATTTATTTGTTTTGTGATGTCTGTCCAGCTGCTCTTTGAGATTTAAGAAAAAACTACACCTGAAACCAACTGGAATTTTTGTTGTAAGTTTCAACAGAAAAATCAATGAATGAATTCACAATGGAAGCTCAGCAAATGGATATTCTCATCCCCAGAAGATGTCCTGCTAATAGGGTTGATGTCCATTAGTAGTAGCAGAAAGACCACACTTGTACTGTTACTGTCCTTCCTATATATGTTATGTAGATTGAAATCTTTTAAAATAAGTTATTGTGAGACTGGGATTTTTGGAGGAACATAGAATAGAAAAACAAACAAGGAGTCTGGTAGCACTTAAAAGATTAACAACATTATTTATCACATGAGTTTTTGTAGAACACATCTGACCTACTGAGATTTTCTCATCTTCAAGCACCTGACGAAGTAAAGCTCAAGCAATAAACAAATTTGTTAGTCTTTTAAAGTATCTCCAGGCTACTGCTACACATTTGAAGAGAAAGTTGCCCAAATCTCTCTTTTTTGGGGAGGGGGGGTGCTCCTCTGAAAACCCAGTCTCTGGCAATATGAAAATTGTGTGTGCACATGTGCAATATAGAAATAAATACCCACACAAACATGCATATTCTGGCATCTGTTGTGTAATATGAAATTAGTGCAACATTTGTTACCATTGAAAATACCAACATTCCTTCTGTGATATATTATCTGTAATAAACAGAGAGAAAAGGACATCTCTGGCTTTTAAAGTCCCACCTGTTTTTCCATAAACATTTTAGCATTGGTTTTGGTTTCAGGAATTATTTTTATACACCTAGTTTGATTATAGTTTTTAAAGCCTTATTCACAAAACTTAAAAGAGCAGCACAGCATATATAATCTGATTCAGTGGCTAATAAACTCAGGCAGACAGCTAGGAAGTGAATCTCAGATGAACCTTTTATTGTTTATATATATTATAGCATACACATAAGCATATAATAGGCACTTTCAGTCCTTATTTTTTGCCATGCTAAAGCAGTTGTAATTGAATTGACTCTCAGAGACTGGTTCTAGTACCACTTTCTTCACTGCTGTCCCTTACTATACTGAATATTCATTGAACATGTGTCCTACTTCATCCTAACACTCAACAATTTCTTATGGCAGGAGAGAAGATGATCCTGGAGGCTATGATTGGTATGACTGTTTTCTCACCCTTAATGACAAGAAACACTTGACTGTACACTCATTATAAAAGGGGTCAATTCTGCAGCCAAGACACATGTAGTCTTATAGTTAGTCCCACTACTTGTAATTTTGCTGCTTGACTAAGTGTTGACAGAAACAGACCCTGGACAAGTGTATTTTCTGTAGTTTCAGGTGCTAAGATATAGCAGGCACATTGAAAAATAGATAATTGAGCAAGCAGAGAGTGTGCTACTGCTTGTGACAGCACAATGAGAATTCAAGGGAAGAAATACATCCAGTATCTCTTATGTGATGAGGAGAATATTTTGCGAGGCTTGTGGCATGAATTTGATTGGGTGTGTCTACACTTAGACTTGAATTTGAATTGATGACAATCAATTCGAATTCAATTAAGTGCATGGCCAAACTCGCTTTGCTCAATTTGAACTAACGAAATCCTCAGTTCAAACTGATGAAAGCTGACTTTGATTGGTCAAACCTCATTTGACTTTGAAGTAAGGGTCAATTTGAACTCAGTAGTTCAAATTGACCCAGTGTGGCCATGTCAATTTGAAGTCACTGAGTTCAAACTGACAAGCGTTGACCATCCTCCCAGGATGGCATGCACCCTGGGCAGAAGACCAACCTTATCGCACTTGGGGCCAGCAGCACCAAATCTGCCTTCACCTCCCCCAGCAAGATGGGTCTGGGGAAGGCAATGGGGTTCCTGCCCCACTGGCCGTGCATAGGGAAGGCACGCCTGTGCATGGCTCCTGCCCAGCTGGCCGTGTGCAGGGAAGGCACCCCCATGCATGGCTGCATCCCCTGTGCATGGCCAGCTGGCCAGGAGCCACACACAGGGGTGCCTTCCCCGCAACATGGCTCCTGCTGTTCTGGGATCCCTTCTCCCCACACCTCCTTTGTGCTGTCAGCGTGGGGCCAAGGATTCCACCGCTGACAACACAGGGTGGGAGAATCCCTTCTCCCCTGAACTCACTGTTCTGTGGGGAGAGATGGGTGCCCTGGCCCAAGGGAACCCTGGGAGGGGAAAACATCCCCTGCCAGGGTCCTGCCTTCTGAGCCTGGCATGGGGAAAAACATCCCCTACCCAGCTCTAGCCACACGAAGGCTAAAGCTGAGCAGGGGATGATTTTCCCCGTGCCCAGCTCAGAGTGCTGGAACCTGGCAGGGGACTAGGTGGTGGCATGGCCCTTCAAGTAGGCAATGTTGCCACACCTCCCATGGTGCCCCTCCTCCAATCTGAATTAGCAAGTGCAGTTCATGGACATGGTTATTCGAATTGGAGTTTTTGTGTGGCCTTGTCAATTCAAATCCACTCAATTAGAACTAATAGGCTGTGTTAAGACATGAGTTTTATTTCGAAACAATGGCCATTGTTTCGGAATAAAATTTCTCATGTCCACACAACATACCGTTATTTTGAAACAACGGGACCCATTGTTTTGAAATAATGGCTGTTGTTTCAAAGCCATTAAACCTAGCAGGAAATCAAAATAGCTGTTGTTTTGAAAAGGTTGTTTCGAAAGAACGATGTTCGGACACGTTGTTTCGAAACAACACCATTGTTTCAAAACAACATATCTGAACAGCCTTATTTTGAAATAACAGCCATTTCGAAAACAGGCTTTCCCTTAATTCGAATTAACAAACTGTTAATTTGAATTAACTTATTTTGAAAAAAGGATTTTATTTCAAAATGAGTTATTTTGAAATGGGTTATTTCAAAATAACAGTTACCATGTAGACCATAATTATTAGTTCAAATTGATTTGATTGAATTTATTCATTCAAATTGATGTGGTAAGTGTAGATACAGCCATAGTGAAGGAAACTTTTTGTCTTTTGCAGGGCAATCTAAAGAAGGAGGACCTTTCTGTAATAGTGACTTATCAAGTTTTACATTGCAAAACTGAACTTTATTTTGCAATCTCAGGCCATGTCTACATTGTGGAGAAAAGTTGTTCTATTTAAAATTGACTTTCACTGCCAAATTCTGGAAGTTGCAAGAGTGTGATCACATCATGCTTCTTCCTTGTATTGATCTCTTATGAATCACTGTTGAGTTGACATTCAAAACAGTGCACCATGGGTAGCTATCATAAAATGCAACTTCACACAGGCTTGTCAGATGGTTGTCGTCCTCCCATGAAGCAGTGTGCTCTCTCCCTTTCCTTTCTTTTCATAAACCAAGAGGAAATAATTTTCACCTTTGTTTTTTTTAGCCATGCACATTCAATTGCTGGATAGGCATGGATCCCTCTCAGTTCTTCTCTATCACTGTGGGCATTACAAACACTTCATGTCTTATTCTGCAGTGTTTTCAGCAGTCAAACAGGAGTCGCAGCCTGGAAAATTATGGTGTTATTGAGACTGCCCTGCTACAAGCCACAGTAAGAGAGAATTCCTGCTTGATGCAGGTTGTCACACATCATCTTCAGTCTGCAGAGTGCCAGCGCTGGATTTGGGAAATCACAGACTGGAGGGGACTGCATTATAATGACCATGTGGGATGATTAGTAGTGGCTACAGACATTTCATATGGGAAAAGTCACTTTCCTTGAACTTTGCAAAAGATCTCTCCCCAGCAATGAAGCTCTGACAATGGAGAAGTGGTGGCCATCACTTTGTGGAAGCTAGCAATCCTCAAACTGTTGCTGGTCAGTTGGAAGTCAATTGAGAGTGCAGAAATCTACTGTGGGAGCTGCACTGATGAACATGTGAAGGACTATTATAGACTTCTACAGCAAGGGATGGAAACTTTGGAACATATGCAGAAGATAGAGGATGGGTTTGCCACGATGAAGTTCCCAGAATGGGTGGGGAGTGCCATAGATGAGATATGTATATTTATTTTAGCTCTGGAAAACCTTGCCACATAAAATAGAAACCAGAGAGGGTCATTGTCAATGGTTTTGCAGTCCCTTGTTGATCACAAGCAGTGTTTTACTAAAATCAGTGTGGGATATTCTGGAAAGGTTCATGACATGTGCATCTTTAGGAATTCCAGTCAGTTCAAAAAGATGTACGCAGGCACTTTCTTACCTAACCAAAATAAATAAATAAATAAATGTTGGGGACACTGAGATGCTAGTAGTAATTCTTAGACAGTCTGCTTACTACTTGCTTCCTTGGCTAATGAAGCTTTATCTTGGGCACCTAGACAGTGACACACTTAGTAAGTAAAGAATGGTGGTAAAATGAGCATTCTGGCGTTTAAAAGGGAAGTGAAGGGGTGTACTCACTAGGCTTGATCTCAAAGAAAAAAATGCCAAGAGCTATCTCTGTTTGCAGTGTGCTCCCTAATCTGTGGGGCACACATAGTGAAATTTCCCTGAAAGGCTAAATGCAAATTCTGAGCATTCAGATAAACATGTTATAGCACAAATGAATGATGGAGCGCTGTATATAAGAGAATGTGTGTGCCTTTCAGTGCTGTGCACTTAATTCACATCTCCTACCTGCGCACCATTCTTCCACTCCTTTTTTTCCCCTGTGATGACAGCACCCAGGCTATGAATGACTAAATACATACCTTTTATAAACCAGTTAAATTTTATTTGTGACTGTTTGGAGTGGGAGAAGAATGAACAAGGAATGCCCAGGTACAGTTCTTAAAGGGGCTGTCATCTTCTTCTGCTTGCCTCTACTGGTGTGAAGTGCAACATGTATTGCTCCCTGCTCAATCTCTGTCTGGAGCCCTTTGATGGGGTGAGGGGTAGTATGATAGGTACTGTGCATTCTCAATAGGCTGCAAAGGGACTTTGTCAAGTCACTGCTTTTCCTAGAGCTCTACAAGGTTCCTCAGCATGTCAGATGGATCCATCATGATACATAACATCTGTTGCATTCATGTTCCTGATTCTGTACTGCTCTTCTGTCCTACATATCCATGTTCAGTTTTTCAGGCAGGGACATCCTTCTTGCTGTGAGTTCTGTAGCAGTGGTTGCAGAGGCATTCATCAGCTCATTGAACATGTTGTCCCTTGATATTTTTTTCCTCCTCCAAGGCTGGGAGAGGTGGTCCATGGGAGGTGGATAGCTGAAGGTCAAAGACTCAGCTGGAGGGTGAGCAAAGCACACAGTTCCTATTGTTAGATAAACCCCTGTAGTCTATACAATGACAAAATCTTACAAGAACTCCCTTGACTATATAGAACATGAGGCCAGAACCAGATTCCAGTCTGCGCATAACACAGGGGTAGGACTACATTGTCAGATATGAGAAGCAAGTGACCTTTGCATACATTACAGAGATCTCCAACACTCTACTCAGTTTAGTAATAAATGGTTAATCAAGGAGAGAGACCACTGGGCTGCCCTTTAAAATCCCATAATGCACTGTGGGAGGAAGTGGGCAAAATGGATTGTAGTAAGTTATGGGCAAATTAAGGGTGCAGGAAACAAAAGACAATAAGAAAAGAGGTCCTTAACACCCATGCAAACAGTGCCATGATGCCTTGTGTCCACAGGCCACTGTCTGGGGCAGGGGGAGAAGATGGGGCATTGCTCAGTTAATATAAAATTGTGATGTCTTCCCTAGGTGACCAAGTGTGACATCAACCTCATGATGGTAACACAGATGGAAAGGGAAGATTTCCTGCAAGCATCAGGGTATAGACCTGGTTCTTATGCTGTTGTGTTATGTTCCACATTGATGCCCACTTCTTTACTAGCAGCATGATGTGATAAAAGCTTCTGTTGTGGAGGAAGAAATACAGATTTTTCCACCCCAGAAGCCTTGTCTAACAGATTTCAGAGTACCTTCATGAGTTTTCTAGAGATATCTATGGAGGATTCCTCTAGCATTTCTGTGCACATTAGCAGTCCGTTCCTGTAGTAACCCTTTGCAGAAATTTACCTACCCCTAGGAAACCCATCCCCTCCAAAGACAAACTCCTCCCCACCTAACCCACAGAGGGTAGAAACAAGACTGGGGACTTAACCGGAGCAATGAGATTTGATAAATGCAATCACCAGTTGCACTTTCCGTAGCATCTCAGTCAGTGATGCTGTCCTGTGACCATTGGGTGACTTGTGGGTGACAAACAGGTCTTGAAAGCCTTAGAAATTGATACCCCACTCTCCTGCCCTCTGTAGTTTTATAGAATCATAGTATCATAGGGTTGGAAGGGACCACATGAAGTCATCTAGTCCAACTTCCTGCTAAAGCAGGACCACTCCCACTAAATCATCACGGCCAGAGAGTTGTCTAACCGAGCTTTAAATGTTTCTAAAGATGGAGATTCCATCACCTCCATAGGTAACCCATTCCCATGCTTCACCACCTTCCTAGTGAGAAAGTTTTTCCTAATATCCAACCTTGACTGCCCCAGCTTCAACTTAAAACCATTGCCCTTTGTTCTGTCCTCTGTTACTACTGAGAACAGCCTGGCTGCCTCCTTTTCAGAACACCCATTCAAGTAGTTGAAGGTTGCTATCAACTCCCAGTATTCTCCTTTGCAGATTAAATAAGCCTAGTTCCTTCTGTGACCCTGGCCTTCTGAGATAACCTTCTGACTGTGTCAAAATCAAGGCAAGCTGCAAAACCAGGGACCAAATCCCTAAACCACTAATGGGTGATATTTAGACCAGTTTTGCAGTCATCAGCAAAACATGCTTCTGATTCCCCACTTTGGTCATCACCAACAATAACAAAACAGAAACAGCCCCCTTACTGCACATCAGCTCCTCCAGTCCCACCTAGCCACTGGGTCTCTTAGGCTATGTTCACACGGGGAGGGCTTGTTTCGAAACAAGAGGTTTCAAAACAAGCTGTTTCGAAATAACTCTTTATTTCGAAACAACTTATTTCGAGAACAAAAAACTTTGTCCTGGAAATAAGGCATCGAAATAGCAGGTCCACAGTGTGGACCTGCTATTTCGACAGGGGAGGGGATTGCAGGCATCGGCAGGGTAAGGTGCGGCTGGGCGCCTAACCCGGCAGGTGCCTGCAGGGGCTGAAGGCACCCGTCAGGTGGGGCACCACAGGGCGCCTCACCCGGGGGGCTTTAAAGCCCCCACTGCCCCCAAACCTGGGGGCACAGCCCCGGTGCGCGGCTGGAGCCCGCTGCTGCCGGGGCCGGAGGGAGCCCTGCCCCCGGGATTCCCCCGCAGGGCTGACGCGCCTGCCCGGGGGCGGGGCTGGGGCTGCCCTCGAGGCCCCACCCCCGGGATTCCCCCGCAGGGCTGACATGCCTGCCTGGGGGTGGGGCTGGGGCTGCCCTCGAGGCCCCGCCCCAGGATTCCCCCGCGGG
>ML682060.1:15547931-15654575 GCA_007922195.1 Podocnemis expansa | reverse complement strand
TTATTATTATTATTATTATTATTATTATTATTATTATTATTATTATTTATTAACTTTCAAACAGCAACATATTCTTGAAAACCCTTAGAACCTTAATTTGGTTAGGTAAGTAGAAGCTGATGCTGCTTCAGGGTTAAATTTATTTTAAAAACTGGTCTTATTGTACTTTAAAAGATGGTGTTAATGTACACCAAAATATATTTGTGGAGCTATTCAAATCTTCAGTCCTACTAATACTCTTGTCTTGCATAATTGAAGTGTAAATAATCTGGATCACTTGATTAAGAGCAAAAATTAATTTTTCAAAATCTCACAGTTTAAGATGATTTTGCGTTTGTATTCTTTTTGCACAATTTGGAGGAGCCATTCAGATATCCACTCAGTAATAACCCCCAGCAGACATTATGTCACTAGGTAGCTGTGCCTAGGTCTGGGAGATTAAAGCCAGTGAGTAAATATGGCTCCATATCTTTTTCTTCTCTCAGGTGTTGGAAAGGGTGTATTGTGGCAGTGTAGTGCAGACATCATCCTGTTTCATGATCCCAGTAGAATTGAATTTTTCTTCTACAAAAGCTTATGCAATAAATAAAATTGTCAGTCTTGAAAAGTACCATCACACTGCCAGTTTATTCTATTGCATGACTTCTTAGCCAGGATTTAGGAAGATCCTGTATGGTCACCTGAAGTTCAGATAGTGTTTCTCTGTCTCAGAGCTAGGGAGAATACAGAAATGGTGTTTGTGGTTATCCACCCTAAATAATCCCATTACATTTACTAAAGAGACCTCCTTCTCCCCCCCCCCCCCCGGGGCACCATAAGCTAGGCTTTCCTCATGTAAATTGTAAAATAAAGGCCTGATCCAAAGCTGATTGAAGTCAGGGAGAGATTTTCATTTAGTTTCAGTGGAAGTTTGGAGTCCAATCTGGGGAAAAAAAGCTATGATATTTGGATGTCTTTTTAGAGTCAGTACTTATTTAATTAAATGTTATGTGATCTCATAGTGGAAACCAAGTTTTACTAGCCATTCCTTCTCTCACACTGTACCCATATAGCTAGGGTTAACATGGGACAGTGGTGAGGGAGGAAGGCTAAACACAACTTTTCTCCTTTCCGTGGCTTTGGAGAACTTCACATCCTTACAGCTCTCTTCTTCCTTGAACAGAGTAGTGACAGCTCCTGTTCTGTGCCATGCTACTGTGCTTACTACATCTAGTGTGTTAATGCATGCAAAAGATCATAGTAGCATGCAGTAGAAGATTCTGAGTTTAATTTTTCAGAGCCTCATAGACTAGAAAATCAGTGATGCAAGTGGGGGGGGACGACAACAAACAAACTCCCAAACCTACCATGATCAATTCTTCTCTTTTTCTTCTTTTTTTTTCATTCTTTATCCTACTAAACTATGTCTTTTCTTTACGTTGAATCTTACACTCAAGTGTTTTTATGAGATGCTTTTCCTATCTCCATTTCCTATATTACTATATGTGTTGGGAAATATTTCTCTTTTTGCTTTTAAAAGAGAAAGGGAGGCTGGGGGGGGGAGAAGCATTTGTATAAATGTGAGAAGGGAGTTTGTGTCCATACCTGTTGCTAAGTTCCCCCATCTTCAAATGTGTCTGATGAAGTGGGATTTTGTCCCACAAAAGCTCATGCAATAAATAAATGTGTTACTCTTTAAGTACCATAGGAATCCTTGCTTGTCTTGTGTCCATAAAGTCTTTTAATTGGAGCATTCATATTACTTTTTGTTGCTAACGTTCTCTTTGCTTTGTTACAGTAGAAAAGGTGAATACGAGAAAATTACAGGTGTCTAGTAGAGTGTATGGGGTGTGTATCTCACTGAAGAAACAGAGTTTCTAAACAACAAAGTAAAATCAAATCATCATTGACTTCAGTAATTATAAAATAGAGGTGCTGGATAATGGTTGTGAAAATAGATGAACCAGAAATAAGGAAAACAGTAGATTTCATTTAAACTGCTACAGTGGTTTAAAGTGGACTTACTGTAAACAGGAATCATGGCACTTTGGTCATTTTTCTTTTTCCACTGGCTCTGCATCACATTGGTGCAAACAGAATAGAACAGTGAACATGATAACCAGTAGATAGCTCTACTTTCACTGAATCCTCAGTGCAAATAATTAGGCTAGAAACAGAACATTCTATTTCTTTTTATTTTCTCTTGACCTGCTTGAGCCACACATGAAGAAATTAGTGTGTACCTAAGGAGTCCAGCCTCACAGTCTGAGGCAATACTGTTTTGAGGTATCATAATCAACTACTTTAACAGTCACCATGGAATCAATGCAGCCTCAAATGTTCTCAAATACAGCTGTTTCAAGATAAATTGTAAAATGTTTTACATCATACAAGGGAACAATTTACTCACAGTATATATGTATTATAGTATTGTTCTCAACGCTGGTAAAATTAGGGAGGGTAGGAAAAATAAGGCCATAAATAAAGTTATATGGAAAGGTAATTTGGAACCGGTTGAAAAATATTTCATTTTTTTACTCAATTGATATGTTCAATTTTGGTAAAAATTAAACTGTTTTTCTACCAATTCAGTTTTCTTGCAGTGCATTGAATTAAATTCCAAAACCACACCCTTCTAACAAGGCTTAATTTCATTTTTTCTAAACAGATTTTTGCTGTTGAAATCAATGCTACAGAATATTTATGTTTCAATAAAATGATTTTTTCAACAGTAAAAATGTCTATCTTAACATTTTCAACCATCTTTAATATAATTGAATCCATTTAATGGATTCCATGTTGTTTTAGAAGGTGCCATTTCCCCAGCAGGTCAATAGACTGCACTAGAGGAATGGAAGCATGACTTCAAATTGTCTTTCTTATAACAAGATATCATAAGTTGAGTTTTGTATTTAAACCATATTCAACCACTTTGCTATATAGCCTCTCCAAAATTACAGCAATTAATGTTTAAGAACAAAGTGAATTTATCTGAGTTGGGCATCAAAGAGAAGATATAAAGTCATGGGTTTGGGACAATAGCTAAATCATCTTCCCATTGGGTAACTTGTATGTCAGTTGTAGCATCCAAACATGTGCAGGCAAAAGTCTAAACTGGAAAGGAAAGAAAAAGAGTTCTAGAAGCAAGCTAGGATTAGAAGTGTGTAGCCTTTTTATCTTTTGACATGGAATTAATTATTAGAGACATTTGCTTTTGCCTTTTGTTGAATGTATACGGAGTATTGGGACTAGTGAAAAACTAGATAGAGTTTAGGGATTAAAATGAATTATCTTTAATGTTAACAGTGTGGCTATTCCCTGTGAAATACTATCATTTATAAAAATAGAGTTGGTTTATTGTATAGGGTCACACTTTTCCCTTCTGTTTGCACCAGTATTTGGCTGTGCAAATTCTCACTTGCAGGAATTGTTAATGTGTATAGAGGATGTTATCTTTGGCAAAACACAAGTCCTAGTCCCACCAACATCAATGTATTTCCTTTTTTTTTTTTTAATTTTTATCAGTGGATTTGAGTTAAAGATGAGCATGGAAATATGTGCATAGATTTGTGGGGGGATAGTACCTTATCACAGTTGCAATATAATTTGCCACTTTCTGAGTGGATTTTACCTGCAGTATCTGTTTAACAGCTTGTATGAAAGTTAATGAGAGTCAATTATACATTCATTGTTTTGGCAATATTGTCCTGGACAATTTCAAATCCTTTAAAAACATTGGTTTGTCTTTGCAAGGTGGAGATGTGGTGTCTGATCCAGCAAGCATTTGTGCACTTGGATAACTTCACTAATTTGATAATTCACAATAACTTTAAAAGGACTGCTTAAGTAAGTACATTTTTCACATGTGGAAATGTCTTCAAGACTGAACCCTTGACTTATATCTAGAGGTCTGACTTCAGATGCTCTTTCCTGAAATCACATAGAGTATGCCAACACACACTGTTTAAATCCAAATAACACTGGTTGTTTTGATTTTAAAAATGGTAAGTCCACACGATGTTCCCTTATTTCAAAATGAGGAACTCCCCTATTTTGATATAAGGAAAGTCATATCAATATAATAAAACCTGGTATTATATCAATATGATGGCTAAATCTTTTTTTTTTTTTTGAAATGACACAGTGGGGACATGTTATTTTTATTTAACTGTTAAATTGATTTAACACTTTTTGCCCTTCTCCTTCCCAGGTGCTTTCCTTTTTCTATATATTGGGTGGGGGCATGGCCTTTCTAGGGGGCCAAGTTGCCACACCTCCCATTGTGCCTCTCTCCTAAATCAAAATAGCAAGTCCTGTCCATGGGGACCTGTTAAATTAATTTAAGTTAAATCGATTTAATGATTTTTATATTGATTTGATTAAATCAATATAAGTTAAATCAATTTAACTGTGTTAGTGTGGACATAGCCATAGAGTTATAAATTGGTTATCAAACAGTGTGTATATGTTTGCATCTGTGTGAGGCTTTGGAGGTGTTCCTATTGTCTATCCTCACCAAATTCTTCTCTGTATGAGCCACACTCAGACATTTTATGAATCTTCCAATAAACAATATGAGACCCCTGGAGGGACTATGAAGATACAAAACTTGCTCACTTGCACTCCTTTCTAGAAGTTGTTTTGCCAATCTCTCCCTCAGTTTTCAGAGCTACAAAATAGATACAACAGCTTATTATATTCCTAGCATGACATTTAAATTGCATCCATTAAAGTCAATGAAATTATGTTAAGGATAACTTTACCTTACTACCATCTGTTTTCCCAGGAATGTGGTGGGAATTTGTTAGAAGGAGCTACAGGAAAATTGGAATACCAGGGATCTAACTTCCCCCTGATTCTTGAAAGTTTTCACAGCTCCAACAGTTCCACAAATTTGGACAGTGATGTCTAGAGGGGCTAAATTCTGTCTGTGAGCAGCTCTACAGTGAAAATGGTGTGATGCCTCTGTGCAAAGTTGGGCAAAAGGAGTTAGATTTGGAGAGTAGTGTCCAAGGGTATATTGTGAAATCTACTCTCTATGCACTGTAGATGGGATGGAAGGTTCATAAGGGTTCCTGAAGACCTCACCAGGCTTTATACTTTGGCATTCTCCACAGAGTCATTCCACAGTTGCCTGGCAAGGTGATTCTTCCCCCCTCTCTTAGGCTTATGTACATCTGAACAGCAGTTGTCCTGGCCAGGTCCTGAATTCTGAATTAGCCCCTGAGGTCACGCCACCAGCTAATGATAGTCTGCCTATGGGAAAGAAGTTGAACCAGCATATTTAATAATTTGTAGTAGTCACCAGCCTAACATATAATGTTCACAGCCAGATGATAATCATTGCATATAGCAGTGTAAATTAATTTCTAGTTGATTTAATAATTTGATTAAGTTTCAGAGGTATTTTAGGTGACTCTTTACAAATTTAAAGTGCAATGTTCTGAAGTTTAAAGGACCTGTTCAGTTATTAATGTGTTAAACATGTTTCAATTTTTTATCTCTGTTGATGTAATACAGACCTGTACAGATGGCATTTGAATCTCACAGATTTAATTCTGTTTGAGACAAGTGTAATGCTTTGATAAGAAAGTAGTGTCTTTTATTATTATTGGAACATTATCATTGTCTCTCATAAGTCTCTTTCCTTTTGTTATTTCTTTCAATAAACTTTGCAAAAGACAAAATCTTTGGGCAACATTCATGCCTCTAATCACATAAAGCTATTTGATTAGCTTTTACAGAATCCTTCACAAATTGTAATCCACCAAACAGTTCTGATAAAGTGAAAGAAAATCCAAGTTTTCTTTTAACCAAAATGCATAGCAAAAGTGAAAATATTTATGAAATTATATCATGCCAAAATAACATAAAATGGAAAAGTAAATGACATATTGTTACAGGATAATTGAATAAAGAAAAAAATAATTTTATAAAAAAAAATACAGTGGGTGGAATCCTACCTCCCTTGAAGTCAGTGGCATAGGCTATGTTCACACACACGGGGTTATTTCGATACAAGTTGTTTTGATACAAGTTGTATTGAAATAACGCCTTATTTTGAAATAAGTTAATTCAAATTAACAGTTTGTCACACGGTGCGTCGTGTGAACGTGGCCTTTCTTATTTCGAAACAACCCCTGTTGTTTCGAAATAAGACTGCTGTGTGAACACAAGTTTCCAGGCCAGGATTTTGCTCAATATACTTATCATTTGAGTGCAGTATTATCTCCATACAGATTCAATTTGCAGATCAGAGTTGTGTTCATTTGGCATATATGCCTGTCCTTCTTACCCAGCTCTAATATCCATTAGAGTTACTTTCTGCTTCTGCACCTGCTGTGGCCCAAATGTAGGACACAGTTTGTGACAGACTCATGATGAGGGACATAAAGATATTTATGCAGAAAAGAAATTGCTTTGATAATCATTTCTTTAGTATACATAACTCTGTGTCCCCAGTTTCATGATTCTTTGCTTGTGATGCAAATAATTTTCAGCAATGAATGTGAGGAGACAATACATGTGTAAAATCAAATGCAACTTTGGGATTCAAAGATGGGACAGGATACCTGAGAACTTAAAATCAGTGCTCGTTTGATCTAAGTAGGAACTGTGGGATTATAAATAGAGATGGCCAATGAGAGACTCTCTATGGATGTCTATCTGGAGCCTAACTACTTTTTTTCTAATCTTCTTGGGGCTAGAAAGTTGCCAGACATTTCATAAATTAATGTTTATACTAGAGAAGTCATACTCTCACTCATGCATATAATTTTTTCTTTCTTTCTAATACAAAGTTGATGAAATTCTCCCTAAGAAAACAATGACAAAATATTTCTTTCTACCATAGGGTTAATGTATTCAGGAATACATAGAATCTATTTTCCACTTTCTATGTCTGGAGTTCTCTATTATATGCACGACTGTCATGTGGGCCTAATTCCAACTTTCTAGAGTTCCTTGAATTACCACAGGCTGTTCCTTAACTCTCTTATACTATCAGCAAAGCAGAGGCATCTCCAGAGTGCTGTTTACTTTTCCTTTTCCATTTGCCTATGATCTGTCTTGGTCCATAATGCCTGCTTCTCTCTTTTATCTTTTTGTCTTTTGTGCTTAATCCAGCACTCATATGGAATATATTTTGCATTTGTTAACTATACTGATTTTGTGTTAAATAGCCTACTTTTAGCCAGTGACATTACTTGGGGTACATGGTTAAGCATACATGTAAGCATTTGAAAGATTAGGGTCTTTCTTTGTAACAGGAGCTCTGTTTCCATATACACTGGACTAACCCATTTGCTGACCATAAAGATAATGTCTGTATTTATATTATATCTGTTAAAACAGCTGCTGTTTTAGTTTTTTAAAAAAAAGTGTATGTGTTTGTTGACTGATGAATAGTGACAAACTCAGCATGATATTGTTTATGTTTATCATATCAAATAGGTTCATCTGGTCTGGACCATAATCTCTTATTAATAGGTAGATCAAGGATAGAGTAGTTCTTGAAACATTTTCTGCTGTAAAATGCAGTTGCAAGAGTGAAAATCTAGCAACGTACTTGAGCACATGCCTAACTTTAAGTATGTGAGTAGTTTCACTGAAGCCAATGGAACTATCCACATGCTTAAAGTTTGATACATACATAATTACCTTGCTGGATCAGATCTATAATGCACAGAGGAGATCTACTTCTGCTGAAGTGCCCACTGAGTTCCCTAGAAGCAGGTTCAGCCGATCTACTTCTGCTGAAGTTCCCTAGAAGCAGGTTCAGCCATTATGTTAATGAAGAAATGAACTGCATGAAGGTGATTGAGGATTTATCCATGCATTCAACACAGTTCATTAAAATATGACCTACCTGAAATTTAACAGCCAATTTTTACCTTTCAATATCAGTCTTTAGGAGATGAACATTGTGTAAAATTATTTGCCCTTTTATAGATGTCAAAATGGCCTAAATATTTCCTGGCCTGGATGTCATAAATCTTTCAGACTTTGTGCTACAGAACATAAAAATATATTACCTTATAATGGATTGGAAATGTCTCTTTTACTGCTGACATATAAAGTTCATAGAGTATAGGTAGAGCTCTCTGTTTTCAAGTACTACTATAGAAACAAGAATTTATCTTTCAAAGTGGGGTTTACTGTTTCTACTCTGGAAAGACTAGTCATGCCCCTTTATTGATACTTGAGTTTCTATACATTTTCCTCTCAAAGAGACATGTTTTCAATACAGATGGTAATTCAGATACATCTTAAATTATAGAATAGATTTTTTCAAGAAAATCACTTTTCATTTCTTCAAATTGCAACCTTATTTATTTTTATTTTACGTTAATTCTTTCAGTATAAGTGTATGAATATATCCTGTCAGTAAAAATTACAACTTTGTGGAGTCAGTACCTCATAATTCTGTCTTTCTTGTTTAAGAAATTGACTTCTAGAATTCTAGAACATGGGATAACAAACTACAGTAATGGTCATCATAAAGCAAGCTTTTTTTTATTATTTCTAAATATGCAGAGGCGATATCAATAGATGAGGACAAGTTAATATATTTGGCGTAAATATATCAAAGCCTAACTTTTACTTCATCTTTTCTGGATGCTTCAGTTACTGGAAAGTTTATTCTTTTCAGAAGAGAGAAATTTTTCAGTTTGAGTTTGAAGAAACCTCACTCAGCCTTTTTTAGTCTCCAGAACCATAAGCTAATAGAAGACTTAATTAACTGCTTATATGCTCACAACCACCCTTGGTGGGGATGGGGGGGGGGCATAGGGGTGATCATCCCTGGACCTGCAGTTCCATGGGCCCCATGCTGTCCTGCCCAGGACCTGCACTGCTGCCCGCTCCCAGCTTCCTTGTCTCCTGCCCCCTCCTTCCTGCCTTCAGTGTGTAGCTGAAAGCAGCCTGGGGGGGGGCTCTGCTCTAGTCCACCCCACCGCACCCCACTCCCCAGCACAGGAAACAGCTGGCCTGGAGTGGAGCAGGCCAGGTCAGAGGCTGGGCTCCTCTTCCCTGCCTCTCCCCTGGGCCAGCTGTTCTGCCCTGGGAGTGGCGCGGGCCAGCCCACAGGCAGGGCAGAAGGGCAGAGCCCAGCCCTCGGACCAGCCAGCTCCGCCCATGGGGCCAGAATAGCTGGTTCGGGAAGAGGCGGGTGTGTGGGGCCAGCCTCTGTGCCAGCCCACCACGTCCCCCAGTGCAGAGAGGGGGTGCAGCCCCCCCCACAGGTCATTGTTGCAGGCCCTGCGTTCTGGTAGGGATGGCCCTGTATATGCTGGGCGGTGGTGAGTATTCAAGAGACTGGCGGAGTTAATAAAAATATACATTTAACCTCAGAGTCAGTAAAAAAAAAAAACATAAGCATATGATTAACTTTAAAGCAATTTCAATGGCTTTTACCTACTTCCAGGTATGACACTTCTGATATTTGGCAGCCCTGTCATACCTGACTGCAGCGCAGCCTGAATTTCATGTTTTTTCCAGGCCTACAATCAGAAGCTGAAACTCCCACTGGTGACTGTAGCCAGAAACAGCTGGAGTCATTTTCCGGCCAGAGTGGGAAATGTGTTCAGTGGCCCTCATGGAGGAGTGGATGGCCAAACAAACAAACCTCCGCAGGTGGTACAGCAGCTTCCCTCCTCCCTTCTGTATTCCTCCATCCCTCCAGAAATTGACAGCCAAAGCAACTACCCCATGCACGCAGTCTCCTAGAACTGGTCTTGGCTCTGGAGCTTGGCTTCCAGAAGCCTGCCTGCCTGTCCTCTGGCTGCTTCACCTGCTGCAAAGGAAGAAACAATTGTAACAGTTGGCAGCAGCAGCAGCTAGCAGGGATAGAAGCCGGGGAGTTGCGTTCTAGCACTGGACTCCCTCCAATGTATGACAGCCAACAATTTCCACTTACCCTTGACCCATGACAAGTCCCTCAGAAAGATCAAAGTCTTACAGCATCCTAGTCAGATCTCAAGAGACACTCTACCAAGAAATCCCTCTTCCTTCCAGAGCAACTCTGCTCTGTAGCCAGACTCATGTAGCCTGGAGAAAACCCAGATCTCTGTATTTCAGCCAGATCCTCAGAGAGACCTCCGTCACCAAAAGAGACCCTTTGAGAATTAAGTCCATTAAGTGTTATAACAGGTACAACAACCTAGTGTTATGGACAAGGGCTGTCATCTCATTCAGATTTTTTTTTTCTTTGAGGAGGCAGGATCCTTGTTGTTTAGCAAGCCAGCCAGGATTAAGAAGAGGATAATTTCCTCTACAGATTATGATAAAAAAATCAATTAAAAGACATTAAGTATTTTAATAGCATTAAGAAAGAGGATAAGAGGAAGGAAAGAATCAGAGAATGTCAATAACATCTTCAGTAGACAAACCCACAACATTAATACTTAATTTTTTAGCTCAACACAACACTTTGAAAGGACTTGTTTTCCCCTTTACTGGCTTTATGAATTGTATTAGTTATATATTTAATTTTGTATTAATTGTATGGGCTAGAAGAAAATGGGACTGGCTTCTTCTGATAACTATGATTGTTTTAGCATAACCAGATGCTGTTACAATCCTAAAATATCAATGCACTGCAAATCTACACAGGTGCTGGTTAATACTGTGGCTCAGATCCCCAGCAAATGTAAATCCACAAATTGATTGTTTTTAGAAAATGAATTTTAAAATGCAAAAATGAGGGTGGTAGAAAGAATGGAAAGAAAAGAGTAAGAAATAATCTCAGCTGGGATGCAGGACATTATTGTACAGAACAAATTCAATAACATATCACCAAACTCTAGCTTTGTCTTTTTTTTCATAGTATAATATCTGTCTATTTTATTACTACAGCATCTAGGACCCCAAGTCATGCACCAGGACCACACTATACTAGACACTATACAAACACAGAACCAAAAGATAATCTCTACTCATGATGTAAGTATAAAACAAGAAACAACAAATGGGGGAAACTGATATAATCAGTGAAGAAAAATCTAAGTAATGTAAAACCCTAAGATCCATTTTCAAAAGTGCTTAAGACGTTTAGGATCCTTTCAACTGACAGTCAGTGGAACTTAGGTGCATTGGAAAATGCTCTGCAAAAATATTAATGCCCAAAGCTTTGAAACATTTTTTGGCATCTAACACCCATTGTGTTAAACCATTTTGAGGATCTTGGCCCATGAAAGTTGCCAAAGTTCACACAACTAGTCTGTAACAAAGCTAGAATTAGAATCCAGTGCTTTTAACAAATGTAAGGACAGTTTTGTGGTTAACAAACAGACATGATGCTTTTGTGAGTCAAACTAAAAGTTCTGAATCATTTGTAGCAGCTGTAATTCACAGTTGAGAAGCTGTTCCTCTGTCCTATGAGACTTGAGCAAATACATCGTGACTAGCATTTGAATAAAAGCAAGATTTTCCCATTGATGCAATTAATTCAGCTGGTACTTGCAGTCCACCAAACTATAGCAAAATGTATCATCTTTGTTGTAAAATGCTGATGAAAGACAGCACAATGCAGTTCCACAAAGATTAACATTATCTCACTCTTCAAGCCATGGTTTAATCCATACTTGTGCCCTTCCCACAACTTTAAGCAACACACACTGTCTGTCATCATGCAATGTGGAGAACATACCCACTATGCATTAATCGCTTGATCCTGCATGTGTTGTAGTCACTGTCCTGACTTCTGTAGCACAGGATCTCAAGCTTTAAGAAGGAAGTGTGAGACAATTATCTGAATGAATTAGGGTGTTGTATATCCCATTTTGTTTCTGTTAGATAACTGACCACTGCATCTTTTACGTCTAGAACATATTCCACTCCACAGGCGTGCAAACAACAGATACTTAATCTGTTACTCATACTTCATAAGCAGAATCTTTACTGTTATCCCTTCATTATGCTGACACTCACTTGATGTAAAATACCATCTGTTTAAACAGACATGACAAATGACCTCTCTGAGGGGTTTGACACTGAGTTATTTGAGTCTGGGGACAAACAGAGCAGGGGAAAGAATGGGATCCATGTAACCAGAGAGGTGGGAGCCAGTGGCCTTCAAGACAGCTTGTGTCTCTGCAGGGAAATGAATTAAATTTCCTTCTAACTCAAAGGGACGGGTCAAAGATAACATCCTGCTCATTCCCCTTCTGTCAAAATGTACTGTGGGAGACAAGGCATAGAGCTGGGTGAAAGCAATAGAACATAAAAAGAAAATCTTTAGGAATATACTAGCTGTAACCTTTCAAAAATGTTGGGGGAAATCAAAAGGGAATTTATGAAATATTTGTTTATTTTAATTGATTAATAATTCTTTAATTAGAACATTTTTTGCAAAAGTTCTATGTTCAGCTAAAACTTTTCCTTGGTAGTTTACATCCTTCACATAAACTTTCAGATTTTCATGGTTTCTTCATCGAGTGAGCACCACATACAGTTGTCTGAAGAGTCAGTGTGAAATATTGAAAACAGCTGAAAGCATAGCTGACAGCTTCATAATTTTGACAAGTGCCAAAGGGGCAGCCATGTCACCAGAGTGAACCATCCCTGGGTGTCACTGACTGTTACTGTCCAATTTTTATATCCTCAGCCATTTCACCTTTATGAATTACAATGAGGTATGGAGCTACATTAAGGTGTATACCTGTTCCATGCCAAGACTCCAAGGCTATTGTGATGTCAGAGGTGACTCAACCAGTTGCTCCTGGCCCCCTCCTTGGGAACAATCCTTGGGAGCAATTGGCTGTCACCTCTGACATCCCAATGGCCCGTCACTTGACATCATGCACTCACATGCACATAGCAAATTAGTATAGTAGATACCGTTTGTTTAAATTCCAAATGTCCACACTTTTTAATAATGACAACCCACAGTATGGTTGACTTAAAAAAACCCCACAAAACAAAACAAAAATCAAACAAACAAAAAAAAAAAAGGAAGGACTTTTTTCCCCTCAAATTTGCTTTTATTCAATTTTATGTGTAAAGATTTGTATCATTCTACAGCAAAACAAATAAAAAAAAGGCACCACACACCCTATTGGGGGGCACAAAAAAAAATAAACAAATTCTGTTTGGATATCATAACCAGTTAAGACATTAACAGCTTCCAAATGAATTCTGTGAACTACAGCGGTAAATAAATGTGAAAGGTTTTGCAGTGGTTTTGTGAGTAACTCCCATAAATTTATTGCATGAAGTGTGATGGGAGAAAACCCCACTTTGTCAGATGTTTTGAAGATTGGGTAACTTACAGAATGGGAGGAAAGTAAATGCAAGGAGGTGTAAATCATGGGAACAGGTCAGACTGCAACAGCAAAGCAAAGCAGAGACTGTCCTGCATAATAGACTAAATGGACACAAATCTAAGATCAGAAATCATAACAGTTAAAAACCAGTAGCTGAGCACTTCAATCTTCCTCCTCACGCTGAAGATTTGTTAATAACTGTGTTCAAGCAAATGGGTAACACAGCAAGACTTCAAGGGACAATGCAGAATTGGAATTGATATGCAAATATGGCTATGTGAAAACAACTTTAAATTGTGGCTATGGATTCTTTTCCCATTACGACAGGTGATTTGACCTCACCCTCCTCTATGTGCTGTTTCTCAGTGTTTGAATCATAAGAATTGCTTTGATTTGCTTTTACAGGGTGACCTCATCCAATGACTTATACTTCACTGTATTTATTTTTCTCCCATTCTGTATGTTCTGCCATCTTCAAAGTATCTGATGAAGTGGGATTTTGTCCCATGGAAGCTCATGTGATAAATAATTTTGTTAGTCTTTTAAGTGTCAAAGGACGCCTTGCTTGTTTTAAAAACAAAGGATTTTGTTAATTAAATATTAAGATTAAAAACTATGAATAATCTGCAAATTTTATCAGAGATGGGCTGGTCAAATAAAGATCAAGATGTTGCAAGCTTCTTAAAATATTCTTCAAACCTGCAGCAGTAAATTGGGCCAGATCCTCCAATATAAATGCCATAGGTCAATCAAATCAAAAGGTATAATGCCGTACTAAAATCCAATAAAGGTAGAATGAACAATGTAGTTTAAGTGGTAATAATGCATTGTTTTTTTAAACTCATGAAATCACAGTAACATAACGGGAAGTATTCCACCTTACAATGAAATTTGGGATCATTTACTTTTTAGACTTGTGTAAGAGCAGAACAGTGGGACACAGCCACTCTGAGGGCTTTTCTCCATGAATCAAAACAGAGGTATTGACTGAGTGGCCATTTTAGACCCACTCAACTGATTCCAGAAGCACTCTCCCATTGATTCAGTAACTTCACCCTTCTAGCGGAGTAACACTGTATCTACAGGAGAGCCCTTCAAGTTGTTGCACCTGAGTAAAGACATTGCAGTAAGTGACAGTAACTAAGCTGATGGGAGATGAGCATTCTGCAGCATGCAGATTGCTTATCTCCCTTCAACTTAGCCCCATAGTATTGACTAGACCTGAGTCACCCACCCACACATGAACCATGAAGGTATAAATAGTAGAGTCCCTTCTTTAGTAAATCTCCCACAGCAGTTCCCAGAAGCAGTTGAGAGGACTGAATATCAGAACTAAGGAGGGGCAAGATGGGACTGGCCTGGGAATTTGAAAAAAAAAGTTGCAGAAATGCATAGCTTGGGTGTGGCTGTGGGCTAACCCAATTAGACCATGTTCTAACTTCTGTCTCCCTCTGATAGCTGAGGGCTTTCTTTGCTATATTCCAGATGACTACTAAACACTTCCGTTTTGACCATGCTGCCTGACAGTCACTGCAGATGCTGGGGAGTGTGGGGGCAGTGCATTGCTCCTTTTGGGTGAAAAACTTCCCCTCAGATGCCTATCTCAGGCAGATTCACTAAAGAGAGCTCACAGTATGAACCCCAGGGTTCGCTCCAAGGATGTGGTAGAGTAGAATGGCTTACCCTTGTGAAGGAATGAGATTCTTAAGAGGCCTGTCTCACTTAGGGTATTTCTACATTGTGAACTTAAGTAAAGCTTTGGCCACATTTGGAGTTCATTAAGTTGACTTAAGGGCTTCCTTAAGTTCACTTAATAACTCTCACTCTTAAAGTCGACTTAAGCATTAAGTCGACTTTATTAAGTTGACTTAAAGCAATGTGTAGCATTGTAACTGCAGTTGTGCAAGCAAGGCTGAGGTGCTTAAAGCAATGTGGCCATCTAAGTCGACCTAAGAAGCCCTATGTAATAACATGTTCCTGTTTAAGTCGACTCAGTAAAGCTGACTTCAGCAAACACATTTTTTATTAGGATACTTTCTTAAGTCAACTCAACCCACTTTGTTAAGTCAGCTTAAGAGAAGGGTGGACTCACTAAGTTCACTTAATAAAGTCAACTTTAAGTAGACTTTATTAAGTTGATTTAATAAAGTCGACTTAGCTTTTGTAGTGTAGACATAACCTTAGAGTCCTCACTTAAGCTGTTTCAAAGCTGGGTCACAGAACTGATCCTGTGGATCTGTGACATATTGTATTAAAGTGTGCCATGTAATGCTAAATAAGTAAAACAGCTTGCTGATAAATAGAAATGAACAACAAGAAAAAAATACTAATTAATGTTATCCAGCTTAGAGCTATTGTCATTGCATTTATGGTATTACTGGCTTATGAAAGAGGGGGATTCAACTATCAGGAATTTATATCTGAGGAAGAGAAGGCTTGTGGACTAGCTTTGTTTTGTTTTGTGTTTGTTTCTTGAAATGGACCCTGAATGTCTTCTCAGTTATACTTGTGTGCACAGTTGTTGAAGTAAACCAAAACAAAAGAGAGCTCATATATCCTGATAGCTGTATATGATAATGGGAGTTGATATCATGAAATGAAGAGATATCAACTATATGCATGGTGGGATATGGTATGGGGATGAGAATGGGAACAAGGGTAAACATGTATCTGAAATAAGTCCTTTTCCTCCAAAAGGCCCATCGATGGCAAAACAATGAGTATGCACACATGTAGAATGCAAACCTGTGGAGAGAGACATCTCTTGTTGTCCCAGACAGCTCCCGTACTCCAATTTCACACCACTACTGTGTCCCAGGAGGGACAAGTAATTCTCAGGCCTAGTGTTTCCTCTAGAATTCTAGTTAAGGAAATGGGAAGAATCTGGCATGGGTTTGCTTTTTTCCTGGAGGGAAGGGTAAACTGGATATTACATTATCTATTTCTCATCTCCATTTTTCTGGGGGGTATGGGGAAGCAGAGGAATCTAGCAGAGTGCAAATCTTCCTATAGAACACCTAAAGAATATATGGAATATCTAACATGGACAATTCTACCAAAAGCCCTGGTGCCCATGAGTTTCCCAGTCATATGTCTGTTCCTCCTACTAGAATCCTGGAATGACAGGGGTGGAAGGGACCTCATGAGGTCATCTAGTCCAACCCCCCTGCTAAAAGCAGGACCACTCCCACTAAATCATCCCAGCCAAGGTTTTGTCTAACTGGGCCTTAAATTTTTCCAGAGTTGGAGATTCCACCATCTCCCTAGGTAACCTAATTTAATGATTCACCACCCTGCTTGTGAGAAAGCTTTTCCTAATATGCAACCTAGACTTCCTCCCACTTCAGATTCTCTGATCTGAAGAATCTTCATTTTGTAAGCCTGTGAACTGGCAGAAAGAGACAGAGCTGAGCTTCCACAAGTGTAAGAGAGGGAGTTAAGGTAGAGCTTCCTCTCTGGTTATGTCTACACAGAACTTTTATTTCAAAATAACACTGGCTATTTTGAAATAAAAGAAATTTGGTCTACATGATGTTTTCTTATTTCGAAAGGACAGATCCCGTCCTTTCAAAATAAGAATAGTTGTTTCGAAACAGGTTAAACCCCGATTGTTTTGAAACAGCTGTTCAAAATAAGGTCGTTTGGACATGTTGTTTCAAAACAACACCATTGTTTTGAAACAACTGTTTCGAAATAACATGTCCAAATGGTCTTATTTCAAAATAACCATTTTGAAATAACAGCCATTTTGATAGCAGGCTTTCCTTTATTTCAAAATAGGTCATTTCGAAATAAGGGTTTTATTTCAAAATAAGTCATTTCAAAATGACTTATTTTGAAATAAAACTTTGTGTGTAGACATAGCCTCTGTGTTAAAAAGAGATGATGCTGAGTGCACACATGTTGTTGAACAAAACTGTAGATGTTCTCCATTACCTGCCTATAGTTTGAACAGAACTTGCCAGTTTTTTTTTTTCAGTTCATTTTTCATCTCTGTTGTTGTTGTTGGTTGTTGCATAAGTCCATTTTATAGATGTTTTACAAAGGTGCTCAGCACTGGCCAAACTCTGAGGTCTCTAACCTGTTGTTTTGGATATCACGTTGTGCCCAGCAGTGTCTAATAACTTGTGCATTTTGAATTCTGAACTGTTTACTGTATCTTTTTTATTGACTACCAAGAGATAGATTGATTCTTTCTGATTCTGGCTTGAGGAATGTGGTGCTATGCAGACACACATACGAAGATCTTGACATAGCATTTTGAATTTGAAGCTAAGTTGGTCGAAACTGTCTATGATCTCATTTTAAAGAGGTTTACAATGTTCCCCAAATCTATGAAATTTGCACGAGAATATTCTGAATGAGTGAAATCTACGAGACCTATTTTGACATGTAATGAATCCTATATTTCTGGGGTGTGGCATTTGGTCATCTCTGCAGCACTTTAAGGGTTGCATTTATTATAGCGGTTTCAGGATCGTCTGCAGCACTTTAAGGGTTGCATTGATTACAGGGGTTTCAGGATTCTGCTGCTTTAAATTAGACTGGATTGCTTGAGGAGAGATCCCATTAGTGTATTTTGACTGAGTTAGCTCATGGCATACACACAACAATTCTTTTCTTTTTTCATAATAAAAATGGAACTATTGATGTATATAGAACATGAGTATAATGCATTTATATAGCTTGTAACTGGGGAGGTAATGAATGCCATAGTCTTTTGATGTGTACAGCCTCAGGAGTCCAGTTCAGGTACTTTTCCTCCCAGTCAGAGAAACACACTCTTTCTCTCTCTCTCAAAAAAAAAAAAAATCTGGTTTTTTTTCCACCTTAAGGCATATGCTATATATTCAATCTCTTCTAGCTTCTGCTTAGTCTTACTTATTTAAAAAAAATCACCATGACTCTTCAGAGACACATGTGTGAGGAAGCACAGAGGCTGAAAAATAGAATGGCAATAGGAATACACTTTAATTCAATTCATCTGCCAATAGCACTGCACCTCTGCGGTATGGAAACAATGAAAAAGTTTCATCCCTATATCATCACAGCTGCAAAAAATCACAGTTGGCAGAGCTGTTCTCCATAGTGCATTGGTTAATGATCCCACACAGCATGGTCCAAACATCAAATTCAGGCATCAGTTACTCTCATCTCAGTTTACAGAATAATAGCAACTTGATGAAACAGAGACCTCTAAGCCTTACTGATTACCCATTAGTTACCCTATTTCTCCTGATAGAGTTCAGACCCATCATACACAAAGATGTTCTACAAACCTTATAAAACTTTCAGCTACCATATACAAAACAGCTCTGTGCCCCTGTAACTGGTGAAAGGCTTCAGGGAACAATTATGTTCAAAGAGACATTGTTATGGAGGTGTTTACTCAGGAGCCAAAGATGGAGATATCTTCTTCCAGATGCTGTTTTGACCATGGGATTAATTTTGGCAACTTCCACTGCAAAGGATTAAAAAGAGGTTATGTTTTGGGAGTTTCAAGATATCACTGATTAAAAAGTGTTTTTTGAGAATGGTGGTGGGGTTTTTTTTGGTTCTTTTTTGTTTGTTTTTGTTAATGTGTCTGTTCTCTGTGCTTTTAATAAATCAGCATAGTTATTTTATTTAGCTTCGGTGTGGTGCCACTGAGTAGTATTGATTGTGCAGGATATGTCACAAAATTTCTGCTTCTAATCAAGGATATGGGGAGGAAGCTGATTTAAATATTAGGAGTTTTAGTTTAAAAAGGTAAAATAAAATTCTTTCAGTGTATCAGCTGTCCAACAAAAGTGAGGGAATTACAAGGAGAGTCTTAACGGTTTTAGTACAGTTTTTTTTTCAAACTAATCTGCAGATAGTACAAGAAGTATATGAATTAGTGATTTTTATTATATTTCAGGTGAGGGAATATGACTGAACATTTCATTAAATGGCCTGTTCATTTGTCATCTATGTCTTTTCTTCATTACTCAGTTTGATGAAGGAAAACACCTTGAGTTTGATGTATCTGGATCCCATCCCTAGAGTTTCATTCTAATTACTATGAAAGTATAAGCTAGTCAGGAGTCTTATGTTGTCTCACAGAGATATTACTAAAGACAGCCAGCTGGCGACATCTGCTCCAAAATCATATTGGAATGCCAGCATTGAAGCTAGCATTATGAGATTTGCATTTTCTGATATCTGCTATACACATTGTACATGTAACAAGAAAGCAGAAAAGGGGATCTAAATTCTGAGACATCACATTAGGGAATATCAAAGGAGCAACTATAATGGTGGTGTGATGCTGGCAGATCAGATGCCAACAAGGTCTGATGGCTTATTGAGGAACTGCAAATGCTTAGCAGGAAGCCATACCTGTTTGTTAGTGTCATCAAAATAGATATTAGATGTTCAGTTGGTAGGATGCTGAATGTATTGACCTCATTTATAATGCCTGTAGCTCATGGTACATAGTTATATTGAGTGTTTACATTGTAAACCTCTGTAATTGTTTAACACAACAAACAGGAAAAGAAGCATTGATTAAGGTAATGTGCTAGGCCCACCTATAAGAAATAGTCATTAAAAGAAATTGACAAACTGTGTTTACTGAAAAGCAATTAACAAATCACAGGAAAGAAACTTTGTTCAGTAATACTTAACTCCCTCTATGAAGGAAAGACCTACGTATGAACTCATCCATTCTAATCTGGACTCTGGAGAGGAACTCTGAGGGAGCAAGGTTTGCTACACATAAATACAGTGATTTCCATGCTGCTTGGTGTGGATTAGCCCTGAAAAAAAGGCATTTTAAATTGACAGATCACTCCAACTTTGACAACATTAGGATTTAGATTGCAACTTATTTGTGTTATGTTTTCTTCCTTTATCACATAAATAACTTTTATTTCTTTTGTCCTAATTAATCAAACTGTAGTTAATTACAGAATATCTACAAGCCCAGTCTTTGGTGTGAGATCTAAGATCAGTTGATGTGGAGCAAATGATTGCTGTCTTAAGACTGGAAGCAACCTGAATATTCAAACTAAGGGGGGTTGACTTTCATAGACTCAAAAACTATGTCTACACTGACACAATTAAGTTGAAATAGTTATTTCAAAATAACTATTTCAAATTAGCACTATTTTGAACTTATTATTTTGAATTAGGAGTCCAGTGAAGACTCTCTAATTCAAAATAAGGTAGGAGTTATTATTTCAAAATAGAAAATCTTCACTAGACTCTTTATTTTGAAATAGAGGAAGGAAGGCAAAAGAATAGGGCCATTATTTCAAAATAAGCCTATTCTATGGCTTAGAATGGCTTATTTCAGAATGATATTTTCAAAATAAGTGCTATTTTGAAATTAAAGCAAGCTGTATTATTTCAAAATAGTGCCTGTCATTTAAAAATAAGAAAACACATATTTTGAAATAACAAAATTCCTGCATGGACAGGGAAAAAGGTTATTTGAAATAAGCCTCTTATCTCAAAATAACTTCGCAGTGTAGACTTACCCACAGAGTCTTTAGGTGCCTGTTTCCACTGACTTTCCTCACTTCATTTCACACAGCTGAAAATTGCAAGCCAAAGTCTTTCTGAAGCTTCAAAATATTTGTGCTACTCACCATTGAAGAAAGTACAGAAAAGAGCAACAAGAATGATTAAAGGTCTAGAATACTTAACTTATGAGGGAAGATTGAGAGAACTGGGTTTGTTTAGTCTAGAAACAAGGAGACATGATAACAGTTTTCAAGTACCTAAAAGGTTGTTATGAAGAGAAGGGGGAAAAAATGTTCTCCTTACCCACTGATGATGGGAGAAGAAGCAACAGGCTTAAATTACAGCAAAGGAGATTTAGGTTGGACATTAGGAAAAACAATCCTCTCAGGGTCATTAACCACTGGAATAAGTTGCCTATGCAGGTTGTAGAATCTTCATCATTAGAAGTTTTTAATAGCAGGTTAGACAAACACTTGTGAGCGATGGCTTAAGAGGGTATTTGGTCCTGCCATGAGTGCAGATAACTGGACTCAATGACCTCTCGTGATTTCTTCCAGTTTCTATGATTCTGTGCTTCCCTGAGAATTTGTCAAGTCAAGTTAGAGACAAACAGATTCAGTTGTGGATGTTGAAATGCTTAGTCAGTGCTTTGATTGATATAGTGCTGAACACTCATTAACTTAACTAAAGGGAAATGCTTGTTCAGGCCTTCTGAATTCCAGTTTTCTATGCTGAAGGATACACAGGATTCTACGAGATACACCAGCTCAGTATACAGACAGTCAAAGGTGCAGTGGCTTACCCTGATAGACAGGGAGGAAGGAGAAAGCTTTTTATAATACTGATATAGCCCTTATTATCATGGTATCTGAATAACTCGTGATTTTTAATGCATTTATCATTGTATTTATCCTTCGAATTCTGAGGTAGCAAAGTGCTGTTATCTCCATTTTACAGAGGAGGAACTAAGGCACAGAAAAACTGAGGACCTCATCCTGAAAGATATTTAGGTTTCTAACTTCCATTAACATCAAGGCAATCTAGGCAGAGCAGGAAATTGAACCTGGATTGCTTGAGGCCACACTAATATATTAATTCCACTAGACTGCCTTTCTCTCCCATTGCGTCACATGCCAGCCCAAAAACTCTTTGGCATTCAGTTTAGCTTTTAATTCTTCCCAAAGACAATGAAATTGCTCAAAAACAACTCCCCTAAATCACCTATTGATGCACACTATGTAAATTGTATGCATTAAACAACGACATTTTTATGTGTACACTTAACATTTTACAGATCTTTTGAAGAAAATAAGAAGTAAAGGCAAAAATTAAAGGACCCAAATCACTAACCATTGATATTTAGTGGTAGTCATATCATTGGCTTCAGTGATGACTGGATCAGACCTAAAATGTGTCATGAATTCATTTGTACTGAGAACAAACTGAATCGTAAGTTATACTGTAGAATAAGTCATTTTATCTTAGGCTGAAATGCATTCACTTAGTGCAATTGTCAACAGTCTGTGTCATGACCTTGAGTGAAATAGTGCGGTTATTATTAAAAATAAGCAAAAAAGAACTAACTTATCAAATTTATGTGGGGAAACATTCAATTGATTACACTATCATGACGTTTTCATTGCATTTTAGTCTCAGTAATATATGTTAACAATAGGACTGCAGTATTTACAATCATAAAGAATTAAGGATGCAGCTGAATAAAGGATGGGAAATCCTTAATTTATGAAGCTCCACAGCAAACTTTTAAGATTTAAAAAATACTAAAATCACAGCTCTAAAAGGAGATGAATTTTAGGAACAAATTAGGTGTACTACATCTGGATTGTAATAATTCATTTGATATGGTCCCATGCAATCTTGAGAAATTAATTGAAATTGACTAAGCATGCTGTCAACTGGATTGAAAATTCTAAAAGGGTGTGTCTACACATAGCCTGTTAATTAGAATGAACAGAGGTTGAACTAATTAGGTTGACCTAATAAAATTTAATTCAAATTAACTGGAATCGAATTAACATGTCTGTGCTGCAAAATCAGGGTCGAGTTAGCACGTCCATGTACTGGAATTGCTAATTTGACCCAGGAGGGGGGCATCATGGGAAGTGTGGCACAATGGCTGCCGGGATGGGCCATTCCTGCAGCCAATGACTTTAAAGGGGGAAGTGACTTCATCTCCTTTGCACACTCAGGAAGGCAAGGAGCAGAGCAGGCCATGGCATGTGCCCAGCCATTCCTGCTTGCCACCCCAGTGCCCAGCAGCCACTCAGCCTCACTCACAGTGCTGCTAGGGTGGAATGTGCTGTCCCTGGACAGCAGCAGCACGGAGACGGACAGCTGCACTGCCAGCATGCTGGCTGTGCAAGCGGCCGCTGCCACCCTGCCACGGTCTGTACCCTGTAGCATGTGGGTACTGGAAACCAGTGGTGACTGGTGGGAAAGAGTTGTCTTGAGGACATGGGATGAGGAGCAGTGGCAATGCAACCTGCGCATGACATGGCAGACATTCATGGAGCTGGTCAGAGAGCTCGCCCCTGTACTCCAGCACAGGGACACACACATGCGACCTGCAGTCCTAGTAGACAGGCGAGTGGCTATAGCTGTGTGGAAGCTGGTGACCCCAGAGTCTTAGCACTCCATGGCACACCACTTTGGGGTTGGGAAGGCCACTGTGGGAGTTGTGCTGAGGCAGGTCACAAATCTGGTCCTGCTAGCCCACCTTGTCACACCAGGCAACCTGGAGGACACCGTACATGGGCTCTCCAGACTTGGATTCCCAAACTGTGCAGGCATCCTGGATGCCACACATATACCAATCAGAGCCCTGACACATCGTGCAGCAGAGTATCGCAACAGGAAGGAGTACCACTCCATCCTACTCCAGGCTCTGGTAGACCACCGGGGCATTTTTACTAACATTTATGTTGGCTGGCCAGGGCGGGCACATGACTCATGGGTGCTCTGGAACTCAGCACTCTTCAGGGGCATGCAATCAGGCACCTTTCCCACCCAACATGAAATGACCATTGGGGATGTGCAGGTGCCCCTCTTGCTTGTCAGGGATGCAGCCTATCCACTCCTGCTGTGGCTAATGAGGCCATTTGCTAGATACTAGTTAGATGAATGCCAGGAGACATTCAATGGAAGACTGAATAGGTGCTGGCAGGTTGTGGAGAGAGCTTTCGGGTGGCTGAAGGCGTGGTGGAGGTGCCTGCTGACACACCTACACCTTGCTGAGGACACCATACCAGAAGTCATTAGTGCGTGTGTCATCCTTCACAATTTATGTGAACTGCAGGGGGAGAGAGCCCCCACGACCTGGGAGACTGACGCCAAGCATCTCTCCGGACACTTTGCACAGCCACAGACTGCTCAGGACATTGAGCAGGCCCCAATCAGAGCTGTCAGAATCCGGGAGGCACTAGCAGACTTATTCTATGAGGAGGCACAGTGAGGCCTATCTGCACCACCCCATTCCCTCACCACCCCCACCCAGCACATACCCTCCGTACCTAACTAAAAACACATTACACAAGAGAACTTTTGGGGCAGAGTGTTTATTTAAAGACACATTATCATGAGGGAGGTTCTGGGCACAACAGGGGACTTCGGGGCAGAACGGGTGGGTTGAGGGGCACAACAGGGGACTTAGGGCAGAACTGGGAGGTTGGGGGGCACAACAGGGGGTACGGGGAGATGGCAGGGTCAGATGGTGAGGGCTGTCCCAGCACTGTGGTGGGGCCGGTATCAGCCTTCCCCATGACCAGCCCGTATCCGGGGGTGCTGTGGGGAGGCATGCCAGGGTCCTGGGGGACCTGACCGGCTGCCCTTGGGGGGGCCGGATGGTTGGCCAGCCTGGCCAAGCTAACTGACATGCCCTGTGGGGCTGTGCAAATGCCAGTCAGATCACTGGCCATGTTGGCGAGTGCTGTGCCAACCCGTTCCAGTGCCTGAGTGTGGCTTTTGTGGAGTGCAGAGCCCCACTCCTCGACGGCGACGGAGCACTTGAGTAGACAGAGGGCTGAGTCCTGGTGTGCTGCTGCCTGGTGCCACCAGGCCCGCACGCCTTCCTCAGCCCCCTGGCCCAGGTGCAGAATCTGGTCCAGGTGCTCATTCCGGGTCCAGTGTGCTGCTCTTCTCTGCCGGGTGCTGTGGTGTGGGCTCCCTGCTGAAGCATGAGGATGCCTGTCACGACGAGCTGCTGGAGCAAAGTGGGGAATGTCATATTAGTCTCCTGCATGCATACCTCGTGCTGTGTGCAATCTAACAGCACAGAGCACCTGCATGCCGCTTGTCCCTCTGCCCCAATCCCTGCCATGTGGTCTGCCCCCTGGGCATGCACGGCCATGCCCTCTGGCCCGGCCTGGCCATGGTGGCCACAGCAACATGCAGCAGTGAGGCACTGCCAGAGTTTGGCCCACCCCCCTCCAGCAAGGCCTTGTGCCTGGGGTGTGGAGTGCATGCCCTTGATGCTATCTGTGGTGCTTTCCTCCAACACTCCTAACTCAAAACATCTATAATGCCCAAGGGTCCACTCCCCCCTGATGGCATACTGACCTCGGGCCCTATACCCTGTGGATTCATGCCCCCCCCCAGGACCACTTCAGCCCTGCCCAGCTGGAGACACTCACTCCATGCCCTTCCAGTTCCTTGGACCAGCAGAGGCCAGGCCACAGTGGGAGGAAAGGAGCACTCACCCACGAATGCCGCCGACATCCATCAGGATGTTTCCTCCTCCTCTGGGGCCTCCTTGGTGGGGGGTGTCCTCCTCCTCCTTCTGCTCCCCAGCAGTGGTTCATCCCTCATCGAGGGTGCTGAGGAGTTTGGGGCTGGCAGCTGTGGTTGGCCACGGTGGTGTCCCCTCAGGCTCTCCAGCCTCAACATCGAGTGGGGTATTCTCCTCTGTGGATCCTCCCTCCAGGGTGCTGGATTCCTGGCGGGGCTCCCCAGAGTCCACGGCTGTGGACAGCAGGCCACTAGGCTCGCCAGACAGGAACCTGTCCAGCTCTGTGAAGAAAGTGACACATGCCACCCCATGCAGAGCCTTGCAGCCACCTTGCCTCTCTGACCCATGCGTACTCTTGCCACAGGGTCTTTATTTTTACCTGGACTTGTTCTGTTGTCCAGGGGTGTCCCCTGGCGGTGAGGGCTGCAGCTATTTGTGCATATATGTCCAGGCTGCGGTGGTAGCTCTGCAGCCAGGATAGGATGTCCTCTGTCCCCCGAATGCTTAGGAGACAGAGGACCTCCTGGTGGCCCCAGACAGGAGCCCTCCACCGACCCTGCCTGGCAGTGCTGCCCTCTGCCATTGTTTCTCAGGGAGCTGGCACCTCTCCCTCACAATGGCAGTGTGCCTGTGCCGGTGGGGGAGCCCATTCTGCAGTCAGCACTTCCTCTTCCTGGTGCTGGGCACCATGGGAAGGAGAAGGGAAAACCGCAGTTAACTCAAACTAACGTTAGTTCGAATTAATGCAGTTAGCACCTGTTGATTTGAACTAGCTAGGTCAAATCAATGGTTGATTCGAATTTACAGCAGGTGTTGTAAATTCAAATTGTTGTCTCATTGATTTGACCTAAGGAACGCCTTAGGTCGAATCAGCAGAAACCTGTGTAGACAGGCTATTTTTTTTTTAATTCGACCTAATGAGCAGTAGGTCAAATTAAAGCCTGTGTGTAGACATACCCAAAGTGAATAAACAAATTGCAAGGAAAAACAGCAATGTATCAGGTTCAGAAAGATGTTAAACAGGGCATTTCATAGATCACTACTAGGAGTAACATGGTGATATACAGGAACCAATGGTAGGGATCACCCACTAATGATCAGAAAGAGGAAGTAAAAAAACATGCTAATGAAACTTGCAGAGGGTAATAAGAGATAAATCATGGTGAGTGGGTGCCCAAGAAAGCAAATGGACATAAAAAACCAGGAACTGGTGATCAGGATGCTGTGAATCCATCTTTCTGGAAATAGTAAGTTGAGCATTTCAAGCTTGCTCTACAAATACTAAATTGAGCGCTCCAAACCCAGAAGGTACTAAAGATGCCCACAATATAGCTAAATGACCTAGGATGTTTGGGGAAGAAACCAATTCCAAATTAAACTCCAACTGTTTCCCTTTCCCGACCTATGGGGCAGAACTGTGTGAGTATTTTGTAACAAAACTTGAAGTAATATTGTTTAGCTTGAAGTTTTATTATGAGACTGAAACAATCTGAATTTCAATGCAATTCTTAGCAAGCATCTGAGTTCAAAATAGGCTTCTACACAGGTAAGTTGTGCTTGATTTTAGATTTATTTTCTGTCCAAATGAATAATGAGGAGTCCCTCTCTATAAATTCTCCTCCTTAAAGTTCACAGGACAATCTTTCTGTAATTCCCGTCAAGACTTATGTCTGCTTTCCACTCTTTCCAGTCATGAGGCTATTTATAAAGGAACAGTACATGGGGAGGGGAGTTGAACTGCAGTATCTTTAAAAATCTTTATATTTTGATCCATACATAAGTTACTAAAATTTGAAGATCAGGCCCTTCTTTTTTTATGGTGTAAACCAGTGGGTCCCAGACTTTTTGGCTCAAGAGCCACAGATACATTTACAACCCTGAAGTGTCAGCAGTCTCTACCACCACACTCTGCCCTCCATTGCAGCCATCCAAAAGCCTCCTCCTTGCTTGTTACCCTTTCTCTGGCTCCAGCAGGGGCCTCGTTACCTAGGGATCCATGCTGAATGCCTTAATAAGCTATCTGCTCCAGACAGAGGACAAAAGCCTTGATCTCACTCACCCCATTGACTGCAGCAAGGAACCTGCACTGGTCCTCTAGCCCACAGAAACATGCACTGCCTGGGCCCTTAGACAGCAGCTCCTTTCTGCTTCCAGCAGGAGGGGAGCCATGGGCCACTTTGACAGACCTTGAAGGCCACTTTTTGCCCCCAGGCCATAGGTTGAGAATTAGTAGTATAAACATGGGTGGTGATTGTGGGGCTACAGTGCATGTGCTGTAAGGGGCAGAAGGAATAGTGTTAGTCATTATGAACCAGGGAAGTTCTTGCTTTTTTTCCACAAAGGGATGATTTGAGCATAGCAGACATCTGATAGCATTTATAATGGCAACATTTCTTTCATTCTTCACACAAATCAGTCATACATTGGTTACTCTAATAATTTGGGGGGGGGAGCTTCTTTGACAAAACCTCAAGAGGGAGACTGGCTTTGTTTCATGAAAATTTAACTTTCTTGACAGCTTCACTCCTGCTGCAGTTGCAGAAGTTTCCAGTTTATCTGAATAGTGGGTGGGGGTAGAGAGGGAAATCAGAGAACATTTTGCCACATTTTCAATCCTTGATTCCTACAGACGTTGAAAGAACAGTTTCTCTAATTTTACCCTCATTATGAAACGCCTTCAGGCACAAGCTGCATAGTCTCCTTGTCGATGAACCATTTCCTCTGTGCTGTGGGCCCCTTAGGAAGAGGCAATGGCAATCAGTAAATAACAGTGCATAAACTGTTGATCAGTGCCAAATCAGCTAAAAGGTTCTCCATACATTGAAAACTATAAAGAGGATCATACGCATCACTTAGTTTGTTTTTCTTCAAATGCCATTTGAGTGTCTTAAGGATCTTGTTATTAATCAGTTGTGTGTGGTGTTTTGCAAAGGTTTTCATGTTGTTCCTCAGAAAGCAGGGAGGAGCAGGCATACTCAGCCTCTTCTAAGAAAATTAAATTGAATCAGTATTCATCAACATGGACTTTTGGGTGCATAAGTATATTCAGCAGGTATGCGGTGAAATGGTGAACTTAAAAAAAGATGAAAAAAGGGAAGTAAGGGGAAGAGAACTTGTTCTCATAGGACATGATCACAGCATGCCAAAACAACAGTATAGTGTACCAAATCATGCCCACACTTACATATGTGCAATAGTTCACTCTCTCTTGTAAGACTCAGCTCAGCAGCTGTAATAGGGCTTATCCCAAGCCCACAGAATAGGCAGTGCAGGTCTCCATTCCCAGTTTATAGCCTTAAAGTGAGTCCAAGATAAAACAAAGAACAGAGTCACCAGAAGGGGGTAAAGGGAGGGGAATACATAAGTGAGAGAAAGGAAGACAACACTAGGGAAGAAAAGAATGGAGAAAGAAAAGGAAAGAAGACAATAAATTGGGCAAAAAAAGTTAATGATGGAGTATGCAGAGAAGGGATGTTGAGGACAGAGCATATGTCCAAAAAATCTATGATGAGATTTTGCCAGTAAGATAAGATGATTAAAAACATCCGTCATGAACAAAGAAACAATGGCAGAAGTTTGCATTCTTAGTCAAGAATAAATATTGTGTACCCTAGGTTGGGTTTTAAGTCATTTTCATGATATTTATTCAAAATAAGACTGGAATGGATAATGTGAAATCTATGCAACCTAAATTCCCTGTTTCTGGTTTAAGGAAATGATAAAGAGATTGTTATAGTCAGGGGGTGCTGTATCAGTAGAAAATAGCTTAAATCAAATTATTAGATGCTTGTTTGATAGCTTTAATCCTTATTCCAATGTCATAAACTGTTTGAGATAAATCAATGATAATGTCTTTTATGGAATTGATATTTTTCTATTAACATATATGACAATAAATCTTTGAAAAGATTCTTTATCTCTTCTGACACATTCTTCTCCTATAATGTATAGATATGTAAAAGAAGGGCAAAAGAAATATAATCCCATTAAAAAAAGATGTTCCTACTACTCATGTAAACTAGTATTGTTAAGATTATGAGCAAGAACATAAAATTAGGGTGCAGCTCCCCCACTGACAGAATTGTTTTTGCAAGTAAATATAATCAGTGTTGAAACAAGCAATAATTACTAGTGATAAATGGAGTAACTAGTGTTTAACAGAGGTTGTTTCGAAATAAGAAGCAGCATGTCCACACGACGTACTCTCATTTTGAAACAACGGGTTCCATTGTTTCGAAACAAGAGCTGTCATTTTGAAACGGCTTAAACCCCTTCCGTTTCGAAATGATGGTTATTTCAAAATGAGTTGTTTTGAAATAACTCCGTTGGGACATGCTGTTTCGAAACAATGGTTATTTCAAAATGACTCATTTAGAAATAACCGTCGTCTGGGCATGTTATTTTGAAACAACCATTATTTCAAAATAACAGTCTGACCTTCTTCCCAGGGTGCACAGCATCCTGGGGAAACAGGAACTTCCTGCCAGGGTGTGCCTGTGAGGCAATGTGCCTTGGGGCTTTGACAGGCGTGGCCTCATGAGGGGCCAGTGCCACAAGGGGGTGCCACAGGGCCCCCGTGTGGACCCCACAGGAGGTACGCTGCCTCCTTAACATTTGGCAGTGGCCAGACATCATGTCCCGGTTCCGGGCCACTCACCGGAACTGGGACATTTACTCGGATATTGCGGCTGCAATGTCTGAGCAGGGGCACACTCGGATGACCGAGCAGGTCTGCAGCAAGGTAACGTCCTTGCAGCAGGACCATGCCCCGACCTGGGAGGCCCGAGAGCTCCAGGGGGCAGGGAGCACAGCCACCTCCCCCTACTTCGAGGAGCTGCATGCATTCCTGGGTCCAGAGCTCAGCAGTCTCCCTGCTGAGGCTCTGGACACAGAGGTGCAGCAGAGCCCCTCATCGGGCCCTGGAGGCAGTGGGGACTGGCTCTGATGTCTCCGTTGGGGGGCATCTGGCCGCAGCACCACCGGTGGCAGAGGCTACCCCCAGCACCCTGGAGCTGATTGCTGGCCCCGAGGTGGGGAGCAGCACAGAGGACCAGGGGCCTGATACCATCCCGGCCCCTGGGACTCCGACACCGAGCCTGGGACGTCTCGCCAGACCTCTGGAGCCCCTGTGAGTAAGTATTCCCCTCCCACAGAGGCACACAGGGCTAAGCCTGTCCAGCAGGTCACGGGCAGAGAGGGGGTATAGGGCCAGGCACCAGGGCAGGTAGGGCAAAGTTTCAGCAGGTGTAGAGGCCCCCCTTGGCCATGGGTCCCAGAGAGACAGGTGGCACCCGGGTCACAGGCCCCTGTGTGCCTTGGGGTGGTTAACAGAGGCTGGGTGTCAAAGATGCAGCCACATCTTGGATGGGGTGGAGAGCATGCAGGCCACACCACTGGCAAGTGGCTTTGGGAGACCCCCTAGAGCAAAGCGTTGCTGAGTCCAGCTCACCCTTGTCGGCACCACTAGCATGTGTGCCTCCAGGGTATGGTTCCCAGATGTCGGGCAAAAGGAGAACAGGGTCCCCTTTTTACTGTCCTGTTCTTCTTTTTATCCTCACATTCTCTGTCTGTCAGGCTTTTTACTGTAGGGGTTGAAGTATCCTGGAATGCCATAGAATACTGATGTGTACAGGCAAGTGTTCCAGGGCCCCCTTAACCCTGACAAATACCACAGCCAGACAACATTTTTGCCCAGTGTCCTCCAACGTCCTCCATTTGGAACTTTCCTGGCCACCTTTCGAGGCTTTGACAGCCAGTAGCCCTACCCCAGGGCAATGATCCACAGGATCCTGGGTCCTGCTGACAGTCAGGGCAGAGGTGTGTGCTACAGACAGGCTGCACATAGACAGGGCCAGGAGGCGGCAGGGGCCAACTGTGTTTTCTGCTTCACTCCAGCAGGTCACGAAGCCGCTCGGCAGCTACCACCACCACCAGCCTGAAGCCTCAGCCTGAGGGCACCGAGGAGGAGGAGGAGGGCCCCCTGGTCGTGGGCAGAGCTGCTCAAGAGCCTCAAGGAGCTCGGGGAGCGGATGAAGGCGTCCACCCAGGCTTGGAGATGGGAGCAAGCCCAGCGTCAGGATGCAGCCCTTCGTCTGCTGCAGCAGGTGGCAGCAGCAGATGACAGGGTGGTTGCAGCCCTGGAGCACCAGGCGCAGGCCATGGAGCGCCTGAGTGACTGCCTCCCACCAGCAGTCGAGGCCATCACCACCAGCATCTGCCAGCTGGTGGAGCAGATGACACCTCGACGAGCTGCAGGGGGTTCGCTGCCTGGCCCTCCCCGGAGGCAACCCTGGACCCAGGGCAGCCGTGGGCAAGGGTGGGGTATGCCACCACACCCGGCACCTCCCACAGGCCCTGCCTGACTTCCCCCCTGCCACCCGGACTCTCCCACCCCCTTCCCCCTTACAAGTTGCTGCCCCCTCCCCGAACCCCCCCAAACTCCCCCTCCCAAGTTGCTGGCGCCTCTCCCAGACTGCCCCCCCCATTTCCCCATCCCGTAAACCCCCCCAGCCCTTCCCTGCCCCAACCCCTGTATTGTTGAATAAATAGTTAGAAATGCATTCTTGGTGTTGAGTGGTTTTATTTGGCGGTAGTTCACAGTGCAGGTGGATGGGTGGGGGCTCGCTGTGGGTGAACGATGGAGAGGGTGGTGTGGGGCAGGACAGGCCTGGCCCTCAGAGTTCCTCCTGGGTGAAGGTGGTCATCAGTGCATTGTGCACTGTCAAGGCTCTCTGGGACGGCTTCTTCCGTGTGGGCACAGGTCTGGGTTCCTCATAGTCCCTGGTGAGGAGTCGTGCCTCAGCTTCCCATGCAGGTGCGATGGGCTAACCCCGCTGCCCACAGTAGTTGTGCAGGGCCACGCACACGCTGATCACCTGCAGCATTGTCCTCTCTGCGAGGTGGAGGTGGGTGAGGAGGCACCTCCAGTGAGCTTTGAGGTGGCCGAATGCCCGCTCGACCACCTGGCGGCAGCGGGTCAGGTGGCGGTTGAGGATCTGCCACCTGGGATCAAGGGGCCCTACATACAGCCAAATGAGCCGGGGCACAGGGGATAGGCCATGTCCGCCACGATGAGGACGGGCACCTCTACTCCCCCAACATTGATGTTATGCAGGGGGAAGAAGGCGCCTGCCTCCATGCCCTGGTACAGGGCAGAGTTACGGAGGACCCTGGTATCATGGACCCTCCCTGGCCATCCCACATAACAGTTTTGGAACAGGCCACGGTGGTCCACAACGGCCTGTCAGGATGATGGAATGGTACCCCTTCCTATTGCGGTACTCTGCGGCTCTGTGCTCCAGGGCTCGCACAGGGATGTGCGTCACATTGAGGATCCCCGCACAACTGGGGAAGCCAAGGGTGGCCATGCCGGGAATGGTGTCCTGCAGCTCCCCTAGTGTGACCAGGTGTCGCAGAGGACCTAGTTAATGGCCCTGGTGACCTCCACAAGGATGTTGCCGGTGGTGGACCTCCCGACACCGAAGAGGTGCACCACAGACCTGTGTGACTCCGGAGTGGCCATCTTGCAGAGGGCGATGGCCACTCTTTTGTCCACAGAGATGGCAAGCCTCATGGGGGTGTCCCTTCGGCACAGCAGTGGGGCAAGTTCTGTGATCAGGAGGTTGAAGCTGGCCCTGGTCATTCTGAAGTTCCTCCCCCACTGGTCGTGCCCCCAGGTCTGCAGCACTACCTGCTCCCACCAGTCTGGGCTGGTCTCATGGGCCCAGACCTTGTGAGGCACAGAAAGGGCAGAAGCAGTAGCTCTGCTCTGTGTCCCAGCTGGCTGACAGCGTCGGGCAGAGGCTGGGCACCATCTTGGTCTGTGTGCAGAGTGTCCCACATCAGCAAGACACTCTGTAGGCGGGCAGAGGGTCTGTTCATTGCATGGCCCTGGCTGGGCAGCTGGGCAGTGTCCATGTCTGTCATTTGCAGAATCCTGCTAGCCAGAATGAACAGGGAAGTGAGGTCGGGGCCAACTTTTATAGGATTGGCTACCGACATGGCCTCTGACGTGGCCCAGGGAGGTGGCCATGTTGCCACACCTCCCATGGTGCCCTGCCCCTGAAGCAAAATAGCAAGTCCACAGTGTGGACATGCTGTTTCGATTCCTGCTTTTCCCTTATTTCAATTTTTTTTTTTGTTATTTTGAATTAAGTCATTTCAAAATAAGGGCGTTATTTCAAAATGACTTGTTTCAAAATAACCTATTTTGAAACAACCCCGTGTGTGTCGCCATAGCCATAGATATTAGTATCTGAAATACTGAATATTAAAAATTCATGTCATATTTAAAAAAATCTGTTTTTTTTTTTTACTGATTTATTTATATATATAATTATTTATTTTCATTGTTTTTAACAAAAAGGGGCCACTGGGTTAGGATGTGGATGGGAGAAAGGACAAAAGTTTAACCTCATAGGATATGTCTACATGTATCTTTTAAATTGAAATAACACTGGTTATTTCGATTTTAAAAAGATTAGGTCCACACAACGTTTTCTGGTTTCAAAATGATGAGCTCCATCATTTTGCAGGAAGAGACATTATTTCAAAATAGCTTAAACCTACTTTAATTTGAATCATCTGTTATTTTGAAATGGTTATTTTGAAATAACACCGTTCGGGCATGTTATTTCGAAATAACCATTATTTCGAAATAACACTTTTGCCCTTTTCCTTCCCAGAGTGCCTTCCTTTTTGTATATATTGGGTGGGAGCAAGGCCCAGTGAAGGAGCCATGTTGCCACACCTCCCATGGTGCCCCTCTCCTGATTCGAAATAGCAAATCCTGTGTCTGGACTTGCTATTTTGATTTGAGGTTCTTGCATATTTCAATTTAAGTTAATTCAAATTAAGGATTTTATTTCAAATTAACTTATTTTGATTAACTTATTTCAAAATAAGCACATATGTGTGGACATAGCCATAGACTCTAAGGTCAGAAAGGACCAGTATGATCATCTAGTTTGACCTCCTGCACAATGCAGGCCTCCAGACCTCACCACCCACTCCAGCAATAAGCCTCTAACCTATGACTGAGTTATCTGAGTCCTCATATAATGACTTTAAGATCCAGAGAATTCACCGATAGGTGAGCCATGCCCCATAGTACAGAGGAAGGCAAAAATAGCCTAGAGCCCTAGCCAATCTGCCCTGGTGGAAAATTCCTTCCCAACACCAAATAAGGTAATCAGTTAAATCCTAAGTATGTGGGTAACTCAAACAACCAGTCACCCAAGAAACAATTCTCTGTAATAACTCAGAACCCATCCCATCTACCCTACCTTCTTAGGCCACTTGCATATCCACCACCAGAAGCCATAAATCAGATCAAAGATCAGTCAGTTTCCAGAGTAGACCATCCCATTATGCCCTCTCCACCATAAACTTATGAAGCTCAGTTTTGAAAGCAGTTACTTTTTTTGCCCCCGCAACTTGCCTTGGAAGACTATTCCAAAACTTTACTCCTCTACTGGTTAGAAACCTGTGTCTATGTTAAAGCCTAAATGTCTTGACAGACAGTTGTATTCATTTGCTCTACCGTCCACACTGGTGCTGTGCCCAGGTAATTCCTCTCCCTCCCTTATATTTATCCCTCTTATATATTTAAAAAGAGCAATCATATCAACCCTCAACTTTCTTTTGGTTAGGCTAAACAAGCCAAGCTCTTTGAGTCTCCCCTCGCAAGGCAGGTTTTCCACTCCACGGACGATCCTTGTAGCCCTTCTCTGCACTAGTTCCAATTTGAATTCATTCCTTTCAGACATGAGGGACCAGAACTGCATGCAATATTTCAGATAGGGCAACACCAGTACCTTGCACAGTGGCATTAACACCTCCCTGTCTCTACTTTATAACCTCTCCTGCTACATCATATAACTGCAGTTGCTTTTTTCATGGCCACATCACATTGGCTGCTCATAGTCATCCTGTGATCAACCAGTAGTCTCAGATCCTTTTCCTCATTCTGTTCCAACTGATGTGTCCCCAACTTCTAGGAAAAATTGGTGTTATTTGTCCCTAAATGCATGACCTTGTACTTCCCATTATTAAAATTCATCCTATTCCTGATACACCACTTTACAAGGTCATCCAGATCTTTTTGTATGGTATTCCAATCCTTCTCTGAATTGGCAATACCTCCCAACTTGGTGTCATTTGCAAACTTTTTTAGCAAATTCCTACTTTTTGTGCTGTACTAACAACAAGGTTAAATAAGATTTGTCCCAAGACTGATCCCTGAGGACTCCATTGGTAACCTCCTTCTAGCTTGACAGTTCACCCTTCAGTATGACCCACTGTAACCTCCACCTTAACCAGTTCCTTATCCACCTTACTATGTTCACATTAACCACCATCTTCTGTAACTTAATTAATAATTCCCCATGTGGAACTATATCAAATCCTTTGCTGAAATCTCAATAAATTAATTCCACTGCATTCCCTTTATCTAAAAGATCTGGTATCCTCTCAGAAAAGGAGATCAGGTTGGTCTGGCACAATCTACCTTTTGTAACGCCATGTTGTATTTTATCCCAGTTACTGTTATATTCAATATCCTTAAGTACTTTCTTCTTCACAATTTTCTTTAAGATCTTGCATACTACTGAGGTCAAACTAACAGTCCTGTAGTTACCCAGATCATTTTTATTCCCTTTCTTGAAAAGAGGAACTATATTAGCAATTTTCCAGTCATACAGTACAACCCCTGAGTTTAGACTCATTAAAGGTCTTTGCTAAAGGGCTGGCAATTTTATGAGCCAGTTTCTTTAATATCCGTGGATGGAGATTATCCAGGCCTCCTGACTTAGTCCCATCCAGAAGCTCAAGTTTGGCTTCTACCTCAGGTATGGTAATTTCCACTTTCATGACCTCATTCCAATTAGCTACCCTACGTCTATCCTACAGCTTATCTTTGCACTCATTAAAAACAGAGGCAAAGTACTTATTTAGACATTCAGCCATGCCTAGATTATCCTTCACCTCCACCCCATCCTCAGTTTTTAATGGTCCAACTTCTTTCTTTTTTTCCCTTTCTATTTATGTGGCTAAAGAACCTTTTACTATTAGTTTTAATTCCCTTTTCAAGGTCCAGCTCTGCTTGACTTTTTGCCTTTCTTACTTTATCGCTATATGTTCTGACCACCATGCTGGAAGTAGTTCTTGTGACTTCATAGGCTGCATCTTTTCTATGAGTTGCTGCTAAACTAATGTTTCTTTTGGTAGAATCAGAAGAAAATGCTAGTGGAGGTTTCATGTGAGAATGATATAAAACTACAGAAGGAATTACTTCTTTCTAAAACCAAATAACTTAATGTATCCCTAAAGATACTGTGTCCCTCTGCAAAAACTTCTGACTACAACTTATCCTACTCTCTCCTGCCAAGCATCCTAGTAATGCCTTAGATTATACATATTCTCAGAAATGCTGGATTTCTCCTTGACAATATGATGTGGAAATAAACTCTGGAGGACTATGGCCATACTGTGGCCTTTTTCAGAATGACAAGGTTGTTAGCCAACATTCAGTTTGCTGGATTCCAACTAGGAAAATCACAGTCTGTCTGTCTCATATTTTACTGAAGTTTTACGAGGAGAGCAGCATGAATATCAATATTGGTCCTCAGACTTTGATTGAGGCTACAAGAGGAAGAGCAACTCTTTTTTCAAGGCAGAAATAGGAGGTAAGAAACACCTTTTTTCTGACAGTTAAAGAGAAGACCTAAGATCTGTTTAGCAGTCTACGATTTTTTATTGGCTGTTATGTGATTATCAGATCTGGTTAAGTAAAGCCAGTATCTTAAGTCACATGCTTGAGAAAGTTCCAATTGCCTCTGCATAGACTTGAAACTTTTGGTTTATTTCCAAAAACTTCAGGAACCAGAAACAGACCCCAGAAACAAATGTTGCACTCAGCAGTGAAAAGCTCTTCTATCTTGAGCAGAGCCTACCTTTTAGTAAGTACCAAGGACAATTCAAGAGGAATGACCTATAAGTCATACAAACACTCCAACAACAACTGCAACATATTCAGACCCTGAAAGCTAAATCTACAGGTCAGTGCTCTTTAAACCACTTAACAGTGCAAACAGCCCCCTAAACCCTTGAGCTGCTCATTGTTGGTTGGGCTGAATGAAAGCTTGTAGTCTGGATTCCTGGCCACTGCTATGTTGTTCGACATAAGTCCCTGTGGTAACTATAAGGTCAATAGGACTCCTTAGCTGAGTCTAAGCTGGTGTGGTAGCTGTGCTCCTGGAATGATACTTTGGCCAGTCCTCTAGGCCCAGGGTTGGGTGCCATTTCCCAAGCTCCGGGTCTACTTGCTTCAGCCACAACAGCTGCAACAAACACCAACATGTATTCTGGCCTCAGCTTTGTATTTTCTCCTTCTAGCCCTACTCTGAGCAAGTGAGTAGGCAGCTACCATCACTGGTACAATGTTATTTCCCAACAACACTTTTACATACAAAAAAGATTGCAACAAAAAACCTGGTAATATGCAAACCATACTGGGGCCACATCCATCACTGCTTTATTATTATGAATGGAAAACCAATTGTTCTGTGAAAGCAATTGGGTGCTTCTAGACTTTCCCCCCACATCTGTCAGGCCCAGTGCTATAACCTAGGATCCTCTTTGTAGGTCTTTCCCCAAGACTTAGCAAAGGTTAATAGAATGCTTCCAGGCCTTTATATTGGCTAATGGGACTAGATTTTGTGTCCTCTGTCCCACCTCTGGACCTTGGAACCCTCCAGCAGCAATGCTTTGCAGAACTTTCTAGTGTTCAGAGTATTCTAATGTCATTTTCTTGGCCACCAGCTCCAGTAATGCTCTCACTTTCCTCATTTTATCATCTGGAATATTAAAACTAAGAGTGGTCTCCCTCAGCATGAATGTTCATTAAGGACAAGATGGAGTGAGCAATGGCCAGAGTCTTGTGCTGCATCCCCAGCTACATAATGCATTCCTGCAGCCTCAAACTGTCAAACTGATCACTCAGCTAAACTCTGTTATAAATGTCAAGTAGTTTGTACACCTTGGAAATCTCACTTTCTAAGTCAGCAATTCAATGTGTTTAATGCAAATACTTCCCCTCTCTGGCTGCTCATAAATAAGTAAGCAATCCCCCCCCCCACAAAATAAACACTAAACTCCCAAATTAAGGTGAGCTTGTAAATACTTAATCCTGTGTATAATTGTATTCATTTGACAAATCCCATATATTTCAATAGAGGTTTTTCTGTGCAAAGTAAATCCACTAATACCCTAAAAACCACATATTTAGTTCTCAAAACAAATATTACAGTGATAGACAAAAATCCATAGTCCTTGTTTAGCCAAGACTTTTTTCTTATTACAACAGCGATTTGACCTCCCTTCCTCTATATACTGGTCCCCAGTGTTTGAATCTAAACTACTGCATTGATCTGCTGTAACAGTCAGACCTGATCCTATGTCTTCTTGTATTTGTTTTCCTCCCATTCTATAAGTTCCTCATCTGCAAAGCATCTGACAAACTGGGAATTTCTCACACGAATGCTAATGCAATAAATAAATTTGTTAGTCTTTAAAAATGACACAGGACTCATTGTTTGTTTCCAATTTTGTATGTATGCAACTGATTTTTCTTACATAAGTGGAGTGCTTTGGATTTGTCTTTATTGAATTTCATTCTGTTTACTTCAGACCTTTTCTCTACCTTATCCAGATGTTTTTGAATGTTAACTCTATCCTTCAGATCACTTGCAACCCTCTTAGCTTGGTATCTTCTGCAAATTTTAGAAGTGAACCCTCTGTGTCAATACCTAAGCCATTGATGAAGATAGTGAAAAGACACAACACTGATTCCTGCAGGATCCCACTTGATATGCCCTTTCACCTGAACTGGAAAACTGATAACTACTCTTTCTGGAACTGCTTTTCCAAGTAATCATACACCCATAAAGTTTATATTTCTCTACTTTTCTTATAAGAGGCTCATGCAAGACAGAATCAAAAGCCTTACTAAAGTCAATATATACTACAGCTCACTTCCCCCCATCCACAAGTCTTGTTAACCTGTTAAGTGAAAGTGATTGGGTTGCTCTTGACAAATCCATGCTTATTGCTCATTCTTGGACCTAGGTGTTTGCCAATTGATTGTTTAATAATTTTCTCTTTATCTTTCTCAGTACTGAAGCTAAGAAGACTTATCCATAGTTCCTTGGTCATCTTTATGACCCTTTTTGTAGATTGGCACTATGTTTTCCCTTTCCCAGTCCTCTGATATCTCTGACATCTTCCATGACTCTTCAAAGACAAATTGCTAATGACTCACATATCTCATCAATTAGTTCCTTGTGTATTCTACAATACATTTCTTCAGATCCTGGTGAGTTGATCCCCTCTAACTTTTATAAGTGATTTTTAAAGTATTCTTTCTCTATTTTAGCCTCAGATCCTACCTACTTTTCACCAGCATACCTTAAGTTGGATGTCTAATTACTACTAACCTTTTTGGTGGAAATTGAAATACAAAAAGCCATTTAGCACTGTTGCCATTTGAATGTTTTCTGTTATTGTTTTCCTTCCCATTTCATGGAGTAATGGGCTTAACTTGTCCTTCATCTTCCATTTGCTTCTTAAGCTTTTTGTAGAAAATTTTCTTGTTACCCTCTGTTTAATTTAATTCATCTAGTCTCTAACTAATTTAATCACATTTTCTGTCTTGTCCTTTCTAGTTTTTTGCCTACATAGTTGAGTTATTTATTTATATTCATCCTTTTTTAATTTGGCCTAGTTTCAACTTTTATTTATTTGAACTATTCTTCCTCTTAGACTTGCTTCCCATGCAATCTTACTTACCAACTCCTTAAGTTTTCTAAAGTCTGGCTTCTTGAAATCCATTGCCTGTATTGTGCTGTTTTCCCTATTAACATTCTTTAGAATCATGAATTCTGCCATTTCATGATCATTTTCACCCAAACTGATTTCCACTTTCAAATTCTTAACCAGTTCTTCCATGTTTTGCAAAACCAAATCTAGAACAGCATCTCCCCTAATAGCTTTCTTCACCTTCTAAAATACTCATAAAAGGTGCATTTAACACATCTGTGACAGCATAGACACACCCTGCACTAGGGCAGCCCTTTGTGGGCTATATAAGGAAGAATCCGCGCCCCTACAGCCCTGCTGGGCATGCTCAGGCACCTGTGCGTGGATAAAAAGCTGCAGCTCACCTCAGTCTGGGCTGGTTAGCAAAGGGGAAGGAAGTCTCTGGGAGGCCTGCCCCAGCCCTAGAACCTCTCCAGCCCATTCTGACAGAGACCAACTAACTAGGGTAGGCCCTAGGAGACCACTAACTCTGAGGGAGCTTTGCACCAGAGGACCAGGACCAAGGGGAAGGCTAACCACCACTATGCCAAGGGTGAGGGAAGTTACACCTTAATGCCAGGTGGGACTTTCCAACCCACCTCCAGGTAGGAAGCAGCCAAGGGGCCCTGTAAGGTGGAGCTGGGGAGAGGGGGGACCAAGTCCAAGTGTTTTGGCATGGATTCCTGCTGATTGGGTAATGTACCCCTGCACCCCTAGGGCCTTGGGCTGGGGCTGAGGGTAGTGGGAGGGCCTGAGCCCCCCTACCTGGGGTCCTGTACCTCTGAGAGACTTACTGCTTGTGGACTGTGGCTACTAGGCCATGCTGCCCTAAACCACAGGGCAGCTAATCCTGGGACAATATCTAAGAACTAGTTAGCTAACTGTGTTATTTGCTCAACAGATGTCTGAGTAGTTGAGAAACCATCAAATTATGTTCATTGGATGAATTCATTAGCCTTTTTCTAAAAACCCTTAACTAACTCTTCTTCCTGGTAACCTGTATCAATAGTGCAGCTCCCTTAAAGTGGGTGTTCATCTTCAGCTTGCTTAAAATGCTGCATCATGTTCATTAACAATTCAAATGGCCTGTGATCATCAACATTTTGATACTGTGGCAATTTAAGTTGTGACTTAGTATCCCAGTTGTGTAAGCCTTGGCTATTCAAAAGCTTAAAGGATTCTGAATCTCAGCTGATGAAAATTGGTTTAACTCTTCTAGTTTCCTTCTTATAAATCTGTGCTCAGACACCACACCTGTTTCAGTGATCTATCATAGTGTTTTAAACAATCAGCTGATTATGTCTTTACTGTGATATGCCCAGACATTTGAGAATCTATTTTCCCTGGCATCCATAGCTCTTTCCTCAAAACTTTTTTTTTTTAAATAAAGGAGGGTTTTTTACCCTAAAATATGAGCAGATTTTTAAGTATAACCACCATTGGCTCCACATTTAATACATTCACTGCATGTTTCTCTTTGTCATGACCTAAATAATTTGTTCTCTTTATTTGAAAGGGATATTTTTATTGTATTTTTATTACATTGTGCAATGCCTTGGCAGGGGAAACCCTTTCAAATAAAATTAGACATACTTATAGAATTAGATTTTAGAATTAGAAAATAGATTTTTAAAGTAAGAGCTGTAAGTAGCCTGCAGTTGTACATTTGTACAAAGAGAAAGTGGGTGAGGGGAAAAGAGAAAATAAGACAGCAGGAGTATACAATATTTGGACTTGCAGTGGGAACTCATCCATGACAAATCAAAGTTACACTGGAGAAGTCACACTTGGGTTAAGGTAAGAGAAAATTTTGAGGGATGTGTGGTGGGGGGTAGAGTACATCTATTCTTGAAGCAGTAGGGAGATGCTCCTTTCTTCTCTAGAGAAGTATAAGCACTGCTTCCCTGTAATACCCCTTGTTTTTGACACATGCACTAAGCTCTACCCTCCTACTCTAGCCATTTTTAACCAATGGCAAGGTCTGGTCCCCATGAATAGAAATACTATGTCCAAATGTAAACAACAACCAGTAAAAGAATCAGGGCTAAATCAAACTGGGTGGATGCTGTGGTGCAAAGTATTTGCAAGAGTGAGTCCCCAATCACAGTGAACATATTGACCTAACATGAATAGGAGCAGAAAACAACATCCTATAAAATGTTCAGCAGAGCTCTTGAATGGCATCCTACCCTGCAACAGAAATGTCTCTATTAGAAGGCAAGCATATCTGACTATGTTGTGCTATATAGACTGTGAAGATGTGGGTGGATTTTGCCCTGATTCAGCAGCCAGTCAACAAAAGCAAAAAATAATTATAGTTAATACATAGAAACATACCGTAAAATTGTGAATTTGCTTGGAGTGAAATGACAATACTGATTTTTAAGATATTTTAATTATATTACACACTGAAGACACATTAAAAACATGATGATTCTCCAAAAACTTCTATAAAAAGGATAAATGGTTAGAAGAAACCTATGTGAATATGTTCTTCAAGTACTGGTTTTGAAAATGGCAACAATTCTGAGTAGATCAATAGTGGACAAAAAGAATATGAAGGCAGCTGAAAAACACCAGCTCTTGCTGACTTTACTCATAATTCCCTTATAAAAATTGGAATGATTATATGAATCAGGTAGCCAAGGTTTGGCTCTGTATCCTGAAATCTAAATAGCAGTTACATCAAAATTAATATAATACTGAGCAGCAAATAAAACGAAAAATCCTAGTAAAATTATGTTTAAAATGCACTTCCTCTCAAAATGGAAAACAAAATGTAAATGGTGTGGAAATAACTTCTTTATATTTTCCTGTATTCTTAATAATAGTTACCACTAGAATGTAAACTAAACATCTCTGTGCAGTATAGGAAAAGTAGATCCAAATTTATGGACTAGTCTGAGTTAGCCTTTCCTTATTAAATTCTTCTCTTACCTCTTTATGAAACATGACAAATGTGACCTTTTAAAAAGAGAATGGTAGAAGGGAAGGGGTTGTTAAGTTTTTTTTCCTCTTTATATAGTATGTGTACAGTGCTTGAGCCTCATCTCCCTGAGAACAGTTTTATACCAGTAAAACTACACTAATTCTCCATGGAGTTATTTCCAATTAATATTACAGTAAGTGAGATATGAATCAGGCCCTATATTGGAAAGAAGATATCTTTAAAGCATATAGAAGGACAATAAAATATATGAAGTGGTATGACAGTTCTCACACTACCTACAACTAAATTGCCTTGTTATCAACTGTCTCCAGTGAGAGGGAGCCATAAGAACAGAAATGATGAATATACCATGTCAGATCAATGGTCCAGCCGGCCCAGTATGCTGACTTTTGTTGAGCATGCCAAGTTCCTGGAAAATAGAGGCAAAGAAAATTTCAGAGCATTGTTTTGTATTCCTGCCCATACTGGCTAATGGTCATTGTTGGATCTGTCCTCCTTGATGATGTTTGTTTATTTTTTGAACCTCATTATAATCTTGACCTTTAAAACATCCTCTTATAGAGTTCCATATGGTGACTGTGTATTTGGTGAAGAAATACTTACTTTTGTTTCAAACCTGCTGCCTATTAATTTTACTTGGTCACTCCCTAGTTCTTGTGTTATGACAAGTGAACAACACTTCCTTGTTTACCTTCTTCAAATCATGATGATATTTTTATAAGCTTCAAAAGGGATAGTCGTGTTAGTCTAGACCTTGAGTGTATACCATACCCCTTAGTTGTCTCTTTTCCAAGCTAAAAATGTTCCACTCTTATTAATTGTTTCTTATATGGAAGCTGCTCTATAGTTTAATAATTGCTTGGCACTGTTCTGTACAGTGTCCAATTCCAATTAATCTTTTTTAGAGATGGGGTGACCAGACGTTCATGCAGTATTCTAGATGTGGTCACAGTATGAGTTTATAAACAGGCACTGTGCTTTTTTTTTTTTAATCTATCCCTTTCCTAACGAGTCCCAACATTCTTTTAGTTTGTTTGACTACCACTGCATATTGAATGAACATTCTTATCAGTCTGTCTTATGGTAACCTTGATGTTGTCAGTCCATTTCTGACACCCAAATATTCTCCCTGGCTATTCCAGTCCTAATTTCACCTTGCAAGGCATGTAATGTCAGTATTTCAATCTCAAGTTCTCTTTTCAATAATGTTCCTGTGATATTGAGCCTCTGACACTGACTGCTCACAGATATTTGATTCTCTGTATCCAAAGGTGCAGTGTACTCCAGTTCATCAGGCTTACTTTAAGCCACTGCTTCTTGTAAACTATGCAGCACTTGTGAGCACTCCTTACAAAGCAAAAATAGGTTTATTTTAGAAATAATAAAGCCTTAACCACAAAGGCTATGTCTACACACACATTATTTCAAAATAGTATTTTGAAATGAGTTATTTCAAAATAAAGTCCTTATTTCAAAATAAGTTAATTTGAATTAAAGGAAAGCCTGATATTGAAACAGCTGTTATTTTGGAAATGGTTATTTCAAAATAAGGCCATTCAGACATGTTTCAGAACAATGGTGGTGTTTCGAAACAACATGTCCAAATAGCCTTATTTTGAAATAACCAATTTGAAATAACAGCCATTTCAAAATGAATGGGGTTTAAGCTGTTTCAAAATGACAGTTCTTATTTCGAAATGACGGAATCCGTCATTTCGAAATAAGAATGTCGTGTGGACCTAATCTTTTATTTCGAAATAAGAGATGTGTAGACGTACACAGTGATGCATACAATTATTACAACAGATAACAATCATAAAATACTAAACTAGTTCTACTTATCATAGTTCTATCTAAGAAAGTAGGTTCCCTCACAAAGTGCAGTCTATTAGAGAGTAAGTGATTTCACTGAAAACAGCATTCAAATGTTCATGAAAGCCTCTCCTTCCTGCTTCTTAGGTGTTGTCTCAACTAGATACATTTGCTGAGTACCTTCCCTATACTGGGGTCTGGTCTACATTGCAAAGGTTTGTTGAAAAAAGTCAGCTGTGTTGACAATCCAAAGGAGGATGCTCCTACTACTGAGGAAATTCTGCTGCTTTGCTGACATAAGCCCTACATGTCTGATTGAAGTGGTTTAATATTGATGGGAATAAGATGATTTATATTAATGTAGATGCTGCTTTCTTTACATCAGCAGTTGTCTGTCATTCTTTGACAAGAAACAGGGCAGGTAGACCCAGGAAAGCTGAATGACTGGACCCAACTCAAGAGTGGGAGTAGAGAGAGCAAGCAGCTCAGTTGCTGTGCTCCCATATCCCAGTGGGGAACAGGGAGGGGAGAAGCCACAGGCACCTTCTGCCATCCACTGGCAGGGATTGGGCAGGATATTGTAACTTGGCAGCTTCCCTGGATTTGGGGAGGAAGGGATGTACCCTGAGAAGCTTCTCAAAGCTCCCAACAGGGAGGAAAGAAGCCCTGGGAGGTTTCCTCTGGCACCCAGCGTAGAATGGGAGAGGCAGTCTGCCAAGAGACTGATCTTGTGGGACATCCAGATTCCCAGCAGGGAGCTGTCAATGGAGCTGAGACAAGGCTTTTGGTTATCCACACTGACCCTTTCAGATAGTGGAAGTGCTCCTGATGGGGACATGCACCACCAGCCCAAGGATGGTAGTATGGGCATCAGACACCACAGTAATTAATGCACTGGCTGTAAGTTGACCTAATGTAAGTCAAGCTATCTTTATAGTGTAGAGAAGATCTTGAATATATGAAGCAATATGTTTTTCTTTATTAATAGCCAGGTGATCTCCCTGCCTGCTATAATGTTCCTTTTGAAATCAAAACCATTTGGAGATCTTGTAGTTGTCTTGGATCTAAATATCCTGTCAGACACCCTTTCAAAGGATCCTCAGTGTGAGAAGCAAAATTGGTTTTCAGTACTTCATGGTGCCTTGTACCCATGGATTCAAAGGTACTTTGAAAATAATTCAGTAAGACACCTGACATACACAGGAAGTTGGCGGGGCTCTGATGCCTGTTTTAGTGTCACACCCAGGTAAGGGGCTCCATTTCCAAACAATCGTGTACAGAAGTACACAGTGGGTACTTATATTATTGATGTTTGGAGTATGCATTCAGATGGATGTTGAATGGCAAATGTATTCAATTGTTGTATCACCAGAAAGAAGGGTGTCCACTGAGTATTTCTCAGAGCTGGACAAAGGCATGCTTTTGAGACTGACTGACTGAACTTGCAAGCTAGTCATGAGTCAATCATGAGTTGCACATGAAGTGGTTCCCTTCATCTCTCCAGTGGCTACAGGGTCTTGGCTACTGTGTAAAACAGCAAAACAAACAAGGAGGCTGGTGGCACTTTTAAAGACTAACAAATGTATGTATATATGTACTGTGTGTTTGAGGAGCTAGATTAATACAGCTATCACATAAGAATGTGTAAAACAGGATTGTTGTGGAGCAGCATACACTCAGGTCAGCAAGTATTAGAGGAGGGATGGGTTCATGGGATGGTCAGGTAGATGGAGGTTAGGGCAAGAGCAATAAGCTAAGAACTCTGATTCCACAAAGGTGAGCTCTGTATAACTACCTTGATTAGATAGGTAGACAGGACTTATAAGGGGATTGACATGTGGAAATGAGTTGTAGAAAGAGGAGAGAGTGACTCAGAAGCATTCCTGAGGCAATGGCCAGCCAAGAATGCATAGCCTCTTTGTTGAGATGCAGTTAATGGCGAAGAGGCAGCAGTAGCAGAGGAAGGATACAAGGACCCACTGTATAGGGACAATATATATGCCTAATATGATTTCAGTATAATTGCTAGGATTATACCAAAGATGAATTTAGTTCAGGTTGACAAGAGTTTTGATTACTGGACTTCATATTGACTCTTAGGGGAGAGTGCTAGCCACTATATCAACAGTACTAGGCAGTGGCAGGGCTAGCCATTCGAGGCCTCATGCCGGAATATTTTTGCCCCCTGCCCTCAAAACTAAATCATGCAAGTTCTTGTGAAAATAAAAATAAAAAGCAAATAGGGAGCCCCCTGAGTGGCTAACCAATTGCTTAGTCTGTTTATACCTAGCACCAGTTTTGATTCAAGGCTTTGCAGTGCCTTCTAGTTTCTTTAGTTTGCCACCCATCTCCTGAACAGGATTATTTTTAGCTGGTGATAGTTCGGGAGATCAGAAGCTGGTATAATGTGTAACAGAACTATGTAATCAGTGGGCCATTTGGATAGGCTGTATGTTTGTTCTTAAACCACCCAGTGAGGAGACACTTAGGAAAGAAGTAACTGGATGATTAAACTTAATTGTGTTAGAATGGGGCAGTTGATTATGCTAATGAATTAGTCACGATTGAGGTGATATTATTGGAAGCAGCAGCTAAGGAAACTTGTTTGGAAGGCCAAGAATGAGGACAATCATAGCATGCCTGAACAGAACTGAGTAAATTGTTCACAATGAATAATTATGTAACATATTTAGGCTCATAGTCTAATCATGGAACATCCTAGTGATCTTAGTCATCTCAGATATATTCATTTTTAATATAGTTTTTCAACAGTATATTCTGCTAAATATTTAAACTCTATGGGTTTGTTCAGTGATCTGGCTGTCTTCATCAGATCCTTAGCTGGTACACACACTGAAGTAAGTTAAGCTGTGTCTACAGGTAGTAGCTGAATTGTTTCATCTGTGGTGGTAAGTTCTGAATGGTCAGGGGTTTCTTTTGGTTTTTGCTTTCTTGTTACCTGATGAGTGGAACACGCTAGCACTCTTGGTGAGAACTCATTTATGTAAATTTAAAATTTCAAATCTGAAGATTTGTGCTTTGGGTCTGAATTTCACCTATCTGAAATACTGATAACAGAAAACTCAACTGCATAAATATTGGCAGTAAAGGCAAATTGACATTGGCACCGCCAAAGTGAATTCAATTACATATTTAAACAAGTGCTCACAGAATCTTTGTGGCATTTGAAGTGGAAATCCATCAACTTCATGAAATAAATGTTAGTCTTTAAATGCCACAGGATTCCTTGCTTGTTTTACTGAACTAGACTAACATGGCTGCCCCTTTGGAACTTTGTTGCATGATTCATCCAGGTCTATTTCAGCTGAAGAGATATAATGAAATCATAGAGGAGTTCAAATGATTCAATAGTTGTTTTAGAAATAATGAGACTCATGGAAAAGAATGCAGGTGAGCTTGACTTGTGCAGAGGAAACAACAGGTTGGAGAGAAATTCAAATCTGTAGATTATGGACAACTCTCATTGAAAGGTTTGAGTGAAATCCTGACCTTAAATAAGGTAAGAGGAGTTCTACCATCGAATTTTATTGGAGCTAGGTTTTACCCCATGTTTCAACAGTGATAACTCATTCAGAGTCAGGTCCAAAGCTGATTACTTTGAATGGAGTCTCTTCACTGACTTCAGTGGTCTTTGGATCAGGTCTACGCTGTAGATGTAATCTTGTTGTAGAACAACGGCTTTCAAAAAACAGGCTGGGATTCAGTATTGGATCACAGACTCTCAGGCACTGGTACTCTGGGGTACTCAGTGTCCCCTGCTGCTGCTGCAAAAAGACTGGAATGCGTTGCTCAAAGATGTAATTATTGGGCTGTGGGCATAACTGATTTTTTCCAAATGGAAAAAAAAAGTTTGAAATCCACTGGTTTAGAATATTGATAATTTCCATGTAAAACTCTCACCAGTAAAACTTGACTCTTTTCATATTTAAAACTGGAATGAAAGTCATCTTTACTACACTGTCCCACAAACCTGCCCAATTGCATCTAACTTTAATTGCATGGATATAGACTCTGAAATATGAGTAGTTTCATGCATTATACACTCATTGAGATCTTTTTGCTTTTTGTTTTGTTTTACAGCAAACTTGCATTATGAGATGTGAATTTCACCCATGTCCATAGGACCAGGTCAGACTTTGCTGCATTGATGTCTGAGACAAACTCCATTTTGCAAATCCTATTGACCTCACTTGAACTACAAATACACTGAGTTAAATATAAACTAAAATTTTGGCTGCCAAGTATATTAGCTTCAAAAGTTATTAATGATGGAAATATTAAGCTACTGAACTTCATCTATCCAAACTGCTGAACTTAGTTTCTGTATCTTTTTACTTGAGAAAAATCGGGCTTCTAACCAGAAGAAAATACATAGCAACTTTTACTTATCTTGTCTTTCTTCCACCTCACCCAACCCCAGCAACATACACATTTATTTCTTACTACTTGGAATGGATACAGTAAAGGGCAAAACTTTTTGCTCAGCTTGTACCTCTAAAGTCATTTCAAATTTAATAACTCATGTTATTTTCCATAGGACCCCATATCAGTGCCTCAGAACATTCAGCATCAACATAAAAATCTACTAGTATCGCTTGAATGGATTAGTTCACAAAGACATCAAAAATATTCTTTGAGTTGCTGGAGGGAAAAGAATGAATTTAGTTTAATTTCTGGTGTCACCAATACTGCCCATCTCTCTGTAATCATATAACATTGTCACCATTCACTGTTCTGTCTATTCTTGCATAGAGAATTGAAACATCATTTGAGTTTCCTCTGAGGAAGGATTAACAAGATCTGCTATGACATGACTTGATTGATTAATGAGACTGAAGCATTCTTTGGTTCTTGTGTGCTGTTCTTGAACTTCTGAGATGGGGAAAATAATTCTAACCTTAAATATTTTAGAAGCCAACTGGGTAAAGCAAAAATCTTCTATGACCTCCACTAATAATAAAACCAAAAATCCATTAAAGACTGTACCTGAATAGTTGTCTACATTCAAGGTGATTTAATTTTCTTTTCTCCCATGTAAGGAATGTAAGTGTACATTGTTAAAGTGTAGAGGACAGAAAGAACTTTGTTCTTTTTATAGTGTATATACATTTTTTTTTTTTTAAGGATGGAAAGGGAGATAGAGCTGCTTCCTTCTGCAGGTGGAAGTATACTGGTAAGTGCTGTAGCTTAAATCTATGCACTCCACTATTACACACACACACACCATGTATCTGGAAGAGAGATTAAAAAGGATGTCAAAAGATGACAACTAGCAGGTATTGGCAAGCCAGATTACCTACTACATCTGATACCCTAGCTCAAAAACTAGTTGTCTATGTTCCCACAGATGCATAGTGACCTATGTCTGCAATCCAGAAGTGAGACAAACAGCTTATTGCAGCCAGCGCCGCCTACCCTATCAAGAGGATGTGACTAAAAACCTACAGTGAGCTAGGTTTCCATCATGTTGTGGTGTTATTAAGTAAGAATGGCATTCTGACTTAAAGCTGCTCACTCATAAACTGAATGATAGATATGCCTCATTGAATCTTCAGCTAAGCTAATAGACTGAAGGGCTGAACTTGCAATTCCTTTCATACTAAACAGGATTTCTCTTGCAATATGACATTGTGAGCATTGTGTAACTAATCGATCTCATGACAGTCTAATTTAGGGCTCAGTGAGTACTGTAAAAATGTTTTCACTAATGTCAGTTAGCAATACTAGCTGTAACTTAGTGTCAGCATTTGTTCCTTCCATGGCAATAGACGGCTTTGGCTTGATATGGGTGATTTTTATCTACAAAGTAAAATAAAAATATTAAACATGTGTGAGTGCTTTGGTACATTGAGTCTATCAAAGTGTCACAGCTGATCTATGACAATGGCATAATCTCCATCTCCCTGGCTATGTCTACAGTGAGCATTTGAATTCAAATTACTGAATTCAAATTCAGTCAATTCAAATTGACATGGCCACACTAGAAACTCCAATTGGAATTGGAGTGGGGGCATCATGGGAAGTGTGGCAAGATGGCTGTCTAAGAAGGCCACTGCCACAGCCAATCCCCTGCCAGCATCTGGAACTCTGAGCCTGGTACAGGGAAATGAATCCCCTGCCCAGCTCCAGCCACAGTGCAGCTGGAGCTGGGGATGCGATGCTTTACCTCCATGTCAGGCTCAGAGTGTTAGAGTCTGGCAGGGGAAGATATCCCTGCAAGGGCAGAGCTTCTCTCTAGGGCTGGCCACCCCCCAGGAAAAGAACCCTGGCCCTGCAAATAGTGTAGTAGCTAACACCTCTGCTTAACATGCAGACAGTCCTGGGTTCAATTCCCAGGGGGTTGGACTCGATCATCTCACAAGGTCCCTTCCAGCCCTATGATTTGATTTGATTTGAGGTGGCTTCTGCCCAGCTAGCCACCCACAGGCAAGAGACTCAGTGGGTGGCTTCTCCAATCTGGCTGTCTGCTGGGAATGCAGCCCTGTGGATGCCATGGGGCTGCATTCCCAGCAGGGGGCCAGCATTGGAGAAGCTCCCCATGGGGTGTCTTGCCTGCTGGTAGCTAGGCTGGCAGAACCCTTGCCTGCAGGTGGCCCGCCCATCAGGAGCTGCATGGGGATGACTTTTCCCCCATACAGCTGCAGGGCACAACTCCTGTGGAGGTGAAGCCAGCCCCACACCTGCCATGCACGGGGATGCTTTTTCCCCATGCGGGGGTTAGATTCTCCCCATGCACCTGCCTCATGCAGGAATGCTTTCCCCCGCACATGGCTAGCACCTCTGCTTCACATGCAGAAAGTCCTGGGTTCAATTCCCAGTGGGCTGGACTCGATGATCTCACGAGGTCCCTTCCAGCCCTATGATTTGATTTGATTTGGCTGTGGGGGAGAAGCCACGCAAGGGTTGCTTCTCCCCTGTGCACCTGCACCTGCCACACGCAGGGATGTTTTTCCCTGTGCTCAGCTGTGGGGGAGAAACAGCACAGGGGTTACTTCTCAGCACCAGCAGCCTGGCAAGAGCCAAGCAGGGGCTACTTTTCCCCTGTGTTGGGCCATTGGGGTCCCTGTTCCCAGCCAGGGAACAGGAACACCATTCCCCCCATCCAGATCTGGCTGGGCGAGGGGTGAAGGCACCTTTGGGACTGCTGGCCACACGTGCCAAAGGGCTGGTCTTCCTCCCAGGGTGCATGGCACCATGGGAGAAAGATCAAGCCTTGTCAATTTGAACTCAGTGCGTTCAAATTGACATGGCCACACTGGGTCAATTCAAACTCCTGGGTTTGAATTGACCCTGACTTTGACGTCAAACCAGGTTTGACAAATTTGAAGTCAGCTTTCATCAGTTCAAACTGAGGAGGTCGTCTGTTCAAATTGATGAAAGTGGCCATGTCAATGCATTTAACTGAATTTGAACTGATGACAACTGATTCAAATTCAGCTTTAAGTGTAGACACACCCCTTGATACCTACCCCAGTTCAAACAGTAATAATACTATCTAGCTCTTGCATAGTTGCGTTGAGATCTATGGAGGAAAAGTGCTAACAGTTTAACCCCATTTTACAGATGGGGGAACTGAGACAGTAAGCAGTGAAATGGCTTGCCTAAAGTCACCCATTAAGCCAGTGACTAAGCTGAGAATAGAAGCCAGGTTGCCTGAGTTGCAGTCCACTGTGCTATTTAGGTAGGCACCACTGCCACTTTTAGATTTGAAATATGCCAGTGGAAACTGCAGCCTTTCTGAGATGTTCTCATAATTATCTGAGAAGGCTGAAATCCTGAGCTGATCCACAAGAATCAGTAACTATGTATATAGAGAAGTGATTAGCTTCAGTCACTCCAGTGTCTCATCAGGGGAGAAGCTAATCAGCCCAGTAAGGGCTTCTTTTTTCATGGTTACAGGGTGAAAAGGTGTACAGCAGACACAATCTCATCTTCACACCTGTGTAGAATCCCACACATGATGCTAGCACTACTGGTGCCAGCTCAGGCCCAGGCCCTCAGCTTTAGTGAACAGTGACAAATGCTCAGTTTGAAACCAGTGTGGTTTACCTGTATTTTAGTATTGTTTAAATAGATATTAGATACATAAAAAATGTGTTTAGACTTTATGAAATGTTTGTAGGATGTTCCATGTTTCAGGAGTGTCACTGACCCAGGGAAGGACCAGGGGCACTGGCCCAGGCCCCGCCCCCTGACGGCAGGCCATGCCCCCCGTCCCCATTCGGTGCTCCGCCCGACCCAGCCTCTGGCACCTGCTGCACCAGCCAGGCCCCAGATCCCTGGCCGGGGACAGGGCAGGGAGTGACAGCCACAGCCATGGCCTCACCTGGCCTAGGAAGGGGTTGGAAGCGGACGCTGCCACCGTGGGCGGCTGGGCCCCAGATCTCCAGCCAGAGACAGGGAGTGGCAGGGGCTGTGCCAGGACCTGGGGCACTGGTGCCAGGATTCAGGGCATGGGCCCCATGTGCCAGGCACCAGCAATGCCCCTGCCATGTATTCATCCTAATTATAATATTTGCATCTGTAGTCTAAAGTAATAAATATTTGCTCCATAGCTAACAAAAACTGTTTGCTAAGAATGCACATTTCCAAAGTGAAGGAAGAAGCATTACCAAATGTTAAATGCTAGCTCAACAAACAAGGTGTTATCTCTTCCCTTACAAAAGAAGATGAGCCACTTTGGACAAAAGACTTTGTTGACTGCTACCTCCATGTCTCTGAGGAGGGTAAGTCCACAAGCCTGATTCCCATCACAGTTTGAATGCAGGGAAAGGGAATAAATATGCCCATTAAGGAGAAATTGGTATCTTTAAGTTGCCTGGAATCTGAGGAAGGAGATTCTTAAACATAAGCAAGAGAACACCAAGCTTTTTAGCTTGGGTTTGCCCTAAAATAAATAAGTGTGCATATTAAAGATGTTTCTATGACTTTTTTTTAATTTACAAGTGTAAGTCATTTGTATCTGCATGTTTATCTGCTTTAAACGTGTATGTAAATGTTATTTTCCTAGTTAACAATACTTTAGTTAGTTTATTACAGGATGGATTATGAATATTGCCTTTGGTTTGAAATCTGGAGTATGGTTGACCTGGGATAAGCAGCTGGTGCTTTGGGGATGGGAGTAACCTGAACATTGATATGATTTTTGGTAATAAGTAACAATTTATTGGTAAGTCCAGTAAATTGCTGAGAGACAAGGTAGACTGTAGTGTCAAAAGGAATTGTCTGTCCTTCCTCAGTAAAAATGTTATGGTGCTTTAGGAGATCACACTTGTTACTCAGTTGGTGAAACTAATTATAGCAACCAGTTGGGGTCCTTGACAGTCTGAGCTGAGGCTGGTACACATGCTTATGAGCAACTACAGACAGCATAGTTATATCATAGAACTGTACAATTATAGAAACTGAAAGGAACCATGAGAGGTCACTGAGTCTAGTCCCTTGCACTCATGGCAGGACCAAGTACCCTTTTAAACCATCCTTGATGGGTGTTTGTCTATCCTGCTCTTCAAAACTTCCAATGATGGAGATTCCACAACCAGCCTAGGCAACTTATTCCAGTGGTTAATTACCATGACAGTTAGAATTTTTTCCCTAATGTTCAACATCAACCTCCCTTACTGTAATTTAAGCACACTGTGTCTTCCTTATCGGCAGTTAAGGAGAAAAAATTGTCTCCCTTCTCATAACAACCTTTTAGAAACTTGAAAACTGTTATCATGTACCCCCACAATCTTCTCTTTTCCAGACTAAACAAACACAACTGTCAATCTCCCCTTATAAATCAAGCGTTCCAGACCTCTAATTATTCATGTTGTTCTTCTCTGGACTTTCTCCAATTTGTGCACATCTTTCCAGAAATGTTGACCCAGAACTGGACTCAATATATATCAGCAGATATCCATCTTCACCTCCAGTGTAGGAATCCCACACAAGATGCAAAGTAGAGAGAAATGATTTTTTTTAAAGGAAGAAAAGGTCTAAATTATTTCATTGTCCACAAAACTTTATAAAAATTTCTCGGCATTTTTTTCCTTTTATCACTTTCAATTTTTAAAATGACATATTTTAAATGATTTTTCAGTTTTTTTTAAATAATCAGTTTAGAAAATTGAGTATTTTGGAAATAATGAATGATAACACTTTCCAAAAATGAATGAAAATGTTTATTTGGAAAAGTATGTCAAAAATGCAATTTTTAATTTTAAAAAATCCTTTTAAAAAAGGCTGGGGGGGGGTCTAATGGACACACACATTGATTTAGCTTTGAAAAAGCTCTTACTGATGTGCAGTCAGGTGGAAACAATGCTGCTTCAGCACCTACGTATCAGTATTTTGTCTTAGGTTAATCAGTAACTGTCTAGAGAAAGAGAGAACAACAGCAGCCATGCTGGATCATCCAGTCAAGCCTCCATTATATATCTAAAGTCATCTCATAAGAAGCCACTAACTTTACTAGCCACAAACTTTGCATTAAAGAGCAAGACACAAAAGAAACAGTGTCAAGATCTTTTTGTCAGACACCCTATTTTTGAGACTTGTTTCAAAATGGGCACCAATGGTGCTAAGAATGAACATCTCAGCTTTTGTTTATACCAAGTATACCAGCTTATTTATTTAAGTTTCTGTAATTGTTTATCACCACCCTCCTCCATAAGTATAATAGAGGAAGGGAATTTGTGAACGAGCCATAGTCTGAAATATGGTTGCAAAAAATTATTGAAACAATTTTGAATAGCAAGCACATTTAGAAAAATCAGTCTCTTCTTGGATAATTGATGGAGAAAAGAATGGTACATTGATAGAACAAATTATTGCTGTGAATAGTCCACCTAGCTCCAATTTAAGTTCAAATCTGATTCACTGTGAACAATCCAGCCTTTTGTGAATTCTATTTCCAGAATGATAGAAAAAAGAAAATGTAAAGGCACAAGAAGTACCTTTCCTAGAACTGCATGTCTATTGTAAGCCAATTACCATGTAGTAATGAGGTACCAGCACCTCCTGTTTAAAACTCAAAATGCCAGGAGGCCATATTTTTGCAGTTTGCAATAATACTGAAAATCTTACATTTTTCACATAAACACCAGAGATTATTTGGAAAAAAAAGAATATAATGAGAATGTACAATGTAACACAACAGGTGGCATATATTGAAAACCTGGTGTCTTATTTCAGCAAATTTTGCTGTTCCAAAATATAAAGTGTGTAACGCAGATTTAAGATACAGCATGGCTTTTTAGTCATCTCAATGAGTTTGAAATTGTTACAAAATGCAATTAAATAACAATATATTATTTTCAAATAATGGTTCTTTCTGTTAGGTAAAAGTGACTTAGTCCATAGATTGCCAGCCTCCTGATTATTTGTATGTGTCTGTGCATGTTTACATATATTCTACTGTACATATCTCATTGTATTGAAAGAATTAAAAATTAGCACTTTTCCAAATTGTTTATCTAACAGAACAAGGATCAATATTATTGCTTACAACATATACAGCAAAGCAGTAGCCAAGAGACATATGTTTCTTGCTCTGAGATCATGTGAAAAATTAAGGAGGTTAATATCCTAGATGAGAACCAATTCTGCTTTCACAGGTGCCATGTAGTATTAGCAAAAGGAGGAGATGTAAGTTCCTTAGCTAATATCATTAGACTGCTTTCCCATACATGTGTGCATAAGCTTTATTTTAATGAAATTAGACATGGGAGCATCCAACAATACTAAGTCACTAGTTTAGCTAGGCAATAATTTATGTGAGTGACAGAACAGCTGTAAAACATGAGCTAGGTTTAGTGACCTATACAGAAGACTTTGGTAATCACCATCAGTGTGGCAGTACCTGAAGTACAGTCTCACTGGAAGACTCGGTATCAATACATAAGCTACATGCTGAATGAGCAATTTGGGGACAAATGTTGAATTATCCCATAACATTTCAAGTTGGGGTCCTTCATAGCATGGTAGAAAGCTCAACTATCCTCTGCCCATGTGTTTCTCCTGAAGACAGAAGATTTATGATCTGTCACTCACACATCTGGGGCCTGATCCTGATATCCATATTCTATGAGTGATCCTTTCTCATGTAAATAGACTTTTTGAAGTCAATGGGAAAGCTCACTTGACAAAGAGTTACTTAGGAGAGATGGGACTGGTAGCACTGCCTATTATTCAGCTTGCCTGACTTTTTTTCCATTATACAATCTTGTTTTCATTCTTATCTTTGGCAGACTTAACCATTTGATATTTAACCATTTTTGCATACTGAATATCTGTTTCAGGCTGATTATTTTGGAAAATTTCATCCAGATGTCTGTGCTGTTTTGGTGAATGAGTATGGTAGAGAGCGTTGTTTTACCTATGTTAAAAATTTCTGCTGATTGTGATGGAGTAGGCCTACCCCATACTTCAAAAGCCCAGCATACTCTGTGGGCAGTGACAGCCCCGTTCCCTAAACCCTGCTGGGCATGCTCCAGATGCTGTTCAGCATAAAAGTGAGCAGGGCAGCTCATTCAGAGGTGACAAGCAAGAAGGAAGGGAGTCCACTGGAGGTTCCTGACCAAGAGCTGCGTCAGCCGCAGCCTGAGAGCAGGAGTCACCCGGAGGCCTCAGCGAGGAGCTGGCACAAGCAAGGGAACACTTGGAGACAGATGCCAAAGATCCTGCAGCTGCCGGAGATCCATGAGAGGACCACCCCAAACCCATAGGAGGCCTGACAGGGATGATTGGTGGTGATATAAGGTGAGTCAGAGTTTCGGCCTGGATCCCTGCTGACTTGGTGCTATAACCCCTGCACTGATAGGGCCCTGGGCTGGGGCTCAGTGGAGTGGGAAGACCTTAGCCCACCTACCCAGGGATCACATCCCCTCCGGGGAACCCTATGTCCCCACTGACTCTGGCCCCTAGGCCACACTGCCCTGAACTCAAGTGCCTTTGTACTGACTCTGGCCACGAAGCTGTATTGCCCTGAACCAAGGGATTTGCATTAACCTAACCACTAGACTGTACCACCCTGATACAGCGAGTTAAAAGGAAAGCGACAGCGCCCTCCCTGCTACTTATGCCCCCCCCTTATACTTTTCTCACCAGGGGGCACTAGAGCAGGTATACCCCTGCAACAGTGATCTTTTGTTTCAGAAGCCCTGGTGCCATCTGCTTTAGATCAGGGATACAGAATTTGACAGAAAGGTATCCATCATATCAGGAATGTCTTTTTGTATTGAAACAATATATAATTAAATTCTTTATCATCAGGCATACACATAAGGGAGATAACTGAGCATTACATAGACCACCTTAACTCTGGCATTTCTTAACTTTTGAGTGCTTGACTTTTCCCTCTTAATTTTGTTCTTTTAAGATTGATTTTTTTTGAGTGCAGTATGAATAAAGGTATATATCATGGGGCTCTAACTGTGAAAATACCTTGGTGCAGTAGGCTAGTAGAAAACACATACACATTTAAGTGCTCCTTTGAAGCCTTAAGTGGCCACTATGGATGTAGAAGCTCTTTATACCAACATCCCACACAAGGATGGATTACAAGCTATTAGAAGAACCATCCCAGATGATGACACAGCGCAGCTCGTGACTGAACTTTGCGACTTTGCACTCACCCACAACCACTTCAGATTTGAGGATCATTTATATCTCCAAATCAGTGGCACTGCTATGGGCACCCGCATGGCCACACAATATGCCAACATCTTTATGGGCAACTTAGAACAATGTTTCCTCAAGTCTCATCCCAAGGCACCTCTTCTTTACCTGCGCTACATTGATGGCATCTTTATCATCTGGACACATGGCAGGGATGCTCTTGAAGATTTTCACAGAGATTTCAATAATTTCCACGACACCATCAAATTGAGCCTGGAACACTCCATGCAGGAGATCCACTTTCTTGACACTACAGTACAAATCAGGGATAGGCTAATCACCACCACCCTATACCGAAAACCTACTGATCAGTATAGTTACCTACATCCTTCGAGCTTCCATCCTAAACACACCACACAATCCATTGTCTACAGCCAAGCCCTAAGATATAACCGCATCTGCTCTGATCCCTCAGACCGAGACAGACATCTTGAGGATCTCTATCAAGCATTCTTCAAACTACAGTACCCACCTGGGGAAGTAAGAAAACAAATTGACAGAGCTAGACGGGTTCCCCGAAGTCATTTACTACAGGAGAGACCCAAGAAAGAAAGCAGCAGAACACCACTAATCACCACATACAATCCTCAAGTCAGACCTCTGCAAAAGATCATTAAGGACCTACAGCCTATTCTAAAAGATGATCCCTCTCTCTCTCTCTCTCTCTCTCTCTCTCTCTCTCAAGCATTAGGAGACAGACCACTCCTTGCTTATAGGCAGCCCCCTAATCTTAAACAGATACTCACCAGCAACTACAGATCTAACAACAGGAACATTGAAGCATGCACACACCCCTGCAAAAAACCACGCTGCCAAGTCTGCCCACTTATCTACACAACAGACACCATCATAGGTCCTAATCAAGCCTGCTACTCCATCAAAGGCTCATTTACCTGCTCATCTACTAATGTGATCTATGCCATCATGTGCAAGAAATGCCCCAACACCTTATATATTGAACAAACAGGACGATCGCTCCATAAGAGACTGAATGAGCACAGAGCTGATATCAGAAATCAAAGAACAGAGAAACCAGTTGCTGAACACTTCCATCTTCCTAATCACTAGATGATGGATTTGTTAACGACTGTCGTTAGAGCTGTACCTGGGACATCAAGACTTCAAAGAGAGACAGCTGAACTCAAATTAATATGCAAGCTAAATTCTGTGAAGGCTGGTCTGAATGGAGACTACGGATTCTTTTCCCATTACAAAGGGTAATTTGACTTCAGGCTTCCCATGGTTTGAACCTGTAAACTGCTCTGATTTGCTGTTCCTGTATGACCTGATCCTATGTTTTACACCCCCTTGCATTTAGTTTCATTCCTTTCTGTAAGTTCACCCATCTTCAAAGCATCTGAGGAAGTGGGATCTTCTCCCATGAAAGCTCATGCAAAAAATAAATCTGTTAGTCTTAAAGTGCCACACGACTCCTTGTTGCTTTTTCACTGCATTAAGTCCTGCATTTCTCCCTTACTGACTAGTAAGTAACTTTTTAAGAAGAAATTGTAACTACAGTAGAATCTCTAGTTTTGCAAATTTGGGAAGAGTGGGGAAAAGTGAGGGATCAATGAGGGACTCTGAACTGTTTAACTGTAGGAAAATATTGCTTCATCCTGGAAAACTGGATCACTGCACTGCAATAAAAAAAAAGTGTCTGAGAATACTACCTACAAGGTCTAACCCACTGAACTTACTGTGGCTATTGACTTAGATTGATTTAAGTTCAAACCCATAACTGGGATGAAGGTAAATTACTTTTAATTTGAGTTTTAATTTCTAACATTTCCCCCCAAATGGAGCAATGCCATGAAGAGCTGCTACCAGAATTGCACCAATCTTAATATATAGATTAAGTGTAGTGTTTAAAATAACCATCTTCAGAACCAGTAACTGTGAAGAAGTTAAAATAAACTGGGATCACATAGAAGCACTTTACAGAAGAGAGAGTGTGTGTTTGAACATAAAAATGAACCAAAAATAATATTCAACAAAAGGATCTGTTATTAATAAATACACATTAATGTAGCTTCTTATCACTCTGACCCTTATATAAGATCTTTAGGCCAAAAATTTTCTTAGATGTTCTGTAGTGTCTAGTGCTGCATTCATTGTCATCACTAAACAAAAAATATTAATATTAAATTATCAATTTTTAATGCTGAAATTTGGATTCCCCTTAAATGGAGTAGAGGCTGAGAAACATTTCTTTCCTGCTGAAGCAAAGTCCAAGATTCCCTTTACACATCAGCATAAGCCACGGTAACAGTAACATCGGTTTATTAACCTCTCAGATCCATCTCTTCCCAATCTCAGAACATGTATCTTCACCACTGGATAATTAGGCTGATTTGATTTTACCCCAAAAGGTGGGTAGGGAAATGCAAAATAATGACAATGAAACATGTGAAGCCATTTGTGCAGCTACCATTACCAATTCAATAAGAAAGACTTTGAAAGCAGGAAATGGAAGAGCAATCATCACCATTTTTATCATGCAGCAGGACCTGGGGAATCATCATGCATAACTTGATCACAGTGACTCAGAGTGTGGCCACTTGGGAGTGAACTGTTCTCATATCAGAAGTTGGAAGGTCATGCTGTACTGTGAGTTATTAGGGGGGGAAATGAACTTAGCTCTGCAGTTTTTGTACTGGATTTTATGCAGTTTATATACTGGATTTGACTTGTGACCTCAGAGCTTGTCAACACAGTGCATCAAGCCACAGTCTGCAGCACTCCTGCCCTACCCCTGGGCTGGTTCTTCTGTCACTGGAGGTTATGGGAGGGGTGGGAAGGATCCACGGCACTCCAAGTATGGTGCTGACTGGTATGCAGTGCAGCCTCCAGTGTGGCCCTGCAAGACTTGGAGTGCCACCAAGATCCTGTTTCAGGGCACTTTTAGCAGTTCTTGATGGGGCAGGCGACAGTATTCCAGGTCCCAGAGAGCCTCACCAGATGCCACATCATGCACTAGCTGGACCCACCCCTGGGGGTGGACCTAGCTGGCCAAGGAGCAGGGTGGGAGCACCGTGAACCATGTGCACCCGAGCCACCCAGAACTGGCCCATCCTTGGTACATCATAGCAGGGATCCTATGATGGTGGAGGAGCAATGTCCCAGGTGTGGGGCTGATGGTGGTGAGGGATCTGTGGCCCAGGACATGCGGAACCCATCGTAGTTCGGGGCTGGGGACTCAGGCCGGGTCCCATGAAGGTGAGCGGCCTGGGGCACCTTAAACTGGCCCTGCACTAAAGAGGTATAAATCCAAGTGCATGCCAGCACATTGCATGCTAACTGGCCTGTGTGAACCCCACAAGGCACTAAAAGTTGCTAACATCTCCAAGAACATGAGGTAAACAAATATACAATTAGCAAAGTAATGCTACCATTTCAGTTCATTCTTGTAAATTAATACAATTCTAAGTTTCTAGAACCTAACTATACACTGGGACAAAACATGAACTCCATATTCAGTCTGTGATTTTATCTACCAGATCTGTGCATAGATGGGAAGTTCAGGAAATAGTGTTAGGCGATGGCACCATCCTTCATTATTCTTGCTTCAAACATACATTTTTCTTACCCTGCTACCCTCCTTCTAAGATCTTCTGAGGTCTAAAAGCAACCTAGCAAAAAAGAGAGAACTGGGGTGGGAGTCTGATGTTGCATGATATCTTTTCACAGTCCTGAGGAAGTTATAGTATTTGTCATGGGTAATACAGCATACGTGTGCATTAGCGTTTTTTCTGTGGCTCCTTTCCTTGATCAGAGAAATTTCGTTCACTGGGACTTTCACAGAGACTCATGCCAAAAGATTGTCTCTTGGTAGCTGAGTTCCATTGGACGTGCAGAGCCAGAGAAGACAGAGGTTTCTGTGGAGATGGCACTATACCTCAGTCAGAAATTGGCATGTTTTAGAGCAGGCATGGCCAAACTGCGGCTTGGGAGCCACATGTGGCTCTTGAATGAAAAAGCATGGCTCACGAAAGAACGTCAACAAATCAATTTAGTATGTAAAAGTATATGGCTCTAGGCCTCAGTGCAGCTCTTGAAGGTTTAATAATCAACTTGTGTGGCTCTTGAGCTCCATAAGTTTGGCCACCCCTGTTTTAGAGTCAGGCAAAACCCACCCCCTGTCTATTCAGAGTGGGCCAAATCACACTCTCTTTCCCCTAAGTGATTTGTGAAGACCTTTGCAAGACAAATGTCACAGTATATGCCTAATCAAAGCTGCCTTCTACAGCTATTTCAGTTGAAATGGATGCTTTTGGGGGTCTCAGAGTATAGCCAGTTTTTACACAAATCAATTTTCCATTACAACCAACAAGAGACTTTCCTGAGGCAGGACTCACTATTGATTTGAAGATGTGACACACTGAATTAACCAATTGCTCAGATGGATGCTTTCATCAGTATAAATAAAGGGCAACATTCTCAAATGGATTTGCTAATTTTGGGTGCCCAGATTTTTAATATATATAGTAGCTCATTTCAGAAGTACTGATTGCCCACAGATCCAAATGTGAATGTTCATTGCTGCTGAAAAACAGGCCTTAGGCACCTAGGGTTCAGCCCCCCAAATCAGTGAAGACTTGACAATTTAAAGTAAAATTCTCATATTTTTGTTACTCAAAAGTTGATATGAGATTTTATATTATTGAGCATCATTCTGGAATTAAAAGTGCATCATTCTGGAATTGGAAAAAAAAAACACACTATTAGAAATCAAAATTTTCCAGCACCCTATTTGCTTCTGCAACTTAAATGCCAAAGCAGAATTATGTTCATATTAAATAAATAGCCAAGATAGATTCCTGGAACTCAAGAAATGTTCTAAATAATAGGATTTTTTTAGTTTGTTGTGAGTGCTCAATGTATGAATGGCCATTGCATCAAGTATAGCTTTTGTGCTGCTTTTTTGAAAGAAATGAACTGATTGAGTTCATCATCAAAATGACAGACTGATGGCTTCTTTGACTATTTCAGAGGTAATCAGCAGTGATTCCTGATGACTGGAGACATAAGGGTTCAAATGAAGACCCTGTAATTATATAACAAAGAGGAAAGAAATCAATTTATGAGTATTCAATCAGAGGACTCCAATGACATGGAACAGAACCAAATGTACACAATGGGGTGGGTGGGGGTGTGTGTGTGTGTGTGAGAGAGAGAGAGAGAGAGAGAGAGAGAGAGAGAGATTTTAAAAACTTTCCAGTTAGCTGAGATTAAGGTAACATTTATTGTATCACAGAATATGAGCAAACACTCCAGCTTCACATATACACAGCAACGATTTGCAAGGTATATTAAAGTCAGCAGGAGTTGAAGAACTGAAAAAATGTAGATCTGAAGAAAGAAAAATGAGGGATGGTGACATGAAGGTAATTCACACCAGCCCCTGAACTTCCCATCTATGCACAGACCTGGGAAAACTGAGTCCTTACCATTAATTTCAGCTCTTTCAGATGAAGAGAAGTCTATAACAGTAAGAGAATGAATGAAGGAAGGAAGACAGGAAGGAAGGAAGGAAGGAAAATAGTTGAAAAAGATAGTGCATTTTCTCTTATACATTGAAAAATCAGTTAAGTCTCTCTATTGACTTCAGTGGGATTTGGATCAGGTCCTAACTCAGCATTACTGCTATCATTATCTGCTACTATTAAGATTGTTTATGCAATCTACATGTAGGGAAAAAAAGCACTCCTCTGGTTAATGTTAGTCTATAGAATAAGGATTGTGAAGGTCTAATGAACATGTGATTGGCAATATATTACACAGTCCATAAGTAATAAACTTCAATCTTTAAGAAAATCTTGGCAACTTTTGCCTTGTCTTTTGTGACAAGCAGGCAACATTTACAGCTTTTCAGAGCTAGTGAATTTTATAGCTGGTAGAGTATGAAAGAAAAGTTACCATCATTTACATAGGCATACATGATTTTTGTTTAAAATGATAGATAGATAGATAGATGATAGATGATAGCAAATTGCTGCACAGAAAAAGTACGCTAATTGCTGTACTCATCAGTAGCCAGAGTCTGTGCTATGGCAAAGGATCACACATCCACCCCTCACAAGTTAATGGAAGGAGTCCAAAGATGACATAAGACTTATTTGTACATTTTCCCCATTCATAGAGCTACTGAGTGCCCAGGTGTATGGTAGAGGGGAGGAACATAAGTCTTGTAGCTAGGGTGCTGGAATGGAAGTCAGGAATACTTAATGTAGTAGCCTTTCCGCTGATTTTATTTTAGTATACAAAACAAGTCATTTAAACTGTCTGGACTTCTGTTTCCCCTCCCATCTATTTTTTCCCCTCCTTTCCCTGGTCTTGTCCATTTAGATAGTCCTTGTGATATACATTTAACAGTCTTTTACTACAGTGTGTAATGCATAGCACACCAGCGCTCCTATTTGACCTGAGCATTTATAGCCACTACTGGTATATAAATAGTATTGTTAGACCTCCTATGACCCCCAGTGGCTGAGACCACTGCTGGCAACAGATGCCACTTAGGGACATCACAGCCATGCCTCCTATTTTATGAATATGTCCCCTATCTTGATAGCCAAGTGGGTGGCATGGGATACTACATTTTCTTCTTTCACTGCATGTTTGACTGTAGAAAAACTTCACAAGAAACACAAGAGCAAATTAACTAATTTTGGCACTAGTAAAAATAATGTAAAATGGTCAAAAATATTGACAGATCCACAAATATGTGATACAAGAATAAATAGTCCCCCTATCTAGCAATACATAATGTGGATCCATCTGCTGAATTGAGTAAGGAGGAAACTTCCAAAATGAGTAGGTAAGAAAGGAGGAAGAAGTATGTGGGTAATGTGTGACAGAGTGACTGGCATAAGAGAATTTGCAGTAAGTTCAGAGGAGCAGACAATGAAGTTTGGATGTATCCAAATTGATAACTGTAAGAAGGCAAGATGGCCCCCTTATATAAGGAGTGTAAGGAGGGTAGATGGGCACCTTTTTATAAGGAGGCAAGAGAGCCTCCCTCAGAGACAGGCAGCCAGGGCCTCCCAACCCCAAGGGGGCCGGAGCCAGGGGTACCCTGTCCGTCAGGCTGGAGACAGGTAGAAGGGACAGGAAGTATAAAAGGCAGACCCTGGAGCTCAGTTAGGGCTTGGCAGTCAAAGTGGAAGGACGTTCCTCTTCTCTTTCCACAGCCCTAGCAGGAGACCTGCTCCACCAAGAATCCTGGGGACCAGATGGCCACCTAGATCTACCAGCGAAGGAAGGGCTGAGGACGCCACCCCAATGGGCAAGACCGGATGAGTTCCTGGAGCTGCTCATGCCACCACCACACTACCACCAAATGAACCTGCAGCCCCTGGTGTCCAGTCAGTCGCCTGTGATCTAGATGAGCTTCTCCTGGCCAGTAATGACAGCCCCGATGAGGCCGGGTGTGACTTGGAAGAACTACCCTCGGCGGAAGACCTACCCAGTCTGTTGACTGTGCTGCCCACCGATGAGGACATTGTGGGGTTCAGTAACCTAGCTTTAGGCTACTACCTGGAGGAAGGTGAGGATGAGGAGCCTGAGCAGGTACTTCAGGACATAAGGGCTGTGGGTGAGCCAGGCAGTCAGGACCTCTGTGTGGCAGAGGCTGAGCTGTGGGCTAAGTCTGCATGTTGAGGTCAGGACCCCACCAGCCTCCTAACCGACCACACAGCCCAGTATAGAGCTCTTGGCTGGGGCACAGTGGAGCTGGGTAGAACTGGGGCCTCCCACCTCCCCGCTTCCGAGGCTGTGTTGGAAGCTACTCCCAGTGCTCCATAGTGACCCTTCTCTCCCTTCATCCAAACCCCCTTGAGACAGTCATATTTGTCTGCCTGCCTGCCGAGGGGCCAGAGACAGTTGCTTAGCTGTCTGCCCTGCCGAGGGGCCAGAGATGGTACTATTCAGCTGTCTGTACCACCAAGGAGCCAGAGACAGTACTATTCATCCGGCTACCCTGCCCGAAAAGTGAGGCAGCTGAAGAGACAGCAGCCAAGTGCCTCTACAAGAAGGCTCAAGGGGCTCGAGGCACTTGTCTTACATGACCCATCATCAGTGTTCTCATCTATGTAGCCTGTCACATGACTAACAATCCTGAATGACATTAGCAAGGCAGCAAAAAGACTCCACAAGTGGCATATTAATAGGAAAGCTCAGAAAAGCCTACAGGCAATCCTACTGCTCTGTTGAATTTACCTATACATCTATGAATTCTATAGGCAGTATACTGTATAAATATTAAAGACACAAATAAAAAATCACTCATACAGTACTACAAATATCTCCATGTTAACATACCAAGTGCAACAGGCAATCTTATTTCTGTAAAGATTGGAAAAAAATATGGATTAACAGTCTCTTCCTCATCCAGACCAAAGCAGGCTATTGTACCTCATTCTTGCTCACCCTGTTCAAAATTATTTCAGCAGATGAGGGGCAAGCACTTTCTGCCACACGAGTGTGACTAACATTAAGCCACACACAGTAATATGCTATTATATCTGTTCTCAGCTGACTAGAGATGCCGCCAGTAGTGCAAATACTGTCAGGGGCCTGCTTCTGCTCCTCATGATACCCCCTCACACTGCCAATGTCTGTGAACGGATTTTACTGAAATTGATATCAGAGCCCTCTCGTTCTACATTAAAAGAAAGGGGACATACAGACAGCTAACAGTCTACTTGCAAGAGTAAAGGATACTTGCCTAACCAATCATTGTAGGATCATGCCCTAATTAAGAAAAATGACAGCATGTATTCTATGACTTGTGGACTCTCCCTCTTCAGAGTACTTTCTAACACTACCAGACATTAAACACACATGTAGCTTGACATGGCTAAACAGTGCAATGGAGGTCACTCAGTGTGTAAAATCAATTATGTGCATGAAATTTTGCAGACTCTTCACCTAAGTGGAAGAACATGGTGAAAGTACAGCATCAGTCACTGTAACAGATATTTAGAAAGAAAAAATAACCACTTGGAAATATTTAAAAAACATCCCAGTGGACTAAGTGACTTTTTTCACCACTTTCTCACAGGCATAATATTTTTATTCTTTACAGGTATGTCCACATCCAGGTTTTAAATTGAAATAACACTGCTTATTTCAATTTAAAAATGTTTAGGTCCACATGATGTTTTCTTATTTTGAAATAAGGGAGCTCCTCATTTTGAAAGAAGGAAAATCATTTCAATATAATAAAACTTAGTTTTATATCAAAATGAGGGTTATCTCAAAACTGTGGTTTTGAAATAACCTAGTGTGACTGTGTTATAGCAATATGACCCACATATCGCTATAAGAGTTTGACCTTCCTCCCAGGGTGAATGGCACCCTGCAAGGAAGCACCACCCCTAGCACCATGGCCAAGGAGGGAGGGGAGGTGCAGGGGAGCACAGGGAGGCCTACCCCCACCTCAAGCTGGCTGGGCCAGTGGCGGGAGAAAGACCCCGCACTGGGCTTCCCCCTGCACCTGGCAGGCTGCAGGGGCATGGAAGCTGGTGAGCCTGGCTTTCCCCCACAGCTGCCAGACGGTGGGGGCAAGGAAGCCAGAGCACCCAGCTTCCCCTCGCAACTGGCGGGCGGCAGGGGCAGGGAAGCCAGTATGCCTGGCTTCCGCCCGCAGCTGCTGGGTGGCGCGGAAAGGATCCCTGTGCATTCAGCAGCTGCAGAAGGAAGCCGGGGGCATGACTTCCCTGCCCACGTTGCCCGCCAGGTGTGGGGATGCCAGGCTCTGGTGGCTCCTTTCCTCTCATGCCTGGCTAGGTGCGGACATGTCCAGGGTGTGAGGTCCCATCTCCAGGGGCATTGCTGGCTGCAGGAGGGACCAGAGGCATGGGCCCAGGCCCCGCCCCAGGCCCGCAGGCCCCGCCCCCAGCCTACAGGCCCCACCCCCTGGCCAGGGCAGGGCCAGGCACCGCTGCGGGCGGCCAGGGCCTGCATCCCTGGCGTGGGAGGGGGCTGTGGCCTACCAGGCCCTGGATGCCCAGCGCAGGGGAGGGGGCCACCGCAGCTGCAGCCTGCCAGCTCCAGATCCCAGGCCAGGGATGGGGCCTCCATCGCCGGCGGCGGCTGGGCCAGATTGGGCCAGAGATCTGGGGCGCTGGCACTGGGGTTCATGGCACATGCCTCGGCATGCCCAGCACCAGCGATGCCCCTGCCCATCTCCTCTCTGCCTGACTGCTCCCCAAGACTGCAGCCAGTCTTTGGGGATACCTTTTCCCCCACAGGGCTCTGTGAGCTGGAGCCAGTGGGGGCTTGTTTCCTCTGCCCCGGCTCTCCTGCAGAGAGCCAGACAGGGGATTGGGCCATGTTGCTACACCTCCCAGGGTGCCCCTCACCTAAATCGAACTAGCAGGTCCTGTCCCCAGACTTGCTCGTTCAGTTTTTTGGTTGGACTTGTTAAATTGATTTAAGTTAAACTGATTTAATGCTCGTTATATAGAATGAGCTTAAATCACTTCAAGCTAAATCGGTTTAACTCCCTGTGTGTGGACATAACCTACCTTATGTAACATGAAAATTAAAGTTTTACATAAAACTATCAACTATCAGGCTGACCCCTAATATCAACTGTTGCTATGAAACATTGATCTCATTGTTTTTACAACATGTTTTAACCAAATGTTGGGCAATCATTTGACCCATTGATCGTACAGTCCTATTTCACTTCAGGTCATTCCAGCAAGGGTAGATAATTGCTGTTGTCATTTTCTATGGCAATTTTAAACAAAAAGTTCACATTGAATAATGTTACTAAAAGTTGCAATTCTATATAACAAATCTTAGTATCCATTTTAACATTTTTTCATAAAAGCTTGACTAAAGATCTTAAGGAAAAGAATAGTCTTCCATGAGCTTAGTTCATGCACTTGTATTCCAAGACTTCCTTGATTTGTTTCATACTCTTTTCTTTTTAAAAATAAATAAATAAAAGTAATGACCTTGTACTGCATCCTTAAGAAACATCTGGTGATTCTAAACCACAAGCACATTAGAAATTCAGTCCATTATTTTTAATATTGCTTTTCAGAGGTGAACATTAATATCCTGTGAATATAATAAATGAAATCTTATTCTCCAGCTCTATTTTTAATTCTATTTTTGAAATTAAATACCTTCATATGTGTGGTCAATGTATTCTTACCCAAATACTGAATATTGCCCGAGACATAGTACATCGTTATAAATGAGAAAACGCAAAGGAAACGGTACATTATAAACATTACTAAATAAGAAGAATGTTCCAATGTACTTTTAAAGACCCATGAATTTTAATCCATATAATCCATATAAGTAAAAAGAAATTATAAAACTGATAAATTCATGCAGTCTTTTTCAGGGATAAAAAGAAACTAGGTAGATGATCATACATCTTCTGATATTGCTGGCAAACTCATTAATATACAGTGATATCCATTATATAGAACATCATAAAGATGAAAGCTATTAAACAAGAAAATGTTCCTGAATTCTAGCACAGTAAAGCAACTATGATTTATTATTCAAATTGATATAAGTAAGATGACGGGTAAGTCGTGCTTGTGATGCATAGTGGGGAAAGTTCTAAGACTTACTAAACTATAAGCCTATACTCTGCCAGCTTGCTTCAGTGATAAAGTGGCCATGACATCCTAAAAGTAGTTACAATATTAGGACATTTGCTATGTATGACAAACTATATATTGGATGTGATACAAACCAAATCAGCTGAAGCCCGAAATTACAGGTAAATGGGGTTACAAAAATGACAACAACATGACAGTGCCAGCTGCTAAGCTTCAACCTTTAAAGACAATAAAGAAAAAAGAGTTGTCAAGGAAGTATGAGTGTCCTAATAACTGAATCCAGTCAAGTTTATAAAAGCAGATTTCTGTCAACCTCAAATGACTGTGTGATCCTCATCATCCTACATCTCTGCCTCTGCCTTGTTAAGCAACTCATAAATCTTATAGCCTCCATCAAAGAAAAAAGATTCTCAAATAAATTATCAAATTTACAGGAAACCAGATTACGTACTTCTTCTTAAACTTCTCAGCATCATTCATTAGAAATGGATTGGCAGTTTATGGGGGGGGGGGAACAAATATTGCAAAACCTGACCATAATTGATATATATATGAGGCTTCAAGGGTCAGCTTTGAGGGAGAGGGGGAGGAGGAGAGGCAAGGAAAATTCCATTCTGTTAAAATGTATCGCTTGAGTGTAACCATCAGCTAAATTCCTTTTTTTTTCAGTTCTGCTTAAGCAAACAGCTCTATAATTAACTACCTCTGTCTCTCCCCCACCACCAATGGTTCAAGTCATTTGGGATGCAGGAAGTCCCCTGCTATAATTAAAATAATTAGAAAGGAGATGTCCTGTGCTCAGGAGGCCTGCCCCAAATGGCTGTATGATCATGATGTCTGCATGGCACATCACAGAGACAGCAAATCAGTCACCAAAGAAAGGGACACATTTCAGGCTGAACTCATAACAGAATTTACTCAGCCCTAATGAAATGTTGTCAGGACCAATCTCTGGTACATTCAAATCTTTAGTCCTCCACATATTCAGTTCTGCTTCCCCATTTCAAATCACAACCTAGCTGGCTCAGAATACTGCTTGCATATGGCTAATGAGACTATGATGAACAACATGCTTAGAGATTTTTTTTTCTGATTCTTTCATAAGGAGTGAAAATAAGGAAAAACAAAACAAAACAAACAAACAAACAAGGAACATTAGTCTGTAGGAATATCTTCATTTCCAGGTTAGGAATCTCTGAGCACTAAATGGGGTAAGGGGGCAAAGCGCTATACATAATCTGGCTCTTAGATTCCCCGGAAGCCTGGGTCAGTGGACTGTTAGGTTTTATTTTAGTCTCACTAAGGACGTTATTGTAACACAGCACAACCAGCATGTTTTTGCATTTAGAAGAGTGTATTCGATCTACTGATGATGATGCTTGTTTTGTGCTGGTAACACATAACTCCGTGCAGCAGAGGAAACTTGATTTGCAAGTCATGGAACTGCTTGACTGCAGGTATATAGCATTTGCTAGGAACAATCTCCTCAACCATTGTGATCTGACTAATGTGAGCAGGGGCAAGATGATGGGTATAACATTCAGCTCATTGTAACAGCATTAGCAGTTGTCAAGCCTGTTTATTCCCTGTACATGTTGTGCATGCCACCCAGGGCAGCAGTGCAAAATCATAGCTCAATCAAAGGTTTTGTTTGGTTGGTTGGTTGGTTGGGTTTTTTTAATAAGGTTTTCTTATTAAAAAAAAAAAAAAGCCAAATTTCATGCTGCCACAGTTCATTCAAATCAATCTGTTTCCTTTAAATTGGAAACCCAGATTCAAACCAATGCTTTTTGCAGTTCAGAAAAAAAATCACTTGACTTCCTTTTTATCATTTTCTTGCATTCTTTATCATCTCTGGCATGTTCAGACCCTGCTTCCACCAGAAGTGGAAATTCTGAAATACCACAAGAAATGATTTTTAAATTTTATTTCCAGCCCCATTTGAAAAAGGAGACATGGAAATTTCCATAAGAAAGTCCATACATATGAGATGTGCAGCCCAGATTTAAAGGTAAGAGGACCAGATACTATGAATGAACATTTGATGAGATTCTGAATTCTTGGCTGCATATATCTGAATTGGAGCTGAACCGTGGGGGGTAATATACTGGCCCCAATGTAATCAATGGGAATTTTGTCATTGACTTCAGTCTGATCAAAATTTCACCTGAAACCATTTTAGGTTCTAATTTCACTACACAATTAAAACTTAAAAGAAGATAAATGAAAATGAGACATGAAGACAGAAGGAATTGACAAATCTGGAAGAACTAGACAAGAAAAAGTGAGACAAGAAAATTAACTTATTCTGAAAATGTCAAAAGAAATAAAGTGAATTGAAACTTTTTTCCCAGGTCTCAACTAAACCTGAGTTTGTATAGATATACATTATACAAAAAAAAAAAGACGTAATCAAAAGTAAGGGGAAATGTTTAATCATTTTGAAAATTTTATAAAGAAAATTAACTAAATCTGTGAAATGACTATCCCATATCCCTGTTATTTTAAATTCTGTGTATAGCAAGCACATAGCTTGATCCATTAATTTTGATCTTACATCTTTACATTAATAGAGTAAATGAAAAATAACAATATAGTTGTTATGTATATATTTGTCTTACAAATCAATGAAAAATACAATTAAATATGCATGCATTTTAAGTAAAAATTTCAAGGTGACCTATGAGCCTAGGAATTTAGGCTTCTAAATTCTTAATCCAGTTTTGAATATGGGGCTTAGTTTCCTAAATCACTTAGGCACTTCTGAAAACATTACTCTGCATGTACATCTTTATATTTGTGTTTTTTAAATTGCTCAGATAGGAAAATGTTCTTGAATATCTCAGTTTTAAATGACAATTGCTTCAATGATTAATACTTTTTTTTTAAACAAAATAAGGAAAATGTGTAAGGCAAGGTCATTTAAATAATGCATATATGCTTATTTTGAGATTAGAATTCTGATAGCTGAATGCAACCTAGACATATCTTCAGGCAATTTGCTATATATATTCACAGACAATAGAATAAGGTAAAATGTTCAGGTTGAGATTGCCACACAAGCCTAAGCAATTCACTTCCATTGTATTTATGGATGCAGAATTTCAATGGGATTTGGGTGCTTGACTCCCTCTGGGTGGCCAATCCCAGCAACAAGCCATATTTTATAGAAAAGGACTGCAAAAATGTCATCCCAAGGCTTCAGGTTTATTGTTTTAAAGCTTTTCAGACCATATTTGCCAGGTTTACCATTTAAATGCATTTTTTTTTAATTGTCATGCTGGGCAGTCCCTTCCTGACTGTTAAATCATCATCAGCAATTTGACTTTAGAATGCAGCATTAGAAGTTTATTTGAGGTGTCTTTCACAACTGGGTTTACGTTATTCATTAGATGAGTTGGGTCTCCTGACGATAAGCAAACCGTTAAAGAACAATTTGATCTTCAGATCCTCGTTGAGCTTACAGAGGAGTGGCATTTAAAATAAAACTATTTTTTGAATTGTGAACTATGCAAACATTTTTGGAAGATCATTATTTGGGAGGCACTTTAAAGAAATGCACTTGTCACCTAAACAAATAAATGCAACACCACTCCCCCACAAGTTTTGGCTTTTAATTAGGGTACTGCACAAGTTAACTCAAAATAAGTGTACTTATAATATATGTTCTAAGAATATGAAATAAGAACATGATTAAGGACAAAAAGACAATGTGACTAAAGTTAAACACATGCCCAAGTGCTTCCAAAATAAGGGTCTTAGGCCTGGCATATACTGTTGCGTGGTGGCAACAGGAGAAATGCCATCTATGTAGTATATAATGAGTATCTCCTGTCTACTTACCTATCCTCCCTTAACCTCCTCATCTTCACTAGGCAGCGCTGGTGGGAAGTGTTCTCTGATGTTGTGTTATTCTTTTCTGTGTGTGTGTTGGGGGGGGAGCTATTGCATCAAACAAAGAACACTTCGGCCTCCACTGGCCACTCAATCAATCCTTCTGCTTTCATCCACAGAAGAAATAGATGCAGGGATTTCAATATAGACAAACCTTTAGTCTTCATTTCATAAAAATTATAATGTTCTTACATAGTATCTTTTTCTTCATGAACCTCAAGATGTTTTACAAACATTGATTACAATATATAAATCCAGTGCTTTTTATAATATTGATACTAAAGACTGAAATAGCTGATATCATGGCCAAGTGCCTTTATATTCTAACAACCAACAAACATGTTTTGGCTGAAGAATTAAAGGTGATGCTGTCATGAGTAGAGATTCTGTCTAGTTAGTGCTTGAGAAAGACACCAGGCTACCATCTTTGAGACTGAAAATGTCTACTTATTTTCACAGAAGGATTAACGGCAGGGCAGTACTTCACGCTGTCCAACCTGGTACCTTTACCTAAGTGGTATGAACACTATGGGTCAGTTCCCTCTCTGTTCCCAGTGAGCCCTGGTCAGCTTTCTGAGGTAGATCACATAAGGTTGAAACAAAGGCCATGCAAAAGCCTAGAAAGATAGAATACTGAGCACTTACTTGAATACTCAATTCAATTGCAAAAGATGACCAGCCAGTTCTTAGATGATAGTCACTTTTAAACATTAATGATCTGGATCTGAACTGGTCTACTGGTAATAGACTTTATAAACCAAGAATAATCTTCATTGCTGAAATATATGTCCCATGGGGTTTCAAATGGTTGGTGGGAATTTTTCTCTATATGCATGACAAAGACAGCAGTCAGGGAAAGAAACACACAGAGGGAAAATCAGAAAGTCAGGCTCATGCAGCCTGGAGAGTGGTCTTGAAGGAAGCTTGGAAAAAGGCTTTGAGATGGAGTGCTGTCTTGGGCCTGTGAGCAAGGACACTCTCCCATTTGAGCATTCCTGTGGCAGTGGCACTTACAACACTGGCTGCTTGAGTCAAAAGGGATAACAAGAAGAAAAAAAAAATAATTCTTTCCCCATCCCAGAACAGCAATATGTACTGCTGAACACTAATGTGTTTTTTTTTTGTTAAAATGATCATATTACTGGTTGTTTTTTTTTTAACACCCATGCAGTATTAAATATGCCACCTCCACACACTGTGACCACTTGACTTTTTATTCCACTTTTTACCACCACCCACCATTACTATAGATTAGAAGTAATGTGGACACTAGCACAGGATGACCTGTAATGCTCAATATTTGTCATCCCTGAAGAACATAACATAGTTAGACAGAGCTTATTCTGAGGGCCACTATCACACTTCAATATTTGATGGAAATGTTGATCTTGTGGGTAAGTCACTAAAGTGGGACTTATGACACCTGGATTCAGTTTCTGACTTTGCCACTGACTTTCTGTGTGGCAAATTGTATCTGTGAATAATGTGATAATGCCACCAGTCCTTCCTCCTGAGCTTAGAAGAGCTTTCAATTTAAATGGACAATTGATTTTCTACTACAAATATGTACAAGGCTTAAGAGAAAACTTACACCCCATATTGTGTGGAGCTTCTAGATATTAATAATAATAATAATAATAAAGCATAGGAATTGGTGGGGGGAAGGTGACTTTGTATTTAGAATAACTCCTCTGTTTACCTAGTTTTAATTTAAAATGGCAAATATTTCACATTGAGGGTCCTCACTGTCTTCTCCTGACTTTTATTGAAATAATTCATTTAGTTTTGTGTTTAAATACCTCAATGGATAAACCCATGTATTTCTAAGCAATTTATATAGCTAGCTAGATAGATTTAAATGTTAAATTTCAGAAAACTATGAGGGGGGTCAGACAGTAGAGGTTCAGAAAACTATTTAGGACAATACACATTGAGATTGAAAAGTTCAAGCTTAATAACCATTAAAAACAAATTGTTATCACACATTGAAATACAAAAGTAAATATATGTAAAGCAAACTAAGTTCTAAAACAGCATTCTTCTTACCTTGCTTATCTGTAAGTTTCAATTATCTATGGAAATATTTTTCTCAATTTCTGTGTGTGTGTGTGTACAGTGAAATCATTGTTTACTGACATTTAAAGATTAAAATCCAAATAGTCCAAGTTTATTTATATTCTAGATAAAAAGCCTATGTGGAGTGAATATTAAGATTGCACAGTTAAGTACAAAAAAAACTAACATTTTCCAAACTTTTGCCCCCAAACTTATGCGTGTAAATAAATCCCTGTTTGTATAAGAAGCTTAAGCATCTCTCAATTTGAATTGGTTTCAGTATTTTGAGGACACCTATTCTGAGACTGAAAAAAAATACTTTGTGTGGCCTACTCTAACTTCAGTGGAAATTGCAGGTGCTTGGCTGCTTTATGAATATGGCCTGAATTACCAGCTTTGTTGGCAGTTCAAAGAAAGGTCCCAAGATGTCACTATATTTAATTTTCATTCTCTCGATAAAAAAATGCATATTTTTTCAAGCTTTCTAATTATAGTAATATTTAAATAAAACCCAAGTCTGGAAAATGTCAGTCTGAAACAATAAGTGAAAATCAATAAAGAGACATTAAAACAAAATTAGAAAGGAAACTATTTTGTAGTTCTAATTTCAAAGCGGACAAACCAAGACTCTATCTCTATCCATGACATATTTCTGCTGAACTTCTCTTTCTAGGCTCCAAACAAAGGCAGACGTCTATACTAGGAAGTTCATGTGAAGAATCATGGCCTATGTTTCGATAACACTTAGAAGTATTTTCCACTTATGGCTGCTTATCCAACCTGGACTTTTCAAAGGTTTGCTCTTTGCTGGGACATCTGCCATTGTGTGTTCTCCAAATTATTCCTAGAATCATAGAAGTGAAGAACAGGAAAGGATCTCAGCTGATCTTTTACTTCAATCCCCTGGACTCAAGGCAGGGCTAATTAATAACTAGACTGTTCCTGATGGATATTTGTTTAACACTGTTTTTAAAAACTTCCAATGACAGGGATTTCACAATCTCTCTAGGTAATTTGTTCCAATGCTTAACTGACTACCCTGACATTTAAGTGCTTCCTAATGTTCTTCCTTCTGTCCTAAACCTCCCTTGCTGCAGTTTAAACCCATTGTTTTTTGTTCTGTCCTCAGACATTAATGAGTACAATTTTTCATCCTCCTCTTTATAATGACCAATTACGTACTTGAAAACTGTTATTATGTTGACCCTTTGTCTTGTCTTCAGCACATTAAACAACCCCAATTTTTTTTCAGTCATTCTTCAAAGATTATGTTTTCTAGATCTTTAATCACTCTTGTTGCTCTCCTCTGGGCTTTCTTCAATTTGTCCACAACATTCCTAAAATGCAGTGCCCAGAACTGGACACAATACTCCTGCTGAGGCATTATCTGCATAGATTACCGTGGAAGAAATATTTCTCATGTTTTGCATACAATACTTCTGCTAAAATGTCACAGAATGTTGTTTGTTCTCTGCAACAGTGTGATACTGTTGACTAGTGTTTGTTATGTTAGACATCCAACTGGCACTAAACTTTTTTAGGGAAAACTAAAATAAAAAGGCATGTAGTTATTCTGACACATATGTATATGTTATTATTGCCTTCTCTCCCTTGTTGGTCTTTCTCTTGCTTCTAACACATTTGCAGAATGTTTTCTTGTTACTCTTTATGGGTACGTCTCCATTGGAGCCTTAGGTCGACTTAACCTTTCTTAAGTCAACCTACAGAACTCTGCATCCACATTGCGATTTTATTAAGTCAACTTAAGTGTTTCCTTAAGTCATCTTAATAACACCACTTCGTAAGGCTGACTTAACACTTAAGTCAACCTTATTAAGTTGACTTAAGCCAGTGCAGATAGGACATAGCCTTAAATCGATCTAATTGGCCTCCAGGCACCACAACACACCATTCATAAGTCAATCTAGCACCTGCCAGTGTGGATGCAGGTAGTTGACAGGAGTTTTCAGTGTGGATGCTCTAAATCACCTTTAAGTGGAATTAAAGTCAACATTGTTAAGCTGACTTAACAGAGCCTCCAGTGTAGACATACCCTATGGCTATGTCCACACATACATTGTTGTTTCGAAATAAGTTATTTAAAAATGAGTTATTTCAAAATAAAGTCCTTATTTCCAAATAAGTTAATTCAAACTAAAAAAAAAATGTTAATTCAAATTAAAGGAAAAGTTCAAAATGAAATAGCATGTCCAAACACAGGACTTGCTATTTCGCTTTAGGAGAGGGGCACCATGGGAGGTGTGACAACATGGCCCCCTCCCTGGGTCATGCCCCCACCCAATGTAGGCTAAAATGAAGGCACCCTGGGAAGGAGAAGGGCAAAAGTGTTATTTCAAAATAATGCTTATTTTGAAATAGCATGTCCAAACGGTGTTATTTTGAAATAACCATTTTGAAATAACAGCTATTTCAATTTAAAGAAGGTTTAAGCTATTTTAAAATGACAGCTCTTATTTCAAAATGACTGAGCCTGTCATTTCAAAATAAGAATACGTTGTGTGGACCTAATCTCTTTTATTTTGAAATAACTAGTGTTATTTCGAAATAAAAGAGACGTGTGGACATACCCTATGTTTCTAGCTAATTTAATCTCATTTTGAGCTTTGATCTTTTTAATTTTGTCCCTATATGCTTGTGTTTGATTTATATTCAATCCTTCTAATTTGACTTAGTTTCTACTTGTTCTAGGACTCCTTTTTGAGTTTCAGATCATTAAAAATCTTCTGGTCAAGACATTTGTGTTTTTGCTCTTCTTTGTATTTTTCCTATCCACTAGGATAGTTTGCTCTAGTCCCCTTAAGTAATGTCTATGGGGGGGGCACCCTTTCACATCTCTCAGACTATTTTTATGATTATTTCACAGGGGATCTTACCAACCAATTCCCTGAGTTTGCTAAAGTCTGGCTTTTGAAATCTATCATCTTAAGTCTGCTGTTTTCCTGCCTAACATTCTTTAGAATCATAAATTCATCATTTCACATTACATTCCTTCAAACTATGATTCTCTTTCAGATTCTGAACCAGTTCCTCCTTATTTATCAAAAAAAAAAAAAGGTGGAATAGTCTTTCCACTAATTTTCTCTGCCTTCTGAAATGAAACAATTGTCTCCAATCCATTCCAAGAAATTTGGAAAATCTGTATTGTGCCATATTATTTTCCTAACAGTTGACTGGGTAATCAAAATCCCTTATCATAACCAAGTTCTGTAATTTGAATGATTTTGTTAGTTGTTTGTTCCATACTCACTGCAAGTTTAGCACCTAAGCAGTCCTGTTGCCTTTTCTGCAATCAGCCATGTACTTAAAGTAAGGTTAGTACTTTCCCGAATAAAGCCCGGGGGGGGGGGGGACACATCCAAAGTAACTCAGAACTTAGTGTTTTCATTCTTTAAGCAATTGAGTGTTACCCAACAAGCTTTCACTGCATTTTTTTTGTGCTGAGGATGAAGCTCTTTATACAGATAATTAAAGAAGAGCTTCAATTTTCATTATACTCTTAAGTATCCTCTCTTTTCAATCCAGATTAGATTTAATAGAGCTATTTGCATGCACTTTTGATTGATTTGGAGATGTGGCTTGTAAACAAATTGCCGTTGTTTAAGTTATTGACTGACTTACGCTGTATTTCCTCATTTTATTGACCTATTGAAATATTGTCAGCACAATAACAAGCTTTTTAGCTAAGATCTAATCTAGAATCAATAGGTTTATTACTATATTATTCTTAGAATGACTAAATAATACAAGTCTGATGAGGCTTTCATTGAATATGTGAAATGGTAGATTAACTTTCAGAATGAAAAATCACTGTTTCAACAACACAGCATACAAAAATCTTAACTACAGGCCATATCTACACCATGGAGAGAAGCTGTTCTACTTAAAATTGACTTTCACCTGTCAAATTCTGGATATTGCAGGAGCATGATCACACCATTCTCCTTGGGCCTGGCTCTTGCTTCCCCACCAGTCACTGTTGGGTCAACATTCAAAGCAGTGCACTGTAAGTTAAGAAATTATCCCACATTGCAGCTAGATGCAGAGGCTTGTGGAAAAGTTGTCATCTTCCCATAATGCAATATGTTACTTCTCCCTCCATTCTTGTAACAAACAAACAGGAAATGGTTTTCTGTGCCTTTTTCTCTACTGCACACATGCCAGTGCTGGGTAGATATGGAGGTGCTCAGCTCTGCACTCTCATTCTGAGTATTTCAAACACCTCACACTATAACCAGCATTATTTTCAACTTTGAAACAGGATCTGTAGGAGAGAAAATTGTAATGTGACTCAGATCACCCTGCGACAAGCCATAGAGTGACACAATTCCCATTGCTGCAGGTTGTCATGTATCATCTTCAGTGTGCAGAGCACCAATTCTGGGCCTAGGAAACGAGCACAGACTGATGGGGCTGCATTGTGGTGACCAAGTGAAATGATGAAAAGTGGCTACAGGGCTTTCATGGGCAATTTCCTTAAACTTTGTCTATAGCTATCCCTGGCACTGAAGAGTATGAATATTCACTTGAGACCACCTCTGACAGTGAAGACAAAAGTGGTCATTGCTTCCAGGAAGCTAGCAACCCTATACTGTTACTGATTACTTGAAATCAATGTGGAGTAAGGAAATCTACCATTGAAGCTGCTGTGATGAAACTGTTCAGGAAGGGGTGTTGCTGTCCCTAAAAACCATTTGGGCCACAGTTCCTGCCCCCCTTCAGAAACTACCCCTTGTGCCTCCCTGCTGTTCAGGTTCCAATGCAGCCCCAGGCTCAATCCAGCTAATGCAAATACTGACCCCAAGGAGAAGCAGCCAGGGCCCAATCTGGCTGCTGCCAGCCCTAAGGAGGGGTGGTCCAGGACCTGACCTGAGCACTGGCAGGCCTCAGTGTAAGTGGCCAAACTCAGACAGCTCCTTTTCCCTCGCTCAGGGTGGATGGGAGCATTCTCTGGCCCATCTGGGCCAACACCCTTTCCTCCCTTCCCTTCGCCTGTTGTGTACCCTGACCTCATGCTCCCCTTTCCTCATCTCCCCATGGCAGACTCAGGGCACTAAATGGCACATTCTGGGCCCATACCCCCTTTGCCCAACAGCAACAATGCTACTGGTGCAGGCCCATTGACAGATTTCTGCTGAAAAGGATGATGACTTTGGGAACTGTGCAGGAGATATTGAATGTGTTTGCTGCACTGAGCCAAACTGTGGAAGGGCCATAGATGGGAGGGACACTTTTCCCTTTTTTAGCTTGGAACCACCTTGCCAAATAGTACATCAGGTGGAAGGGGTACTTCACAATAGTCTTGTAGGCCCTTGTTGATCACAAGGGACATTTCGCCAACATCATTGTGGGGTAGTCTGAAAAGGTGCATGACAGGAACATCTTTAGGATCGATCTACTCTCTGCTCAGAAAAAGACATGCAGGCACTTTCTTCTTTGCTCAAAAACCAAATATTGGGGATATTGAAATGCAAATATTGATCCAGGAGAATTCCACATACCTCTTGTTCCGCAGGTTAAGGAAACGATACACATGACAGCCCTAATGAGCATTTTAATAATAACCTCAGCAAATACAGAATGGAGATGTAATGTTCATTTGGGCTTTTGAAAGGGAGGTGGCAAAGTCTACTCACTGGCTATGTCCACACACAAGCAGTAAAGTTGATATAACTTAAAGCGATCTAACTGAATTGCTAAAAAACTCATTAAATCACTTTCAGTTAAATCAATTTCAAAGGTGTACAACAACAACAACAACAGCAACAAAAACAACAAAACAAATTGAACTAGCATGTTCAGGGATTGGACTTGTGAGTTCGATCTAGGAGAGAGGCATACTGGGAGGTGTGGCAACATGGCCCCCTGGCAGGGACATGTTGCCAACCATTGCCCTTCCTGGCTTTCCCCAGGAGAGTCAGTGGCAGGGGAAAAGCATCTTCCACTGGCTCTGGGCTCCCTGAGCCCAGGGTTGGGGCTCCAGCCAGGTGGTGGGGAAGAGACACTCACATGCCCCACTCCCACCCCTGCACTGGCTGGGCAGCGGGGAAGGGACCCTGCACGCCCCACACTCCCAATACTAGCCAGGCGGTGGGGAGAAGAGCCCTCCCCCTGAGCCAGGCTGCAGTGCGCTTGTTGGTGCTGGGGGAAGGAACCCCCGGCCGGCTAGAACTGCGCTACAAAGAATGCTCCCCTGGCTCCAGGTGTGCTCCCTGGGTGGCGGGACAGACGGACCCCCTGTACCTGGCTTGTGGTGCTCCACACACCAAAAGCCAGGTTGGGAGGTCACATCTCCCCTGCCATTTGGTATCTCGAGCAAGACTCGAGGCAGGTTCGAGGATTCCGCGTGAAGACAACACCTGAGTCAGGAATGAAGCACACGACAAACTTTATCGGATTACAGCCAAATTAAACCCTAACACTCACCATCACGTAACCCAGGGGAGAGCCATGGCCTGGCACGGGTGGCTATGCCACCTTGGGGTGAGTGGCCCACATGGACTGAGACCCCAACTCACTGCACCTTTAGACCTGAGAGAGACTCTCACCCTTCCCTTCTAGTGACTTCATTTTATACCCTAACGCAAACAAGCTAGGGTTACTTAAAAGCAAGAATTAAAAGCAGAACAAGCCTGCCACCCAAGCAAGACACGTGGTTATATGACACCCCCTCCCTCCCCCTGGGGTGGGCTGCCCCTTGGTGTTTAGCAACTTCCCCTTTTCCCCAGAGGAGGCCGGCAATTTGCAATTTTCAGCTGGCAGCTTAGCATGACTGCATTTTGGTTCAGGCTTTTGGGGCCTGCCATCCCTCTGGTCACCCTAAGCTCTCGCATGACAATGTCTTCTGGTAGGTGACCGCTACACCTGGGGAGCACACCGGGAGCCTGGGCAGTATTCCCTGCTGTCCAGCTAGTATGACTCTAGCCACCCAAGGATTCCTTGCACCAGCACTGGCAAGCATGATGCAGCCGGGCTCGGGGGGGGGTGTTCTTCTCCCCAGTGCCTGGCTAGTGATGGGGGCACGGGGCATGCAGGGTCCCTTCCCTGCCACCCGGCCAGTGCGGGGTGGAACCGGGCATATGGTAGTCTGTTTCCCACCACCTGGTTGGAGCTGCTGGGGGTGCTGGGCAGCAGGGATCCCTTTCCCAGTCCCCCTGCCCCCCCCATGGTCCTTTCCCTGTCCAGAGTGCTGGAGGAGGTCTTCCTTCCAGGGTGCCATGCACCCTGGGAGAAAGAAGGTCAAACAGGGTTAAATCAAGACAGCTGTTGTTTCAAACAACTCGTCTGAATGGGATTGTTTCAAAAGGAACGTTTCAATTCAATGGTCATTTCAATTCCCTACCAAGTCATACTTTTTCACTCTAACTTTCATTCTTTTGATATGACAGAGCTCATCATATCAAAGCACCATGTGAACCTAATCTTTTTAAAAAGTGAAACAACCAGCATTGTTTTGATTTAAAACCTATGTGTGGACATACCCACTAAGTTTGACTTCAGGGAAAAAAAAAAACATATAGCATCTGTGCTTGCTTCAGAGCTATGCACCTTGTAGGGTGGTTTTATTAAGTAAAAATTCCGCATGATTTTGATCTGTGTGACAGATGTGCCATTGGAGACACATTTTAGGGGTTTACACAAGTGATGTTATGTTGACCACCACTATCACTGTAGCCCAAACAACAGTGGTATATAAAACAAAACAAAGCTATTTGCATTTTACAAATCAAAATGTGTAATGACAATTTTTATACTTAGGATACAACTATGTAACACATTATCAGAATGTATCTTAAAATGCTTTTATAAATTGTAGCCTCTTGTTGCAAAAAGAAAAAAAGAATAAAGCTAGATCAACTTACACCAACTGAGAATCTGGCCAACTGGTTATTTTCAGGTAGGAAATTGCTATTTCCGTTTTGAGGTTTCCAGGAAAAAAAAAAGCCCTCCTGTGAATAAATCTTGGAGCCTGAGATTTTTAAAGTTACCCAAGAATGCAGTTGCCCAGTTCCCAGTTCTTTTACTTATACGTTACTAATATCTTCAATTTATTATTGACAAATATTGGTGGGTAGAAGTTGGAGCAAAAATTGTAATGTGATAAGTGAGGTGACATGGCTTAGATCAATCTGAAAGGAGATAAAAATTATTATTGAACTTGGGTGAAAGAAAAATTATCATGCTTTTTTACAGAATGGATTGTTTATGTCCATTGAAAATGATCCTTGGAATTACTCAGTGGAAGTTTCACTTATTTTGACTTAGATGACATGGAATTGTGGACCAAGTATTTTATTTATTTTAAAATATTTCAGAGCATAAAATTAATGGTATAGATTCAAAGTCTCCTCTCTCGGCAAGCCTTGCTTGATGCAGGGGAAGAGGGGCTTTAGAAAGTCAGTTGTAGGTCTCAGATTCTGTATTACTGCAGCCTGGCTTTGAATTGTTCATATCCTACAACAGCAGGTCAGCCCAGGCTTTCCAAAAATGGCCTGTGTACATTATTCTGAAAAAAAAATAAAAAATAAAAATAAGGGTGCAATCCTGTCTGTAAGGAAGTGGGTGGAAAAACCTCTCATAGTATTGAGTGGGGCCAGGATTTCACCCCATGTGTTCTGGAATTATGTAGTCACTGGGGGAAAATGTTGTATGTTAAGCACTTGATATAAAAATTGTATTTCATTCAAGTTATACATCCGAGCAGCACCCTAAGCTAATGGGGGCACAGTTGGAAATTGGAACTGAGGTGGCCAAAAAGAAATCTGTTCAAAATGGAAATGTAAAACTTATTCTGATGTAACTCCTCGGGGGAAAAATGTGTTGTCAGATGCTACATCTGCTGAAAACTATTTACTGGAGAAAAAGAAATAGATTGAAACTGTGTTTCCAAACTTGGCATAAAGTAGCTTATTATCTCACCCGCGAACACTGATAGCATACAGCCATACTATAGCTGTATGCAGGTCAGTGCTTTGTATTGTATGTGAAAAACTATGGTGATCCTGGAAAAGTTAAAGAATCCATACTCTGGAGGGATGCATACCATAGTCTTCCTGAACTGTGTACCTAGCGCTCTCCATTTTTTCCAAACTGCTGATAGAGAATTGTCAGTAAAACATTTTTCAATGAATAAAGACTTCAAGAGTTGCCCTATGCAAGTGGATACATTTAACAGGCATAAAACCTATACAAAACAACATTCAATGGAAAACCAATGTATTGAAAGAGATCTAATAAAGCAGGTATCTAGAATGCATCAGGCTCTGTGTTGATGGACACCTTTCATTATGCTGGATATAGATCCTTTTTTTTTTTTTGCAGTTGTATCAAAGAATATAAGGCATTTCTGAGAACTGAATAATTCAATTGAATAAGCAACCATATTTTTACTGTAAGCATTCCCTATGAAACAGAAATAAATGGTAAAGTAAGTGTCTTCTTTATTGTATCATGTCTATGTGAGTTTTGCCATTGATATTCGTGAGAGCAAGATCATGCCGATAAGGATAAAATCCTTTCACTTCCTTTTCCTTCCACTAATCAATACCGCTGGAAATGCTACAAAAAGGAAAGAGGTCTCCCACTTCTGTGGTGTGATGAGATCATTGCAAACTTTACATCCAGTGAAAGTTAAAGATCATAGAACCATAGGGTTGGAAGGGACCTCATAGGTCATCTAGTCCAACCCCCTGCCAGAAGCAGGACCACTCTCACTAAACCATCCCAGTCATGGTTTTGTCTAGCTGGGCCTTAAACACCTCCAAAGATGGAGACTCCACCACCTCCCTAGGCAGCTCATTCCAATGCTGCACCACTCACCTAGTAAAAAAGTTTTTTTCTAATATCGAGCCTCGACCTCCCCAATTGTAACTTGAGACCATTGCTCCTCATTTTGTCCTCCGTTACTACCGAGAATAGTCGAGCTTCCTCCTCCTTGGAGCATCCCTTCAAGTAGCTGAAGGTTGCTATCAAATCCCCCCTCAATCTTCTCTTGTGCAGACTAAATAAGCCTAATGCTCTCAGTCTTTCCTCATAGGGCTTGTGCTCCAGTCCTTTAATCATTTTGGTTGACCTCCGCTGAACTCTCTCTAGCATGTCCCTGTCCTTTTTGTAGTGGGGAGCCCAAAACTGAACACAGTATTCTAGATGTGGCCTCACCAGTGCAGAATAGAGGGGAATGATCACGTCCCTTGATCTGCTGGTAACACTTCTTTTGATGCAGCCCAGTATGCCATTGACCTTTTTGGCAGCAAGAGCACACTGCTGACTCATATCCAGCTTCCCATCCACCATGATCCCGAGGTCCTTTTCTACAGAGCTGCTACTTAGCTGAATGTTCCCCAGCCTGTAGCAGTGCATGGGGTTTTTCCATCCCACGTGCAGGATTTTACACTTGTCCTTATTGAAGCTCATAAGATTTCTATTGGCCCACTGTTCCAATTTATCTAGGTCTCCCTGAATCCTGTCCTTGCCCTCCAATGTGTCTACTGGTCCCCCCAGCTTGGTGTCATCCGCAAACTTACTGAGAATGCAGTCTATTCCATCATCCAGATCATTGATGAAAATGTTGAACAGAACCGGCCCCAGGACCGACCCATGGGGCACACCACTCGTGACTGGTTGCCAGCTAGACATGGAAACATTGATTCCTACATGCTGAAACCATTGATCTAGCCAGGTTTCTATCCACCTTATAGTCCACCTATCCAACCCATACTTCCTTAATTTGCCAATGAGAATGCTGTGGGAAACTGTATCAAAAGCCTTGCTAAAATCAAGGTATATCACATCAATGGTTCTTCCTGCATCCAGGAAACCACTCATCTGCTCATAGAAGTAGATGAGATTGGTCAGGCAAGATTTACCCTTGGTAAATCCATGCTGACTGTTCCTGATCACTTTATTTTCCTCTAAGTATTTGAGAATGGATTCTTTGAGAATCTGCTCCATAATTTTTCCAGGGATTGAGGTGAGGCTGACAGGTCTGTAATTCCCCAGATCCTCCTTTTTCCCTTTCTTGAAAATAGGTACTATATTTGCTTTTTTCCAATCCTCTGGCACCTCCCCCGTTCTCCATGAGTTTTGAAAGATAATGGCCAGCGGTGCTGCTATCTCATCGGCCAATTCCCTTAGCACCCTTGGATGCAGTTCATCCAACCTCATGGATTTGTGCACATCTAGCTTCTTTAAGCAGTCCCTAACCTGACCTTCCGTCACCAAGGGCCTCTCTTCTTCTCTCCCATCTGCCACACCCGTGGTAGTGGGCTGGGAGCTGACCCTGCCTGTGAAAATTAAAGCAAAAAAAGCATTGAGCACTTCAGCTTTTCCCTCATCCTTTGTCATGAGGATACCTGCGTCATTCAGTAAGGGACCTACACCATCCCTGATCCTCTTCTTGTTATGAACATACTTGTAGAACCCCTTCCTGTTACCCTTTACATCCCTCACTAACCGCAACTCCATTTGTCCTTTGGCCTTTCTGATTTTATCCCTGCAGTCCCTAGCAATATCTTTATATGCCTCCTTGGTCATCTGACCAAGCTTCCACTTCCTGTAAGCTTCCTTTTTATGTTTAAGCTCAGAGCAGAGTTCTCTGCTAAGCCATTCTGGGTGCCTTACCTGTTTGCTGTTCTTTCTCCTAATTGGAATGAACTTACATATGTGATCTGAACAAATAAGTGAGTGGACAGCAATCCATGCATATTTAATAAATTCACTATGTCCTGTCCCTTTTGTCCTTAATTTCCATAAACACTTAAACAATCTAATTTATTGGCACAGGGTAGCAAAGTGAGAATTTTAAACTCACAAGTGAAAACGGGTCACATCTTCATTCATTTCAATGGTGTTAGGACAATTTACACTAGCTGAGGATTTGCCCCAGAGTTTTAAGTCACCAGCAGAAGTATTCACTCTTGTGGGGTCAGTCAATCACAGAACAGAATTTTATATGACTTATCTGGTGAATTTCAACCAACCAACATTTGTGGACACTTGAGATAAATGGAACAAAACATTCCAAAAGATACTTGTTTAAATGCAATACATGACAGGATATGGTGATCTGCTCACACTATTACTAGTAGAAAGAGGTTTGATTAAGTAATAAATAATTTACCACATATTGTTCCATCTCCTATATTAACTATTATTTCCTTCAAAAGCATTCTTTTGTAATTCATTCCTACATACTTCCTAGTCCTACCATCATGTCTACTAAAATAATTTATTCTCATATGGCCTGAAAAAGGAGTCAAACATTTAATATAAATACATTAAATAGAATGTATTTCAAAATCATTTTACCATTGAAGGTTTGTTTGTTTGTTTGTTTGTTTGTTTGTTTACAATAAAAATTGCTAAGTTAAAATATATTTACCTTCAGGGGCTCAATCTTGTCAGATACTGAACACACTTTTGAGTTGGAACGGATTTCCAAATCCCCATTCCTTGCTCCTCAGGTGCGTATACATCAATACTAGTCAATACAGCTAAGCCAGTGCAGACAGAAAAATAATCTGTCAATGATATAAATAAATAACAAATAGTTTACTTCCAAAGCCAAGAAATTAGGTACAAAATATAGATTGTGACTAAAATGCAGCCCATATGCTTTAAAATGAAGTCCAGTTACATTGTGACCCTTCCTCATGGCAGATTAAAAACAATCTATGTCTAACTCTTTTTTTTTTTTTTTTTTCATATTTCACTTCAGTCAATCTCAGACTTGGAGGAAAACAGGAATACTAACTACAAAACAAAACCAAAAAGAAAAAAAGAAAAAAAGAAAAAAAAAGGTAAAGTTTTGTATAGGCCACTGGTTGGACAAGCTGGTTCTTGAGCATTCACAAATAGCATGCAGTTTATAGCAGCCATTAGCTGATTTTATTTAAAAAAAGAGAACAAGAGAGAGAGAGAGAGAAAGAGAGAGAACAGGATAGATACTGCCAAAAGCGTTCTTTTCCTCTTTTCACTTGTGAAGTTAAATATTCCTTAAAACCTGTTGATGGAAGAGGAGAAGAAGAAGATAATGTGAATATTTGGGGTTTTAATTAGCCTTCAATATTTCAGGCTTCTTCCTTCTTATTTTGTATCTTTCCCAGTTAATATGGTGAATGCTGTTTCTGTCAGTAATTTTTACAAAGAATCCTCTTTGAAGTTAGATAAGTCTTGATGGATAAAAGACTAGCATGTAGTATATATAGACTGAATAATTATTATTATCTGTCTTTGGTGGACAGGATGACATGCTACTTTGTTAGTTCAAACCCTGTATCTGTACTTGTCTAGTTACCTGAAGAATACAATAAAGGAAAACTTTGAAAATTATTTATATTGTCTGAGTTACCTGCAAAGCCTAATTAAAAGGAATCCATTAAGCCCACTTTAGTTTTGAAAAAGTGATTGTACATTTTAATGTGTGGTTTAATTATATTGTAGAGAAATTTTAACTGCTTATGCCCATTCCTAAATAAATTATATAAAAAAGTCTATTTTATAAAAAAAAAAAAATACTGTCCCTAATACATTTTCAAAAGATCCACCCTATATATCTCTAAGTAACGGTGTATACTGAATGTCTATCAATTTGTTGTCCATATCATAATATCTGAATACCTTAAAAACATATATTCTCATAAAATTCCTCTGACTAGGTATTTGTCCTCATTTTATAGGAGAAGAAATGAGCCACAGAGGGAGTTTACAGGATTAATAAAAACCTGTTGGAGACTTTCTGTTGACTTCAATTGGCTTCAACAGGTTTTTTGAATCAGTATGAGGTACTTGTCCAGTGTCACACAGGAGTAGTATGGCATTTCCAGAAACAGAAGTCAGTGCTTACAATCCCAATCCAATGTCCTTAGTACAAGACCATTCTTCCTTTGTCCTTGTAAAGTATACCTCCATAGCCTAGTCACCCACGTGGCATTATTGATTAAATTTCAGTGTGAATATCTTCTTCGGCAATAACTGTCTTACCAAAATTTAAAAGCATTTTATAAATGGCCAAAGGATGCATTGAAACAGGATCCTTGCTAGATAATGCTGATATCTAGAATGAAGAGTAACTGAAGATTTGTGTTTAGGCAATCATGTAATAGGTAATATCACCAAACATCAACAAACAAAGCAAATCAGCACAGCTCAAGATGCAGTGTACACAGTGGTGCTGAGACGTGAACAGGTACTTGAAGGCATGTAATGCAGGATTTGTTCCAACTTCCACTAATCATTAGGAATTTTTCAATAATTTCATTTTGAACTAGATCACACAGACGAGTGAACAATAGATTAAGATAAGTCATAATACATAAAACAAGGAAGATAAAAGGTTCTGCAGAACTTCTGTGCGCTTTTGATCTTGGTATTAATTTAGAGGCAAACATAAGCTGAGGGGATGACTGGCTTGTACTAGTACTGGGTTTTCAGTCTCTGGAATCACAAGTTCAAAAGCATTTTTTTCAAGTAGGTAAACTGAAATCCAAGAAACTTACTCTTCAGTGAGCTCTAGTCAACATTTGTAAAGTGCTTTAAACATAGGGGAAAATAAAAAAAATCATTAATAATATAAGACTCTAAAAGTCAAGGTGTAATCAAGAGCCTTACAATTTTGTGTGAGAAAGAATTTCCATTAGTGTCCTTTGTCAAAATTTTCCTTCATATCCACTATTGCACTATATGTTGTTTTCTGTTCATCTTGGTGAACATTCAATGAGTCTCAAAAGGGCAACTAATTTAAAATTGATTAAAAAAGTGTTGCTGTTTTTTTTTCTTTTTGTTTTGTCTAGTACTCATTATATATGTGAAACCTACTACCAGAAAATATCATTGAGGTCAAGAGTATAGCAGGGTTCCCAAAAAATTAGACATTGGTATTGTTACCTGTTATTGACCAGACTAATTAGTCAAATTTTGGGGCCCCGAAGATGTTACTGCCAGAAGAAGGAATAAGTGGGATCTGGTATTTTTCTTTTGCTGCAGCCTTATTTACTTGCAAGGAATATACAGAATCTTGCATCCCAAGCCTCTCTAGCAAACACTGGATGCAAGAACTGTCTCTAGCTTTTTCCTAGGGTCACATTGTGCTAACAGTCTACTACTTGGCTCTCTTGTGTCTGTGTTCATGCCATTTCTCTGATCCTGTATGGCCTGTCTCCTCCCTCCTCCTCTTTTCTTTCTGTCTTTCCTCCTCACATGTACAACCCCTTCTCCATCAAGGGGTGCAACACCCAATTGAACTATCTGTCTTCATGAGGCTAGTTTCTGGGCACATTCTGTTAGGCCTTATTTTATGTGTAGACACTTAGGGTTAGTTCTAATAAGGTTTTAACTCAACCCGTAACACGGTTTCACCCAGCCCATTACAGTATGGATAAAAAGAATATCTATTTTAAGAGGCACAAAGTCAAGGCTTAAGGCCAGAAAGGGCCATCAGATCATTTAGTCTGACTGCCTGTGTATCACAGGCTGATAAACACTATGCAGCCACCAGCACAGCAAGCTCCTGAACCAGAATTAAGGTACATCTACACTTACAGTGGTGTGTAGTGTACAGACTCTGAGGCTATCTCAATAGCTAAAAGCTTAGTTCAGACTTGCTTAGTCCGAACCAAGGGTTTTGCTGCCCTGGGGAAGCACCCGGAGAACCAGCCCAGGCCATGCCCCCTGCCAGGAGGCCATGCCCCTGGCCGCAGGCCATGCCCCCACCTGGGGCTGGGGCTGGGAGTGGCCATGAGCAGATGAGCCCCGGATCCCTGGCCGGGGATGGTGCCAGCAGTGGCCTCCGTGGCTGCGGGCAGCTCAGCCCCAGACCCCTGGCCAGGGACGGGGCCACTGTGGCCATGGGTGGCTGAGCCCCGGATCCTCATCTGGGGATGGGGCTGCCACCACCGCGGACAGCTGAGCCCCAGATCCCTGGCTGGGGCTGGGACCGGGGCCGGGAGTGGCCTCTGCGGCTGCAAGTGGCTGAGGCCTGGATCCCCGGCCGGGGATGTGGCTGCCATGGCCACAGGTGGCTGGGCCCTGGATCCCCCACGAGGGACGGGGCTGCCGCAGCCATGGGTGACTGGGCCCGGATCCCCGGCCGGGGATGGGGCCAGAAGTGGCTTCTGCGGCTGCGGGCGGCTAGGCCCTGGATCTCTGGCCCGATCGGGCCGGAGACCGGGAGAGGTGCCCCCTGCTAGACCCGGGGCACTGGTGTCAGGATTCGGGGCATGTGCCCCATGTGCCTAGCGCCAGTGACACCCCTGGTCTGAACTAACAAGAGCCTGTTAATTTGACCTAATCTTGGCTTTTAATTCAAACTAACATTTTAGTTCAAGCCAGCAATACTTTTTTTAGTTTGAACCAAGTTTTTAGTTTGAACTAAAAAAGCACAGCTACTTTGAGCTAAAAGTTAGTTTGAACTAGCCGCTTAATTCAAACTAGCATGATTACATCATGCTTGTTCAAACTAAACTTTGAAATAAGTTTGAACTAAGCTCTAAGTTTGAAGTAACCATTCAAACTTGCTAGTAATGTTTTAGTTAGAACTAGGCAAAGCCTAGTGTAGAAAAGGACCAAATTAGTGCAGACTAAATCTCCTTAATACAGACTAATTTGCTAGTGCAGACATAGCTTGAATGCACATTACCACAAATATAAACAGCAGTGGAGATGGTGAGGCATAAAGTTTAGTGAATAAAGTAGCATGCCCTAAACACCTGAAACCCTCTACCCTACTGGGCTCTCTACATAGCTAAACAGCACCTCTCATCTATTTTTTAACAGTGTAGCATCCTTTCTTCTCCTCTACAAGAGCCTTTCATCACTCAGACATGTAGATATGCTTGTAGTGTCTATACTCTACATGCTTCCTTAAATACAGCCATAGCATAAGACCAAGTTATTTATAGCCCTCAGAAAACTAAACTAAAGGAGACAACAGGAGAGCCTGAGGTGCAGCAATGTCCAAGGCCTCTGCAATTGCAGAGAATTGACTGAGATATACTGTGTTGATTCCAGCAAATGACCATAGGATGAATAAATAAAGCATATAAGATCTCATGCTCCATCCAGGTAACCAGCTGTTAACAGACAGGGGTTAGGAATAAACTTTCCCTGTGCTCAGATTATTCTTTAACCTTCCATTTTTTATATTTAGCACCTTCATATAAAGCTGCTGTTATTGGCCACTGAAGTGACCCTGGGCAGTTTGATTTCTGCTGTTCCCTGGTATCCATATGTTTCTGTTAGGAAAGGAAGGTATTGTCATACAAATAGTGAAGGACCTAACATCCGTGAGTTCTGCAAACCAGAGGTAAGGCATAGATGTTATATTTTTAAAGATCCCAATATTGATTAAGAATAAGCTAATATTAAGGAGAGAGTTCAGACTCAAGTACATGGAATCACTTGCCTCTGAGAACTTACTCACCTCTGTGTCCTCATAACTGGGATCTTTGTGGCAATGGTATGATTGGTAGGCTGTAGCTTTGCACTTATAGATTCATTCATTACCAGTTATATGCTCGTCTTCCTAAAGGAATTATATCAAATAGCCAGAATTTTTCAGTCTGTTAAACAGAACGTCTAAGTCTAAATTTAATAGGGCCCTCTGCTATAATAAGAATAAGAATAAAATTCATTAGTGTGTCTGTTCATTCTTCCAGCCTTCAAGGAACATTGACTATTAGGTCACTCCTTGCAGCTTGAGCACCTTTCTTGTATTTTCCAGCAGTTATATATATATGTAAAAATATATATACAAATATCTTATATCAGTGTTTATCAATCTGGGCATTGCAATTTATTTTAAATTTATGTGGTGAAAAAGAAGTACAGTGGGGACCGGTTTACATATGGGTGTCGGGGGACAAGCCCCCGGTGGCCATGCGTAAACCGGCCCACGTGTAACTGGGACTGGAAGGCCTTCCTGGGGCACCAGCCCAGGCCCTGCGCCCTGCTGCGGGACATGCCCCCGGCCCCGCTTCTGTGCTGGGGTCCGAGCCGGCCTCAGGCACCCATTGATGCCTGCGGCCCGTCTCCGGGGCAACAACGCACACGGTCCCGTTTACGCAAGGTGTGTTAATGGGACCCATGCGTTACTGTGGGGCCTTTGGGGGACATCCAGTTACCGTGCATTAACAGGTTCCGCGGGCAAACCAGTCATGCGGTAATGGGTGCCCCTGTATATATAAACACACACACATTTTATAAATAAATACTTATAAATATAGATTTTATTTATATATTTATATATATAAATAAAATCAGGGTTCAACTGATTATCATATTTCAGGTGAACAAGGGATTTTCCCCCAGTGCTGACTGACAATGGCTCTGGGATTTTTTCACCTTCCTTTGTAGCATGGGGCACCACTCATTTGCTGGTAGATTCTCTGTACCTTAAAGCTTTTAAACCATGATTTGAATATTCGAGTAACTCAGTCATAGGTTAGAGATTTATTAAGGAGTAAGTGGATGAGGTGCTCTGGTCTGCATTATGAAAGAGGTCAGACTAGGTTATTGTAGTGCTCCCTTCTGACCTTAGGGCCTGTGAACAAACAAACAAACAAACAAGTAAACATTTTAATCTCTCCTGATTATTTGAGTAAGATTCACCAGACAGATACCTAAGAAAGAATTCTCTGTAATAACTCAGAAGCAACCCCATCAATCGTTCCATCAATGACTACGGGCATATCTACTATCAGTAGTCAAAAATCTGCCACTTACTAAACTAGGCTGTCCCATTAGACCAGAGGTGTAAAACTCATCCAATGTGGGGAGCCACACTAGAGGGCAAGACTCCTGTTGTGGGCCATGCGTCCACACAGGCTCCCCAGCTCTTTCCCCTGCCATGTTCACAGCAGCATGAGCTCCCCTTTCCCCTCTCCTACCCCACAGGCTCTCTGACACCTTCCCTTTTCCCTGACCTCTGGATGCCCTTTCCCTTGCTGGGCAGCTCCCAGATCCCCTCTTCCCCCGCTGGAGAGCTCCTGGACTTCCTTCCTTTCCACATCCCTTACCCTCTGGTGACAGGCAATCAGTCAGCCACAGGCAGGCTGGGTTCTTGCTTCGCCCTCTCCCCGCACATTCACTGTCAGTCATTGAGCATGCTGACTTTGGTTGGGACCAATCCCAGCTAACCTTTCATTGGCTTGTTCCCCATGTGGGCCCTGCCCACTTTTCCCTTTTCTTATTTGTGATTTGTGTGCTACCAGTCAGATTACTATGCTGACTAACTGTCAACAGTGAATGGGTGAGGTGAGGGACAGGGAAGCCCAATCAAGCCAGCTGTGACTGGGACTCTGATTGGTTGGCAGACCACAGCAGAGCTGAGCTGGAATTGGCTGGAGTTCTTCCTTTGTTCCCCTGTGCTGTGACTCGGATCATGTGAGTGACTCAGAAGCAGCCTACTCCTGCTCTCCCTGCAGCAGCCTGTTTTTGCTGAGCTCTCAGGCTCAGTCAAGGCAGCATCTCTGCAGGCCAAATCAGCACCCTTGGTGGGCTAAAAGTTGTCCATGGCCCGTAAGTTTGACACCCTTGCATTAGATCATCCTCTTCATAAATTTACCAAGCTCGGTTTTGAATACAGCTAGATTGCTCACCCACACTGCTCCTCTTGTAAGATTATTTCAGAACTTCGCTCTTCTCTGATGGTTAAAAACCTATGTCTAGTTTCAAACCTAAACTTCCTACAAACAGTTTATATCATTATTCTTGTGTTCACATTGCACTAAACTTAAATAATTCCTTTTCCTCCCTACTATTTATCTCTCTGATGCATTAATAGAAAGCAATCATATCTTCCTTTAACCTTGGTTTGGTTAGGTTTAAGAAGTCAAACTCTTTGAGTCTCGTCTCCTCAGGAGGCTTTTCCAGATCATCCTTATTAACTTTTCTCTGCACCTCCAATTCAAATTAATCGTTCTTAAACACTGAGTATCTTTATTTGTAAGTTTCAGCTAATGTTTCCTAAATTTTGTGTTGTAAATATAATCTGACATAAAATGTGTACTATTTTCCATTCTGTTTTTAGTCAATAACTTTTCATTTAGTCTTTCTTTTCTTTTTTTATGTTTTCATGTGTTACAGAAATGTTATTGGATCTCATCTCATAGATGATTTAAGGTCAGGAATGAGATTCTGTTCCGCTTCTCAAACAAGAACCCAAAGGGGCAGCCATGTTAGTCTAGATCAGTAAAACTAACAAGGAGTTTTGTGGCACTTAAAGACTAACAAATTTATTTATTGCATGAGTGTTCACAGGAGAAAATCCAACTTTGTCAGATGTTCGAGCACTGAAAGTCCTTTCACATTATTGTACACATTCTACATGTATTTTTGTCTACAACAGCAGACATCATTTCCTAGTTAGGCACCTGGAAATAGCTGTTGTCAGTCAGATCAGTGACCCAGCCTGTTTAGTGTCCTGCTTTTGACAATGGCCAGTACCAGTTACCTCAGAGAAAAGTGAAAGAAACTTTGTGTTAGGCATATGTGAAATATTCTGTCCCCAAGGTAGGTCTCTTCTTAAACAGGGGCATTGCTGACACCGACCTTATGAGGCTTGAGCCATGAATCCCAGTGCCTGAGCTTTGGATCTGCCACCAGGCTGCCCATGGCAGCACACAAGCCCAGAGTCCCAGCGTGCTGAGCCCCAGGTCTTTTCCCAGCCCAGTGGCACTCCTGCTCCTAAACCAGCTAGAGATTGTCTTAAACCTTGAAGTGTGAGGTGCAACATAATGCATTTCATGATGCTTAATGTGAAGTTTTAAGCATAGTGTCAATTGTTTGTTTGTTACTTTAATGACCCTTTTCAAATAGTTTCACTGTCTCAGTTTTAATATCCCTGTTTCATTAAATTATGCTTCTTGCTATAGGATTTAGGTGCACACCAAAGTGTCTTGGTCAGTGCCAAAGGCCTGAGCTTGCTGCCACCAAAGGCACTGGCAAAAGTACCACCATTAGTAGGATCAACTCTGGATGAAATCCAACTGACCTACCTACCTACATGCATCTGGCTTTCATCTGGGACACATCACACCATGGTCTACAACCAAGCCCTAAGATACAACCATATTTCCTCTGATCCCTCAAAAACACACCTACAGGATCTATATCAAAGATTCTTAAAACAACCATACTCAAGTACTGAAGTGAAAAAACAGATTGACAGAGCCAGAGGAGTACCCAAAAGTCAGCTACTAAAGGATAGGCCCACTGACCATAGCCTACATACCGCAGGTGAAACCTCTCCAGCATATCCTCAAGGATCTACAACTTGTACTGAAGATGATCCCTCACTTTCTCAAGTTTTGGGAGGTAGGCCAGTCCTTGCTTACAGACAGCTTCCCAATGTGGAGCAAATACTCACCATCAACTATATACCATACAACAACAACAACAACCCTAACATATATCTATCCCTGCAACATACCCTATTGCCAACTCTGCCCTCACATCTACTCAAGTGAGACCATCATCATAGGACTTAATCAAACCAGCCACTCAATCAGGGGGTCATTCACCTGAACATCTACCAGTGTGATATATGCCATCATGTGCCAAAAATGCCACTCTGCCATACACATTGGCCAAACTGGACTGTTTATATGCAAAAGAATAAATGGACACAAATTAGACATCAAGAATAGTTACATTCAATAACCAGTAAGAGAACATTTCAGTCTCCTTGGACACTCAGCAGTAGACTTGGAAGTTACCATACTTCAGTAAAAATCTTCAAAAACAGACTGCACCATGAAACTGCAGAGCTGGAATTCATATGCAAACTTGACATGATCAGATTGGATCTGAACAAGGACTAGAAGTGACTAACTCACTGTAAAAAAAAACAATTTTCACTATTTAAACACTCACAGCTTCACATCAACTGTTGTGAATGGGCCACATCTACACTGTTTGAATTGACCTAGTTAAAAGCGGTCCTCTAGATAATAATGTGGCTCACCATTCTTTGCATTTGTATATATACCTAAGAAACTTCAGTTTCCACTTAATGAATTTGACAAAGTGGATTCTAAGCCAAGAAAGCCCAAATATATTTTTAATCTTTAAGGTGCCACAGGACTCCCCATTTGTTTTATTTTTATTTTTATTTCTATTTTTATTTTTATTTTTATTAAGGCAGACAAAAAGCCTAGTTGAGACTTTGTGTTTGGGGTGACCACAGTTGGAACTCTGCTTTCGTGTAGCCCTTTTTGTGAACACAAACTGGCGGAAGGCCAAAGACAGAAAAGTACCCATCACATTGGTAGCAAGGGAGTAGAGCAATCTAGGCACAGAAAGGAATGTATAAGTCATGCTCTTCCAGGAAGGTACCATAGGTATGCTAATGTACATTGCTAGGCAACCCCAGGAGACATACCACACTTCTTTCTGGGGACTGTGACTGGCTTTTACTCTTACTATGCAAGAATAGACAGATCCTTGTCTCAGATTAGGGTTGCTTCTGTGGTTTAATGTGTGGATGCGCAGCTGGCTGTTTTTGCAACAAAGAACAAAACATAAAGACACAGATTCCAGGGGTGGCCCATATATCAACATGTTATAGTATTGTTTTTGGAAATACTTTGAGTCACAAAATGGCAAGTTCAAACTATCCAGAAAAAATTCTAAAGGATATTCATTTCTAACCAGTAGAATATAATTCTAACTTTAGCTTCAAAAACATTTACTGTTACTTCAGTATAGAGAGAAATGCTGATTCTTCAAATATCCTTCCCTTCAGACACTGTAGGCCAAATCTGTCCTTGGATACGTAGGTTTTAAGGCTAGATTGAACCATTATTGTCATTGTCTGCCTTTCCTAACACAGTCACATACAATGATTCCTACATCTAACTGTACATAGCGTTCATTACGTATGTGCAACTCTCACTGCACTGGCAGAATCTGGTTCAATTAGTTAATCTCCTTCTACCTTATGAAACAGTTTCATCTTTTAGTACAGTCTACATTAAGCAGAAAGTAAAGGACTGAACTATAGAACCATTTTAAGAAATAAGATTTTGAATATCCCTAGGTTACATTAATAATAGTATACATCAGAAACTGACAGCTGAACCCAATACAAATGCTAAATATGATTTATCTTTATCTGGACTTATTTCTTTGGTTACAGAATGAGAATAAAGAGTAATCACTAAGGTTAAAAGGCAAAATAAGAAGAAGAAAGGAAATTATCTTGCCTTTAGAAGTTACCAAATCTTCAAACTGTTTTAAAGTTACTGTATCTAATTAGTATCATTCATACTTCATATACTCCTTTGTAGATCTTCAAAAGATGTCTAACTCCCTGTTATATTTCCATACATTTGAGAAAACTTTAACTTGTACTGAGAAAAAAGGAACTCTTGTTTATATTAAAGAGGTCTTTACAAAAGTCAGGGGCAGCTATCATAAACCAGCTTGAAATATGATGATGATAGCACTGGAAATAAGTAAAGTTGATAAAAACTGATAGGAAGGCAATTGTAGAAAAATCACAGGAAAATGAATGCTAGTTGTGCTTTGCTGTATGCACAATGGAAAATCTCTGAAATGAGAACAGCTTTGTGATGTGACCACATATACAACTATATGCATATGCCATATGATTTCAAACCCCTTAAATGGTTTTAAAATGCTAATTTAAAGAAGGGATGAACATGCCTCTATACACACATTTTTGGCAGGTTTATAAAATGAACTTCATTATTTAATGCAATGTAGATTCAGAACATAGTACTACTAATGATTAATTATTTTGCTTTTTGTTAATAGATTATTATGGGTGTTGCTTCGTTACTTTGATGGTGTGCTACTGTTAAAAAAAAAAAGTTAGTGCTGAAGTCTTATGTGTAGGAAGCAGGGGGAGAAAGAGAAGAAAAAATCAGTCCTACAATCTGTGATTATGAAATGTGCTGCTATGATTAAAAATAGTAATAATCCTGTCCTAAATGCACAAGTTTAAACAGTTTTTTTAACCAATCCGGTTTTCTAGAGCTTTCAAACCTGAGCATCTATCCAATAAAAACTGTATTTTAGGAGACTTTGGAAATACTGCAGGCCTCCAAGGCTACCTACAGAGAGTCAATTGTTAATTATGAAATCCGTTAGATGAGCTACACCATATTCAGCAAATAAACATGAAATATTTGCTCTCATCATTTATCTTCCTGATTGGCAAAATATGTTTAAATAGAGTGACTCTAGTCTGATGATTTATTCTATATTAACATGAGGATGATCAAGAAGAAAGCACTCCTTAATTAGATGGATGGAGCCGAAGGGGCCTCCCACACACTTGATTTCCTCCACAGCAAGCCATTTAAATCCTGTGACTTCTCAAAGCTCAGTAAGCCTGCTGGGTTTTGACAAATGTCTATTTCCCATAGAGTCTAAAATGAATGCTGGTTGGATACTGATTTTTCCAAAATGCAAGTGTACACCCCAGCATTACACTTACATTTCTAATTTCCTTCTCTAAGTTCAACTGTGGAGTGCACAGCCAATTACAGGTTAATGCAGTGAGCAGCAGTCAACAATTATACAGAATTCTTGAAGTGTTTTCCAACATACAATAAAATGGATGCATACAAAGGGCTGACGAACCACAAGGAACATAAGATCTCTTAGCCAAATTCTGTTCTCATTAAATCTTCGCATGTGTCTGCTTTCAGCTCTACCTATATAATTTAAAAGAATTACCCTGGACTTACACTGACATAACTATGAACAGCAGCTGTCCCTGTATTATTAGAACTGTGAATACACATACCACTTTTCTTCAGACAGAATTATGTTCAATAAAAAGCAATAACTCTGTTCTAAACAGCTCACAATTGAATTACACAGCTAGGTACTGTTTAGTAAAGAAAGTGTGTATGGATGCTAGTACTGGTTTGGGTTTCCAGAAGTGATTTGACAGATTTGATAGAGGCACTTTGAACATTAAGAGCCAGATGGGCACTAGCCCTTGAGTACAGAGAGGAAGACAGGGCCATAAGAGCATCCCAACACTTCTGCCTATCAAGTGCAGTGGAGGGGAAATGTCAGTTCCTGTAATTGTGAGAGTATAAGGACTTGTCCCCCTCTCCTCCCGACATTTCCATGGTGCATATCATCTCTAAACCAGGTGAGAGGAGGTAGTCCATCATACCCCTCCACCCCCATTTGCCTACATTAGACCGCAGAGTGCATCAGAGTATACACTTAAAGGTGTTGCCTGGATATTTCCACAAGGTGTAGCCTGCACATTGTTGCTTTGTAAGTCCATTTGTGTTCCCTCCCCTTCAAGACTATGTGACTTCCTTGCACTCCCAATGCAGTCAGTGGTTAATGTATTCAAATTAAGCATTTATGCAGCCCCATCCCACACATCCCACATACACAACTATACCTTTCTATCCCCTAGTCACTACCGATATTATACTGCATCACAAGCCTCCACTCTCACTTACCTCCATCCCTGCACCTTGTATCAGTGTCCTATGGTGGCTGGTGCTTTGGTCTCCAAATGTAACGGTAGATGAGGGAGACCAGTTCTGCCATCTTCACTCTCGTTACCATTGTTCTCTTCGTGTGTGCAGGGAAGGGGATTAATTTTCCTCCCTGCCTGATCAAACCCATCTGTACAAAGGACCTGCAGACCTTACCACCTGAATGTCCATCCTGCTTTCTCAAAATAGATTGGTGCACCTCCCCGACTTGAAGGAAACCTTTTGGGGGCAGCAATTCACCCCTCATGCAAGGGGCCCAGGATCAGGCCCAGATCTCACCTCTTCCTGCTGTGGGTTCCCTGTGAGGGGCAGGAAGCCAGCACTCCCTGCTGAGCATGGCTGTTACACTGAGACCCGGGTGAACCGTCATTTCCTCAGCCCCCGACAGCCACCTCTCTGGCTGCTGCCAGCACTGTGGAGTCTCAGCATCACCCAGGGAGCAGACGCCTCCTTGCAAGAGCCCCCCAGGAAAGGAAGGGGATGCTGACAGAAGCCCTGCTGTGAGGTGAATTCCTCAAGCCCTGAAGAACTCACTGCCCAGGACACTGAGAGAGTTCAGCTTGCAGAAATTAGCTGTCCACAGCTGCACCCTCTGGGCACCAGCCAGGCTCAGCGCTGTTGGTCAATATAAATTTATGTTGCTGTTAATAATCCACACACTCTGAACGACATAACTTATACCCAAGAGATCTGTAGTGTAGACATAGTCTAAATAACAAATATAATGTCCAATGTAAACTTTGCAAGCACTAGAGCTGAACCAAATCAAAGTCAATAGAGAGCGAGAATGAGGTCTAGTGCTAAATTCTGATTTCGGGATAACGCCATTGATTTCAATGGTGTAACTTCATGTTTTCACCTGACATTAAAATGTGGAACTGACATTTAAAAATGAACCCCAATGGAGCACTGAGGAGAGAAGTTTATGCTTCTCTAAAATAGGAGATGGGGTTAAAGAATGGCAGTTGAAGAGGGAGAGGAAAATGGTGTCACTTTTTTCTCCTTAACGTTGAAAAGGCACCTTTAGGACTCATTTATGTAAATTTTATTTTTACGGTGTAAGCTTTTCGGGGCAGGGCCACCTTTTTGTTCTGTATTTGTTCAGCACCTGCCACAATGGGTCCAGTGTTTCTACGCGCTATGATGATACAAATAATAAATACTGATAATGAATTATCAGCACTCTCATGAGTACTGCTGTTTATTGCAATGAGACCCCTTGTGTGCCCAGCAATGATTCATGTGAATAAGGCATGCTAGATTGGGATCATACAACTTTACACTTGACCAAATTGTGGCCTTGCCTTACTCAGCCATGGGCATAAGGAAAAGGAACTGTGTGAAAAGGCACAAGATAGTCCTCTTGGAGAAGTACAAAGGATTCTTTTTTTCAAACACGTTATCTTGTAACAAATCCTCCATATGTTTTATTTAACTTATTCTGCAAGATATTTTACAGACCTTGTCATTCTTTAAGTTGTTATTAGAAGCCCTGAATTCCTCATTTTATGTCTCTAATTTTCTCATCCTACTTAAAATGCAGCTAGAAATGCCTTATGTGTGAAGCTGCATAATGTAATCTGTGATTGTCATCGTCTTTTCCAATTCATTTTGTTGATGCCCTGCATTAGAAACTTCTCCCTATGTACAATCAGATTAGTTCATCAGCAATTTTTCTCATTGTCTGGGACTTCCAGATTGTGGAATTTTTCTTTGGTAGGTGTCAATTTCTCACTACTTTTGCAGATTTGTGTTGCTTTCTGTGAAGTTTAAGCCCGATGGAATTTACATTGAATCTGGCCCTTGGAGAGCAGGAATTATTCAGCTCATTTTAATGTCATGAATGGCAGATTGGTAGCACAAGAGCTTACATTAACTGTCACTGGCCTGGTTTGCTAATGGTCTTTTCCTTCTCATTAGATTAGATTCACTCTCATTGCCAGTCTGTACCTCCTGACTCATGGGGGTTGTCACCTTCAGCAAATATAAATTAAGGATCATTTGAGGGAATTTAGAGAATAAAACTTTCAAACTCAGGTAGAACTGAATTTAAGCATAAAGACTAAACAATTAGCAGAGCTCAGTCAAAGTCTCTGCTGATTCACACTCAGGAAGGAGCTTTTCAGCCCCTTAAGAGGGAAGCTTGGGAAGCAGCCGCCTCCCCGCTGAGGCAGCCTGTTCCAGGGAATCCAGGTCATCCCTTAGTCCCTGCCCAGGAGGACACATAACCACACTCAGCTCAGCTGTGAATGACCTCCCACTGGAGCAGGGTTTGGAGGGGGTCCGCCTGGAAGCCCCTCCTAGACCAGTGCGTAGGGGCTAGGACCCCCCCCAGTATACCACTGAGACTTTGGGCATGTTCACACAGGGCTTTTATTTCGAAGCAACACTGGTTGTTTCAGAATAAAAGTTCCTATGTCCAAACGACGTTTTCTTGTTTCGAAAGGAGGCGGCTCCTCATTTTGAAACAAGAGCCCTCCTTTCGAAACACCTTAAACCACTTTGCTTTTGAAAGGAGGGTTATTTTGAAAACAGTGGTTTCAAAATAAGCCATTTGGACATGTTATTTCGAAACAAAGAGTGTTTCGAAACAACAAGGACCTTCCTCCCAGGGTCCATAGCACCCTGGGGGAAGGTCTCACACCCCCCACAGCACCATGGCCAGGGATCAGCACCCTGGTTAGGGTGCTTAGTGGGGTGTAGGGGGTCGGAGGGTGCCCCAGCCGGCTTCCCCCCCTTTCCCTTGCTGGGAGCAGGGGGGGATGGGAGCCTCAGCCCCCTTCGTCCCCCTACCCCTGGCAAGGGGGAGGGGGGAAGCCGGCTGGGGCTGCCCCCAAGCCCGGGTTGCCCTCCTCCTGCCGGGGGTGGGGGGCTCCCCCTGCCCCCCACCATCACTGCCCCCTGCTGTGTCCTCCTGGGGCAGGGGGGCTCCCACTGCCCCCCCACCGCCTGTGTAGGGGGCAGAGGACTCCCTCTGACCCCCCCCCACTGCATCTGCCCGGTGCAGGGGGGCTCCCCTGCCCCCCCGCAGGTCTGGCCTCAGGCGGGGGGCTCCCCTGCCCCTCTGCCATGTCTTCCTGGGTTGGGGGGCTCCCTCTGCCCCCCGCTGCTTCTGCAGAGGGCGGGGGGCTTCCCCTGTCCCCCGCCATGTCTGCCCAGGGCAGGGGGGCTCCCCCTGCCCCCTGCCCGAGGCTGGACCCATGGGGGGGCAGGGGGAGCCCCCCCACCCCAGCAGACATGGCAGGGGACAGGGGAAGCCTCCCTGCCCCCTGCAGAGGTGGTGGGGGGCAGGGGGAGCCTCCATGCCCCTGCAGAGGGTGCAGGCCGGGCAGGGGAACCCCCCCCGCCCCTGGCCAGGCTCACGGGAATCCCGGTGGCGGGGCTTCCCTGGCCTAGCACAGGGCCTCCCTCCCCCTCCCCTCACCTATTTTGAAATAGCATGTCACACTGGACATGCTATTTCAATTCCCTCCTTTTCCCTTATTTTGTAAACACTGTTTTGTTATTTCGAAATAAGGTGGTTTGAAATAAGGCTTTGTTTTGAAACAGCTTGTTTTGAAACAAGCACTTTGTGTGTGAACATAGCCTTTGAGGACAAAGAAGCAAGAAGAGAGGTGGGTCTGGGCTCCATAATTAGGCTTCTCAGAATATCTGGACCTTTTCAGTTACAGTGATGCACTGTTCAGCATGATCTATAAATTCTGTGGAGCTTTCTGTTGTTACCCACAAACTTGCTGTAAGATCTAACTGATTCATCTGTGGCTGAAACCCTAGAGTTCCCAAAATATTTGTGATCCCCCCCACAACAAATACATATTCAGCTATTTCTACTGTTAGACAGATAATATAAAATATTCCTTGCTTTTCAACAATTGGTTGTATGTACTGATTTATGGAATTGTTGCTAGTAGAGTCAGGATTTCTTTGGAAAACTTAACTTTTGAATAGTTTAGTGTGAAATGTCAGCTTTGCTGATGTCAGTGGAAGTTTTGCCATTGATTTCAGTGTGGGGTGAGGGGATCATCCCTTGATTTTTTTATTCAAACTGTGTGACCTTAAGATTACATTAACACAGTGTTGCGCATCGTGTGTGTGTATGTGCACACAGGTATGGTATTCCAATAAGAAAAAAAAATATTTTATGACAGTCTAATATTTAATATAATCTGTTTGAATGAGAACTATATAAAATGTTAAAATTAAAAAAAAATAGGTGAACAGAGTTATATGAATAAAATGATTAGTTTCTGAAGGACACAAGCTAAGACATCCAAGCCTCTGGATTGTATGTTTTTTTCTGTTTTTTTGATAATGCAGATTGTATGAGTGATACATTTGACTTTGTTTTGAAATACACTAAGACTTAATCAAAGGATGTCTTCATAACAGACTTATCCCTGAAGACATGTTTGAAAAGAAACTTTGTAAATGACACTTCATTTGACTTGGACAGGACATTTATCCTCACGGGTTTCACTCCACTAGAAAGAAAGTGATGAATTAAAAAGAATATATGCATACGTGCTAACTCTGTTATTAATGCATACCTGGGGTAGTTCATCATTTCCACTCTTAAAAGAAGATAGAAAAGGGTGGTGGGCCTGAAAGCATAAATCTGATTTGCACAGGCAATTCAATCAGGTGGTGTGTGTATGTGTGTGGCTGTGTGTCTGTGTTGGTTTGGTTTCGTTTAGTTTCATTTGGTTTTCACCCTGAACCTATCACTAACTTAGTAATTTGCTTTGGATAATACATAAAGTACAAAATAAATATTCTCCAAACTATTGTAGGGCTATGTTGAGTGAAATTAGATATCTACACATGG
>ML682060.1:15389657-15542931 GCA_007922195.1 Podocnemis expansa | reverse complement strand
ATGGGGTTTAACTTGTTTCGAAACAACGCCCTTGTTTCGAAACAACGAGTTCCCATTGTTTCGAAACAACGGTGCGTTGTGTGAACGTTTTTTTTTTGTTTTGAAACAACGAGGTTGTTTCGAAACAAAAGTGCTGTGTGAACACAGCCTTAGTGTATGTCTTTATACAGCACCTAGCACAATGGCTCCCTGAACTTGGGCAAGACCTTTAGACATTACTATATTGACATAACTAGAAACCTAACACCTAACATTTTTTCAGCTTAATTGAGCATTTCCATACTAACCAGAGAGCTAGATTTTAATCTAATATATAATGAGGTGAAACAAAACTGTGAAGTGAATTGACTTATGCAAGTGTAAAACTGGTAGAAGTATGATCAGAATTGGGCCCAGTAACACTTAGGATTTTGCTTCATATAGAGGAAAACTAAGTATCATTTTAATTTATCATCATTTTATCTTGCCATTAACTTTGAATTAGTCCTTCTTTGCTCTCAGAGAAATAGTTCCAGTTTTTGACAATGGCTGTATTCTTTGCCCCAAATATTCTCCATCTCCCAGTCTCGGTTTCCAGAGTACTTCTAGAAAAGTCCTAGGTGTTCTGAAAACTATTTCAGACATTTCTGGATGCTTGTCCACCTACACTACACTTTCTGAATCCAAAACTAATACAGGAGAGAAAAACTGAGGTCTCTAATTGTGAATCATACCTTTATGTTAGATTCCAGTGCTGCTGCAGCACCAACAAATGACAGATAACTGCAGACTCTCTTTCTGCCCAGGTAAAGACTTGATCCCTGGCTAGTGGCACAAGTAAATAGAAATGTCCTCTTGACAGTGAACTTCAGGGAAATTCTAATATTTACTAGAGGCTGACACCCTTTTGATGTCTAATGCATGATGCATTCATAATCCCAGATTGCTGAAGGATTTAAAACAAAACTAGTGTGCTTACAGATAAGACAATTCACAAAAGTGATTTTTTTGCAAAGGAATATGAGAATTAGAGGACATAATTCTTTGATGGAGTCTCTTTCAGTCCCATGATCTGGCCTTTTGTGTGCTATGATTAATCATCTATAACATTAACTTTTGAGGGACACGACAGCAGTAGCTCTGGCATGTGATCCAGATATAACTAACAAAATATTTGCTGTCTCTGCTAACTTCTTGGTCTGCTCAAATATCTTGTTACAGTCATCAGCACAAATTCAAACTTTTTTTTTAAATAAATTATGTCACTAGTTTAATTATCTTGGCACTTGAATAAGAACCTAGACTGGCTCACAATCAGGGCCTGATTAAGATGCTCGGGGCCTCAGGCTACCCACCACTGCCAGGACCCCAGCCCCCTCCCACCTCACAGTCGGGCTGGGGCTCTGAGGCCAGAGGCTGCTCTCCACCAGCCCTGGTCTGTTTGGTTTGTCCCTGGGACCAGGGCTGGCTGGTTTGTTGCCATCTCCCATGCAGCCTTCCAGGGCCACAGACCCTGGCAGGCTGGTCCAGAGACAGCACTGTGCACCAGCTGGCCTTGCCCCTGGAGCACAGGGAGCTGAGCTGAGTGAGGTGTAGAGTGGGGGCAAATTGTACACGGGCCTTAGGGGCTGGAGCCCAGGTCAACCCTCTTTAGTCCATGTCCTGAGGCTTTAGCCCTTATAGCCCCGTCGTTGATCTGGCTCTGCCCTCAATACACAGAGCTTTTTAAATAGTTATTTGAGACACTGATTCATTGTATTGTAGAAGAGGCTTTCAACTTTTCACAGCAACTCCTTGATTCAAGTGAGCTGCCTTAGACTGGAAGAGAGGCACATTTCTTGCTTTTCACCTGTAATGCAAACATTTTGGTCTATTAAAAAAAAGAGTTCAGGATCTTCAAACGAGCTGCAGCTCAAGCCATTTAAAGTCGGTATTATTTGTTTAGTTATATGTTAAAATACAGCTGGGATACAAGTTTTGCTATAGGGAAGCCAATTATACAGGCACAGACCATTCTGGGTATCATTAAGAGGGATTTTTCCTTGTTTGACACCTCCTGATAAGCATAAGAGAAAACTGAGGCTCTGACTCTCCAGTCTTTACATATATGGATAGTCCAGAATGGGAGAAAGGGTTGTAGATTCTTGACCTACTTTTGTTAACTCTCCCCTTAACAAACTGTAAATATATTCTGACTTTTTTCTACTAAATAATGGTCCAGCTCCAGCTACGACTAACAGCCTCAGCTGTACTTTCCTTTATCTGAGTAGATAAAATGAATGCAGTGTAATCAAATAATTATACAGGTAGTATCATGTCTTAATAAAGAAAACACCATAAAAAAGTTCTGTGGGTAAGTCATTTAAATCCACCGTTCATGATGCAGTACAATATAGATGTGCCACAAGCTAGTCATTTGCCATACAGTTCAGCGTCTGATGCATTACAGAGAGAGGAAGGATGGGCTAGTTTTTAAGGTACTAACATAAGAGCTGGCAGAAATTCAATTCCCTTTTCCACCACAGATTTCCTCGGTGACTTTGAGTAAGTCCGTTCACTTATCAGTTCCCCATCTGTATAATGGGGATAATAATATTTTCCTATCCCACAGGGAATTATGAAGTACTGTGATGACGGTGGACAGATAAGTACTTGCAAGAGAGGTCACAAACTGGATGGTTTACAGGTAGGTTCTCATCCACCCTTCTCATATTGCTTTTTGATTGGTCTGCAAGTGCTTTTGGGCAAGGATGTGGTTCTCTTGTCTTAAGGCAGTGCCTAGTGTATCACAAGTACTGTGGGAATGGGAAAAAAATAAGTAAAATAATTATTATGCCAAAGCAATTCTTGCTTGCCCTATTAAATATGAATGGTTAAACTTCATTACAGTTCTCCTGCAGAGACTAGTTTAGGAGAAAGAATTAGGATTAAAAATTAATGCTAAAAATCTGTATTAATGTAAAACACTGTATTTTACACAATGCATGCCTATCAGTAATACAAAATATCCATTTTGGTCCCATTTCTGTAAGCCTTATCCAAGCAAATCTAATTTTAACTTCAAAGGAAATTTTGCTTGAGTTAGGAATGAAAAATTATAATAATATCAAATGAGCACTCCACTGGAAGTTTAATAAATACATGGCAGGCCAGTGTTTCATAAAATGAGGCCTGAAATCCATGAACATTTTCACATTTACATTTGCATGTGTAGTTACTACAATTGCACATGGGGCCTGGGCATGTACAAGTTGTAATTTCTAATCTGAGGACCAAAATGGAAGGCTGTTAAACAGATTTTTATTTCAAAATGACTTATTTTGAAATAAAAACTTTGTGGACCTGGCAAGTTTTCTTTCAAAACAACGGCTGTTGTTTTGAAACAAAACTCTTGTGTGGACACAGCCATACTGTTCTAAAACTTCCTACCAAAGCTGCAATGTCATTTGACCCATAAATCATGCAGTACCAAGAAATGCTGGTGTAATGCCTACATTTAGTCCTAGGGATACACAATGATTCTTTTCGTTCTGAGAGAGAAGACTTCTGATTAAATCTATACTTGAAAGTTAGTTTGAATTAAGTAGGCTTAATTTGAACTAACTTTGTCCCTGTCTACACTAGGCTTTAATTAGTTTGAAATAAGGCGTTCCTTAATTTGAACTAATGAAAGTTTAGTTTGAATTAGTAAGACCTGCCAGTTAGTTTGAACTAAGCTCTTAGTTTGACCCTTAGTTTGAAATAAGTACAGTGTAGACTAGGATTAATCCTTAGTTCGAATTTAATAAATTTGAATTCGGGGCAGTTAGTTCGAATTAACAAAGTAGACTAATTCAGCTTAACATTAGGTCAAATTGGTCCACTTTGTTAATTCAAACTACTGAGTTCGAATTTAGTTGGAGCTAAACTTGAATGTATTCGTTTGAATTAACAAATTCAAACTAACTTTTCCTAGTGTAGACATAGCCTTTGATACTAACAATAACCCTCAGTTTTATATTTAGAACATGTTCCCATTTATTGGAACTAAATAATAGCACAGGGTCACTCTTCCTACTCCTGTGTAAGAATAAACCTCCTAAGTAAAACTTCTTTAACTTCCCCATCCCCACTCCCAGTCCACACACCCCAGTTATGTACATTTGACCTATTACTCTCATGTCCTGGAAAATGAACCAGCTCCTGTTGAGGACTGTGTTTAGCAATGGATAGAGATGGAACAGATAGCAGGGCATCTCAGCCAGGGAACAACTAAAGGATTTTATAGGTACTGGCACTGCTTTGCTGACAATTGTACCTGGAAATATAATCAGGTAAAAGTGCCCAGATTTATGACAAGTTATGATTATCATATAAAAAACAGACCTCTGAAGTCCAAGGCCTACATCGTCCATTAATACACATACTGCTGCTGTTGTGGGCTGGATGAAATATCATTGAAACTGGTAGATGTAATCATCCTTCATTGAAGATATTTGTTAGAAACAATCAAGCTCCTTTACAGAATTAGAAATATGAAACAACAGCAACCTCTGCCTAAAATACAAATACATAGCTCTGCCCAAAACTAAAGCACATGACAGCAGAGGGGTTTTGTGAGAGGCAGAAAAGCAAGACAAGCCCACAGAAGCATGTAAAGTGAAGAAGCAAAAAGTTGAACAGTGCCTTGACAACAACTGGGAGTGTTTCCCTGAGAAAAGGTCAGAGAAAGAGCATTTGGACTCAGTGGTAGCCTTACAGGACTTGGAAATGTCAGGAAAAAAAAAAAAACTCCGTTTTTTTTCAAATTTTGGCTGTGTTAAGGGGAAAAGGACTTAGTACCTTTGTACATTTTTTATAAATAAATAGAATTAGTATCAAAGATATTGGCCTCCATCTCCAATTTCCCCATCCTAACAGAAAGAATATGCAAGGCCCCAGAGTTTGACTAACCATTTGGGTACACTAACAAATGTGCCCCCCCCATCATAACTCCATAGGCAATGACATGGTTAAATATGTTTGAACTCTCTTGTGTGCCTTTTCATTAGGTATTAGGTGAATGTACATTTAATTACACATGCACCTGTATACAGTAGATTGGCAAATTAATGGATTTGTTTAATCCACTTTCACTGAATTTGCCCTCATACAGGAAAAAAAAAATCCATTTTAAAGTAAGTTATTGTAAAACCGATAGTCTACTGTGCTTAACAGAGCAGTGTTTCCATCAATTTCTGCCAGATGGTGGTTACCCCAAGGGGAAGAAATAAAAATGTAGCATGTGAAATTTTCCATCTACCACACTCTACAGAATCTAAAATGATCAATTTGTTGGCAGAAGCTGCAAAAGGAAAACCTGTTATATGCTATTCCTTTGCACCATGTGCTATTTTGAAGGTAAAATATCATTGAAGAAGTGGGAAACAATGTGCTGTGTTTAGTGAAAACTACCTTCCAATCTTCTGCTCTGCAATCTGAACTAGTGTATTCCAGTGTCGTATCAATCCCATACTCCTGAAGCCCATCTTGCACTGGTTCTGCTGTGTAAGCCACCGCATTTTAAAAGATTATAAAACAGAGGAAAGCAGGTCAAATGTGATTAAAAATAAATAAAAGGAAAATTTCATTCTAAACCAGCATTTTCCAAACTAATTCAGCCAAGAAGACTTTTGGGTTTGGTGTATATTGATGGAATGCATACACCCTGGACCAGGGGCATTCATACCAAAAAAATGCCACACATATTGCTCAAAAGCTGATTTAAAAGAGTTAGAAGGAAAAATATCACTAGTATCAACATTTTTCACAGAACGCACATTCACATAGTGCAGAACACCAGTGTTCTGCAGAGCGGTGTTTGGGAAAAGCTGTTTAAACTAAGCTTAACAAGTTCAGCAGCCTTAAAAGCACAGGCTGTCTGGTTTGCCTCCAGCCAGGCCCCCTCCTGTGATCAAAGCTTCAGTTGCTTGATGCTGTTTATAGAGTGGAAGAGAAAAAAGAACAGACAAATGTCCCTCCCCTTTAAAATGTTCCTTCTCACTTCTGAGGCCTCAACCCCTCCACAGGGTCAGGTGACAAACAATGTCTGCTTACAACTCCTACCATGTCCTGCATCACAGAGGAATCGTGTAGATTTTTGTCCCTGGAACGTTGCTGGACATCTTCTATCCAAGCCTCACTGAGGCATGAATTCCCTCTCTGCTCTTAGAGAATTATGCCTGGCTCTGTCTCAAGCCATAAGACACGTTTTTGGGAATATTACACAGCAGAGCCTCAGAACCCTGCATATGACATTGAAACAAAAATATTGCTATAATAATAACGTCCAGTGTTCCATGAGCATTCGGAAAACATCTTTGCATTGAACAATACACAGGTACACTACAAGGATGATCATGAATCACAGAAACCAGAAGGGACATTGCAAGGACATTGAGTCCAGTCCCCTGCACTCATGCCAGGATCAAGCCCTCTCCATTCACAATTCCTGGTTTACCTGAGGCTCAGGAATTGAGACCTAATCGCCCAATGAGGGAATGGACAAAGAATGGTAAGAATATTGGCTTAAGGGGTGTATGTCCTAAATGCCTTACTCCTTTCTAGTCCCTCCTCTCTTTGTGATAGAGTCAGCCTATCCCATCTATACTTTCCCCACACTGCTCTGTTATTCTTTGATGCTAGGGACTCTGGAGGCAATATTGTTCTTTTCATCTTCCTGCAGTCCATGGAGATCACTGCAGCTCAGCTGTCAGACTTTCTGCTGGTGGGGAACTTCTGCAGAAATGGGGAAAGGAGCCAAAGCAAACTCCTTCCAGTCTCAGTAGATGAGGAGGCTGGACATCTGAGAACATAAGCCTCACCTTTACACCATCTTATAATAGGACAGAACAGGAGAAACACAGCTATGATCTCCTCTTCTTTGCACCCTTAACCACTATCCTTCTAGCCTGTTACAAGAGTGCTCTTTCTCTCTCTCTCTTTTGTTTGGAAGGGGTGTTGTGGTAATTACAGGGAGGAGACAAACTTCCACCTTATCTTTTTTTTTTCCTGTTAAGAATGTTAAATAGGCCCAAATTAGACCAAATGTTATCCAAATGACTAATTAATAAAAGTTCTCCAAATGACTAATTAATAAAAGTTCTCTCTCCTGGAGTACATGCTGCATTCATCTGACCTGCCAATAGCTCCAGAGGCAAAACAAAATTGAGGGGGATCGTCAGAATTTGGGTATCGTCCCTTGTCAGCCATCTAATCAGCTTTGATTCTGCCACCTACTACTGTAGATGGAAGATGACTCATACTTAGGATTTCTGGATCCGGTCTTGAAAGATAACAATGATTGCAAAAATACAAAAGCAAATAATAAATATGAGAACTAAACATAATTTTAAGAAATGAATGAAATCTAACATAACTTCTCCCCACAGTTACCCATTTCCTGGTTTTAATCACCTTTAAGGACCACAGCTTTCATTTATACATACTTCCACAGCACTTTTATGATATATCTAATGAATTCTTCCTATCCAAAATCTGCAGTTTTGGCCTGCAGTTTATCTGTGAAGTCTGCAGATTGTATGCAGCAACATCCTCCAAATATGCATGTTATTGCTGACTAGCAAGAATTGTGATTTCTCACTGTCTGAGTTTTAACACCTGAATAATTGCTGTCTGTGTTTTGCAGACTCCTGGAAATATTTTATATAGAGGAAAATTCATAACATAACAGAGATTTCTTTCTTTTCTTCTTTTCTTTTTTCCTCAGTAATCTGCCCTCCTGTTTTCTTTTCTCCCTCCTGTTTTTTCCCCCTCTTCGGTTGCTCTGTTTACTGTACTGAGTGACTTTAGAGCAAAGTCGAAGTATATATGGCTCGAATATTCCAGGTTCATAACCTCCTCATTGCTCTTTTAATTAGATGATACTTTATCCCAACTGTTGCAAGCAATCAACGGAATGCAAGGCAAAAAACAAACAAAAACAAACAAACAAACAAACAAAAAAAAACTAGTAAAATAATGTGCATTTGAAATATGCATGAAACAGAGATTACAAATTGCTTGTGAGTGTTCTACAGAGTTGAAAGAAAGAAAGAAAGAAAAGTGATTAGAAGTCCAGATCCTGAAATCCCAGGCACGAGGGTTGAACTTTGCACCTGTGTGCACCTTCATTGGCATAAATAAGACTACAGAACTGATGGAGGAATTTATGTAAAAGTGTTTTTCCTAAATCTGTATTGCCAATTCAAAGAGCTCAAAAGTCATCATCAGTAACACTCCCAAAAATCAGAAGATGGTATAGCAGTGCAGTTGCTCTGCTAAGGTGCTGCAAGGGTTAACTGGATCTGGGTTCCAGTAGCCAGTAGGGTGATTGGTCTGCTGAGTCAATCAGAGGGCAGGAGCCCAGTATAAAAGGGTCTAGCAGTGCTTGCTCAGGCAGTTGGCATAGGAAGCCAAAGGGAGAAGGCTCTTCTTGTGGCTGGCTGTGGAAGCCAGCCCCCAGGAGAGCTCACAGCATGGCCACTGTGAGCTGACCAGCGCCAGGGAATCAGAAGCTGGAAGTGGCCAAGGCTGGAGCAGTAGTCCTTGGGGAAGGAGGTGGTTAGCTGCTAGACTCCAGTGGGGAGTGACTGCATGCCACTGGGGGCTGCAGGGAAAGTAGAGGGAGTTACAAGACATGCAGTGACTGGAGGGAGGTAGAGGCTCTTTAGGGTCCCCGGGCTGGGGCCTGGATAAGTGGGTGGGCCCATGCTCCTCACTGCTCCCCCAGATATTCTGGGCCCATTGCAGGCTTGCTGGCCATTGACTTTTTATTTAGCCACTGGGACCAAAGCAAACTAGACTCCACCCCAAAAGGGGTGGACTGACAGGCTTAGCCAGAGGGCTAAGGTCCTAGGTCTCCACTCAAAACAGGAGTCTGGCATGGACAGAGGTGGAGTGCTGATCACATGGTGGAGGAATCACTTAAGCTATATTCCTCAAGTACCACAACTGGGCGGTGCCCCTCAGGTGGGGTGAGTGCTGCAAATGCCTTATAGATTCACGTAAACATTGGTTATCTTTATGTAAGACCTTATGGTTCACATTTTCAAACTTCTCTCAAACACCACTGGAGTTGTAAAGTTAGGCCTTGTCTTCATTGATGGTGGTGAATTTGCTGCCATCAGCTCAATCTCCCTGATTGACTAATCATGTCTATGAAGACCCACTCAGTCAATCTGGAAGCTGATGCTGGAAGACCATCCCTCCCAGAAGGGGTAGTGCTGCAAATAGTGTAGTGGCCAACACTTTTGCTTAGTATGCAGAAGGTCCTAGGTTCAAGCCCCAGGGGGTTGGACTCAATGAGGTCCCTTCCAACCCTATGATTCTATTCTAAGTCAAAGGGAAAAGATTTCCTGCTGACTCAGGCTACTGAAGACAGCATGGTAAATAGGAGATACACAAGGTACTTAAGATTCTTTGCTTATCTCCTTTTGACTGCTGGTGAAATTGTGTGGCAGCACAGAACAGCCCATACTCTCTTTTCTGTTTAATTTAAGCTAAAATTTGGACACAAGTGCAGGAGTTAGGACTTTAAGAAAAAACATCATATATTTGTCACATTTGTGACAATTTGAGGAAAATCTTGAGGATACTCTCCATATTTCCCAGCTTCTTGGTAAATATATTTTTCAGGTGCGCATTCCTTACCTTATGTATAACTGTGCTTATACAAAGCTGTTCTTCAATCATTTTCACTCACAAAGTATAAAATGTGGGTGTGCAAAGAATACTGTTAGTCAATATACTTTATGACTGAACATGATGGAAGACATTAACAGTTTGATTACTATTAATATTTTGTCCACAGGGGGATCTTTTAATCCTTGTTAATATCTTCGGTGCATGGATGTGCTCACTGCTACAAATTGTGCTCTCAAATAAAGTAAATGTTTTTACATTTACTAGAACATGCTGAATCATTGCTGACCTTTGACAGATCTGTTCAGTGTAGATAATCAACATGGGGTGCTCCTGAGACTGTGATTAATGGTGGTTACCAATTTGTATTCTCAAAGTGATATAAAATTAATGGTAATCAGTATTTATATACCAGTGAGGGGTGGCACATAAAAATGGGAAAAAATGTTAATGCATATTGAGTGTCATTAATAGGCTAAACTATTTAAAACATTAGTGTGCATTTTATGTCTTGGGAGGGGTTAATAGCAGTGCTTTACAGCATTCTCCTTACAAAGTAATCTGAATTCTTTTTTTCTGTATTAATCAGTGGCATTCACATCTTGACCTATTTACGACTCCATCAGAATGGTATAGAATGAATCCTGAAAACCTCATATTGTATGGAGGAGACCCAAACATACAGAATATTAATAAATTAATCAATTAACATTTTACTCTTCTAATCCATTTTTTTTCTCCCACGTTCACTTTGGAGCACCTATATTCCCTAACACATGAATACTCCTGGCCAAATTTCATTTTCATTGAGGAAGTGCCTTGTCTTAATTTTTCCTCATGCTGTCAGGCAAGGTTATGCAATTTCAATTTTTATCAAGAAAAAAGGGAATTATAAACAGAAGAGATAGATGGAAGGCCCAGACAAAGGAATTTTACCCATTGATTTTCACATATAATTATGAGCTTTGTATAATAATAACGGGGTCCAGTATAAATACAATAAAAGCAGAGTCTAATTTCTTGATAATGGAGTGGAAGAGACATGAACAAATCCAAATAACTGATTGATTGCAAAATTCATTATCATTCAATTAAAGCAATCAAAAACTTAATGTAGCATATGTGTGGAATTTATCACTGCAGTCCTGCTTCTACTGAAGTAAGTTACAAAATTTCCACTCACTTTAATCAGTCCAGAATCTGGCCCAAGATATGCAATAAACAGGAATGGTAATATAAGTTTGAGGGACAGAAAAATAACTGCTTCCCACCATAGAAAATATATTGATACGTAATACAAGCTAACTAGGAACAAGTGCAGTGTAGAGGAAGCACATCATGGTTAGTGAAGTAAGGTGGACAAATACTTTGGTTTTCCTTTAAAAAAAAAAAAGATGGAGAGACTAAGACGAAGCAATCCTTTCTATTCATTGCTAGATCCATACTAATTTTCACAGGAACTACTTTTACGAGTAAATGGAGCTTTTCTGTATCTGAAGAATCAATCTTTATGCTACCTTGAAAACAGCATATTATTATGTAAGCCTTTCAACTACATGTTAAGGACATCAATAATAAAGGACAAACTAAGAAAAGACATACATTGCATGCAAAATATTTTCACTTTTGAGCTTAGTAAGACTTGCATATATTTGAACATATCAATGCCAAGAGCAATGAATATTTTTGAACATAACACTGTCAGGATCAATGTTTCCCATACTTCTGTAGTTTCCCCAATTGTTTTCCTCAGCCATAGTTGTAGCTTCATCTCACTAGAGCAATGAGATTGAAGGCATAGATTTTTTTAAAGACACGAACAACAGTTAAGAGCCTTAATTCCATCATACATCAGTGGGAAATTGATCTATGACTGTTATTTTTACCTTTAAAAATCTGATCCTAAATAAGCTTCCTTCTGCCCCCACTCTTTTTATGCAGCGAAACTTCATCTAGAACAGCTGTTCCCAACCATTGGTCTACAAGCCAAAAGTAGCCTGTGGGGCTTCTTAAAATCCAGCTGCAAATGTCCTGCCTCGTCCCAGAATGCAGTCAGAGCTAGGCCACAGCTACCAGGTCCCACTCCATGCCTTCTCCCAGCCTCCCACAGCCATTTTCTTCCTGCCAGTCCCTCTTATCCCTCCCTACCTACTCCCACTTGCTTGGGCACATAGCCAGGTGAGGTTTTATTTAACCTTTTTTCTTAAGTTTGTTTTAATTTTTTTAAAAGCTTTAAAAAAAGCTTTAAAAATAAAAATAAACCCTGTTTTAACAGGTGTGCTTTTTAATTTTATATTTAAAATTTGTTTTTCACCAAATACATATTTACTTTGCATATGTAGAGATCTATTCTCCTTAATGGTGTGCTATATACAAATACATGAATGCATTTTTTAATGAGTTGATAGACTGATGGCCCTTCAGGGTTGTAAAAAAGATATGTACGGGCCTTGAGACAAAGAAATTAGGAACCACTGATCTACAGCAGGGATGCTGCTCTCCCTTCCCCCAAAAACAAACATTTGGGGCACAGAGGCCCCAGGCTTCCTGAAGCATCCCCCCCATACATAAGTATCCCCAGCCTGATCAGCTGGCTCCGCCAGGGCCCCAGAATCAGAGCAGCTTGAGCCAGGCTGCACCGCCGGTCCCAACCCTCAGCCATACCTGAACCCTGAGCTATACCACCGGCCAAAGCCAGAGGCCCAGACCAGGCCCAAGCTCAACCTCCCATTGCACCGGCGTGGTGTGGCCCGAGCCTGCATTGTGCTGCTGAGCCTGAGCCTATGCTGCACTGCTCTGATTGCCCCCATCCCTGCCCAACTCCTGAGGCTCCCCCCAGCACTTACCAGCTGTGGATGGGGCCTGGAGCCTGCAGGGCGGGCACAGGTAGGGCCCAACTGTCTATATTTACCACCCTGCTCCACCCTAAGCTACGTGCATGGGAGTGGAGTAGGGCAGGAAATTTAAAATGTCCTCGCCGACTCCAGCTGCTGAGCAGGACGCGGGGCTGCGGACATTTGAGGCGTGTGCCCTGCATGCCATGTGGCAATGTGTGCCACTGATCTACAATTATAAGATGTTTAGAAAAGAGGGCTAGACTCTGATTCCTGATTCTTCTCCTTTGGTTTCAGGCACTGTAAAGTAGCTTGAATGTGGCCATAGCAGCATGCTTTGATGGGAGGAACACTCAGTTGGCATGAAGTCGATTTAGCCAACTCCTGGGTTAATCATCCCTGGCCTTTGGCATTGTGAGTGGATGAGGAGAAGTAAAAGGCCATGGATGAGGTCTGCACTGCGGATGCTCAACCGGCACATAATCTCTTAATGTCCACGGATTATTGGCATAAGTTAGAACTGCCCCCAAAGGTTGCACTGATTCCTGCTGAATCCATCTCAGAGTCATCCACAAAATTAGGAAGCTAAAACCAGTTCCATAAGTGTCATACTAAGCCTACCTTGGAAACAAAACAGGGCCTAGAGAAGGTAACCAGCTGTTTCATAAGCAACAAACAATATGTGAAGAAAGTTTGTGCAATGAGACTCTGTCTTAGTGTCCTCAGATGATCACAGTTCCACTCCTGATCCCTACTTGCTCCTGGAATTGAATAACCTATGACTGCCTGGATCAGTAGCAGATTACTTTTTTCCCTGTCATTTGTGACTCAGCTACCAGATTCCTGGTTCTGCCCAAATGTGTTGGGGAGAACTAATGGTCCCATGGACCCTGGTTTGCCCACATGCCTGTAGAAGCAATCCACTGAGACCACGTGTAACCCATGTGCAGAAAAAGGTGCAATCTCTTTTAAGGATCCCTTATGGCTGGGTTATGTTGCTGGGCAGATTTTGCAGCCCAGAAACCAGAACCTTGTGGTAAGAGGGTGTGGGAGCTCATTGAGCATGCTCCACAAGTTTTATTGTGTTGGAGTTGCATGGCCAGGGAGAAGCCTGAGAGGAGCAGCCTGGAGAGGAGCGAACAGAGAGCTGCAGAGTACATCAGCTAAAGGACTCAGTGAAAGGAGCTGAGCAGGAGTGGACTGCAGGATGTTTTCTCCCTGCTTTGGACTGCTTTGCAGGGGAGTTGTGTGCAGTGGAAGTGAGAGTTGGATGGCCAGTGACCTGACTGCATGGTGCTGGCTACACAGGAGGAAAGGACTGCATGGCATCTGCCTGAAGATTCCTGCAGCTAGAGAGGATGAGAATTGCTTCCGTTCTGCATTCAAGCCTCAAGGACTTAAAAGACTTGCATTTGAGACAAGGGTGACTCCACCTGAATTTTGGGACTCTTGGGTTTCTTACTGTTTTGTTTAAATTCATCATGTTTTCTTAGAATAAGGTTTGTTTAGTTAGTTAATAAAGTTCATTGTATGTTTATGCTGAGTGGTAGTTTAATGTGGGAGGGGAGCTCTGAGCAGTCTTCGCTGTGAGTCCTGAATAGACTGGATCCTGGCTCTCCAGCTGCTTTCTGCAGGGGTTTTCTCTGTGGGGCACTGGGAGAGGGGCAGGTGAATGCATTTGAGCCCACCTTAGCAGGTTACACATGCAAAGGAGAATTATGGGACGTCTTATTCCCCTTTATGTCCAGGTGCAACCACATAAGTAAGTATAGGCCAAAATATGCCCCAAATTTCCATACGTAGCTCCATAATTTATGTGCTTTGTTTAGTTCAGAGCTTGTTCATGCCTCAAATGCCTTTGCATTCAACTGAGTTTAGGGGAGTTTATATGATCCAAAAGCTCTTAAAATAACATGCTATATCTACATCTAAAAATATAGTTTGGACTTGTTAGCCCAGACTAAGTAAGTCGGAGGTTAGTCCAAACTAACCTTGGGCTAGTTTGGACTAACCACAGCTTTTTACTTTGAACTAGTAGTGCATTCTAGTTTGAACTAAAGTTTTAGTTTGAACTAGGATGTGTGGCTTTTTAAGTCCAAACTAGCCATTATTTTGCATGTTGCATGTGCTTAGTTTGAACTAAAGTTCAAACTAATCCAGCTAGTCCAGACCAGCGCCGTAACTAAAGAATGCTGCACCTTGCAATAGCCAGTGCCGAGGGTGAGTGGCGCAGAGCACGTCCTTTAATGGAGCAGCTCAATGGAGCCACTTCAGCATGCCTGGAGCAAAGCCCCACCTACTCTGACATAGTTATGGCTCTGATCCAGACGAACCAAGGAGGTCTTACTAATTTGGTCTAAGCTTTGGCTAGTACAAACTAAGAAATTTCTTAGTTTGGACTAGGCAAAGCCTACAGTGGCCATGAGCCAAAGTAGTCCGGACTAAGTTTCCTTCGACATTGTAGACATAGCCACAGTGCAATTAGAATTTTAAAAGTAATCGTACACAGTTTCTTCAAGCTTAAGAGTCTGTGGTTTTTGGTCCCTGTGAAAATATGTTACAAAAAATACATTTCAGAAGCAACTCTAAATGTCTGGCAGAGGTTACTCTGTGGAGCACTTCAGTTTTATTGATTAGAACACCAATTTGATTCTTCACCCATTACTCTGGCAGAACAGACAGGACAGAGTGTGGAGAAGTGAGAGTTACATTCGTCTCATTTTCAGTAATAAAAAGTAAGGGAACTATGATATGTAATAGCGCTGTGTCACTGAAACAGGTTTTGTCAAGGAACAATGTTCTAGTTAAGACAGAGATATAACTCTAGTGAGTGCTTTTGATATGTATTTCTCTGTTCCCTTCACCCATGAGTTTAACACAAGAGAAGAATGAAAGACAATCGATTTACTTCTTCAACTTCCTAGTGGAAATTGTTTGTGCATCAATTTTCACATGAAAGAGAATTGTGTGTGATGTTTTTCATAGCTTTATAGGGGAGAACAACTAAGCCCTCTTAACCAAAGATCAGAGACTGCAGTATAACTCAAAAAAAAAAATCTTCATGCCACATTCTACAAAAAATGTCATTGCTACTTTTAACTAGCACTTTCAACAAGCTAATAATAAGCTATTCTACAGGAGCCCACTTGTTTATTGCACTTTTTAGGATAGAGTAACACAACAGCATCCCACAAACATTTCAGCCATCAATAAACCTTGTTTAAACAATATTACACAAAATTAAATACAACATGAAATATCCAACAGGCTACAAAAGTTTATTGTGTAGGCAAACAAACTAGCTGAGCAGCAGCATCGTGCTTAATAATAGAAGAATTAGTCTCATACCCCATAATAAAATGTAAGGAAATGCAAAGTCATAGGTGAGAATGAATGAGAATAACAAGATGTGATTAATTTCTTTAATTCTACAGATAAGTGATTAATTTTTTAAACCTGTTCTTGATTGTTGGCTATAAAAGAAAACCTGAAAAAAGGAAGTTAATAATAATAATAATAATAATAATAATAATAATAATAATCCTTTATCAGAACAAATGCTTAAATTATGTGGGTTTTAATGTTAATTAATTACCAAAAATTTAATCTCTAATATTGGCAATCTAGTGCAAATCAGTAATTTCATGCACATATAAACGAGAGTTCCAGAGTAAGAAGAATATGAATAGTAATCTGCTCTGAAACTAAATTTTTAACAGCCATTTTAGAAAAGGCAGCAAGTTATGTCTCATGCTTTTTCTAAGTGAGGCTTGATTTTATTAGAGATATTTATCTAATTAGTCCTTCAAGATATATTTGTAGGGCTAAATTTTGCTCTGATTTATTCTAGACAAAGTGTATCAGTGTTACTGAGAGCAGAATTTGTCTTGGTTATTTTTTTTTCCTTGATGTTTTTTACTGTCTTGTTTTCAGTTTAGGAACTAAATGTCTCAGGATATGTCAAAGTCAACTATTTTGATAACTATAAAACAAAATGTGCTTATTTGCCTAATATTATTTAAATACCTATCAAAACAGTAACAAATTTACACAGTACACAATACACACTTTTGTATATTATTTTCTATAGAAGAGATATTTGACTTGATATTTCTTCATAGATAGATAGATATAGATATAGATATAGATATACTATGTAAATTTACTCAAATAAAAATATTAGATTCCTGCCAATTACTTTGCTACTTATCTGAAATATATTCTTTATATGTATTATAGCATTGCAGTACCATTTCTGTATGGTAGTCATGGCTAAGAAAGCCCTTTCTTTTTAAGTCTCTAGTGCTTGGAACTTAAAAAGAATGTGTTTTGGGTTTGTAATTCCTCAGAATTGTTCTCAATACAAAAATATATAAGAAAAAAATCCATTTGGCTATTTTTAAGCTTAGAAAGCATAGTATTTTTCACATGCTTAAAAGTAGTTATACTTTGAAAAGTACATTTGCTAAATGGGAATCAGTTACCATGTTTAGTATCTCTTGATGCCTCACACAGCAAATATTAGTTTACAAGCAAAAAGATGTTTTGTTGCCTAGAATTTCTGCCCTCATACCTATTTCTCCCTATTTTTCTTTCTTTTTATTTTTTCTTTTCCCACTTTACCTTCATACACTGGCTCATAAGATATTGAAGGTTAAACCTGACTCCAGAACTGGCCATTTAACATTCTGCAAATCAAACTAATGTATGATTCTGTATGTTTATGAGTTGGCAAATTTTAATTCTGAGATGAAAGCAAATTGTTTTTGTGTCACATATGAAAACTCACTTTAAAGGACATTTTCTGAGAAACTTCCAAAGATGTATCTATACTGGGAGTGCTTCTGTACCCTTTGTGTCGGTGTCGATGACCATGAAATCTATCATATGCTTGACCCACAAGAAATGTGCAGACACTTGTGACTTTTTGGATTCTTGCATTGATTTTTTTTCTACAGCTTTCTCCCAGTCAGGAAATACTTTTACAAACAAACTAGAGAAATAGAGGTTTAAAAGCAGTGAGATAAATTGAAAAGCAGTCTGTATTTAATTGGTTTATGCAAATCTGAAGAGTACCAATTACAGGTATATGTTTTAATTGTTACATATTTATTATAAGTATATTAAATATGTTTGAAAAAGCTCCTGCAATTTATAGATTACATGCTTCAAAAGCTTTAGAGAGAAAAAAATATACTCTAGTTTATGTTAACAAAAATAATTATATCTATGCCACTTTGATAGTAGACGAAGTTCTTAGTAACTGAAATGTTCTGTTTAATGACCTGCATGGAATAAGTCTGGTGACTGTCCAGTTAACAGTGGACAAGGGTTTAGATTAGGAACAAGATTTGGGTTTAGACTTCCTCCGTGACCTAGGGCAAGTCACTTCATGTCTCTGTCCCTCAGTTCCCCACCTGTAAAATGAGGATAATAGCAATTCTTACTCTTACCTAGTTAAACTGTAAAGTTCTTGGGCTAGGGACTGTCACAAGCATGTGTTTGTCAATGCCTAGAATAATGGATTTGGATCTTGGTTGAAGTTTCTAGGCACTTGAATAATACAAGTTAATTCTATTAATAGTTGGATGAAACACAAATAATTCTATCTCAGGAGTGTCACTTTTAAGAAACATTAAATCCCTCACCTTCAACTAGTACTAAATTCACATGTATGTTAAAATTGCCCTGAATTTTAATTCTACCATTGTTGTTAATATATTCTGATCAGCAATATTTATCAATAATAATACTATTCCCATATATGATATCTTACAAATAAACAAAAGCTATTTTTATTCACCACCATATTATTCCACTGTACATCATAGTTAACATAGTCAAAAAGTCCCTAACTGCTACTTTATCTACCATTTAGACATGTGTCTTTTAAAGTGAAACACACTGTTATTAAAGAAAATCAGTAAACTGACCTGACTTTGACTGAGAATTTGAATTTTAAGCATGTAAAATGCATCTGTAATGTTACAGCTACTCAGTAGAAATCTACCCTGCTAGAAGCAGGAAGAGTATTACATTACTCTTTGAACGTCTGGTGCACTAAATAGTTTGCTGATGTTGTTCTTTCAAAGGAATGAAGTAGACACAGCAGTAAGCATATTCTGATTAATTTTTTAGAGTTCAGAATTAAAAGGGCTACACTGGTAATTGAGCCATAACCTTTTGCAAGTTCAATCTGCATTTAGGGAAAAAAGAAAAACAAAAAAAACTGTCTACAGTGAACCACTGGTTTGTGGGAGATACGTATCATTCACTGTATCCACTCTCCAGAGTACATAGGTTTGCTACAGCTGTTGACTAGAGAGGTAGCTTCTCTAATTCAAGCTGTAGCAACTTACCCTTGCAGCTCTGGAGGTCCAGGGTTAACCATGCTCTTTGCTTCCTTGCTCCTTTAGCTCTAACTTACCTGCTGGCAGATCAGCTGAGGGGGACTCACAACACTGTTGACAGGAGTGAAAAAGAGATCTGAGTGTTTAAGTCATTTGTTCCACTGGCAAGGGTTCAAAAGGATGATAGAGCTGCGCATCAGTTATGCTTGGGTATTGATTTTGTTGTACTTTTATGTTATGTCAAGTACACCTAGAGCATATTTATAAGTGCCTTTTTGAATATATATTTAAATAAATAATAAACTAATGTTTTCTCTGGTAATGTGCTAGGCTATGCAATAAGCTGGTATTGCTAGGGCAACATAGAGTTCTAAGGGTTCAGAACAGAGTATGAATCCAATTAGATGAATAGACAAGTGCCATAATCCACTCAAACGAGTTGTATATTAGTTATTCACTGAGGCAGGCAAAAAAAGAAGTGCATGATCAACATAGTGATATGTACAGGTACTTATTTAATTTAATTATCACTTAGCTTCTAATTGTTAAAATTATGTGAGGATAGTGGTGTAATAGAAAATATGCACAATTATCAAATGATTAAATTAGCAGTCTTATTTTTTTTTTTTAAATTAAGGCTTCATCACTAATTGTTTCTTATGTATGCCAATCGGGGTGCCTTTTCACTGACTGAATAAAAACATAATCTTTAATAAATGTAGCAATCTATTACTACACAATCATTGAACATGTTGTGGGTTGAATCTTTTTTTCTGGGTAATGGTAAATGTATCCTATCTAAAGTTCATCGAGAAAGCTGGTATATTGTCTTGAAATAGAATAGTTCTCTCTGTGTGTGCACGTCCAGAGAGCCATACCACCTCAAAGTTTAGCATAAAAGTTACATTCATTTTAACTAGGGGTCCTGTGACACTTACGCTGTGTTCACACACAAAATGCTTGTTTCTGCAGACCCCTGCAGGGTGAAGTGCCTGGCTCCGCTTCACCCCACGGGGGTCTGCAGTCCCCCTCTGCTGGCCAGTGGACACCCCTCAGCACCCTGCCCAGGGTGCTGAGGAGGTAGCCCTTCCTCCCAGGGTGCTAAGCACCCTGGGAGAAAGGTCAAATGTTGTTTCAGAACAGTTTGTTCTGAAACAACATGTCCCCATGGGGTTGTTTCGAAACCACTGGTTTTGAAACACCCTTGTTTCAAAACAGAAGTAAGTTTAAGCCGTTTCGAAACATGGCTCCCATTTCAAAACAAGGGAACCCCTTGTTTCGAAATGGGAGTACGTCATGTGGACATGCTGTTTCTTATTTCAAAACAACCTCTGTTGTTTCGAAATAAGCCTGTGTGAACACACCCTTAAAGACTAACAAATTTATTTACTGCATGAGGTTTCATGGGAAAAAAAATCCCTTGTTTGTCTTACTTAACTAGACTATCCCAGCTTCCCCTTTGGAACATTCATTTCTGTTTTCCTCACTCTCCGTATACTTAGTCCTCTCTTTTCATCTATTTAGCCCTTAACAAGTATGTGGCTCAATTATGACCATGGCAATCAGAGACCTGAGTCTTTTTTCTGATTTAGGAGGACTGACCTTTAGATAACTTGCACCCACTTCAGTGCTTCTCACTATCACTTCTCACTGTCAGAACTCTTTGGAAACCTGTTATATAAACACAGATGAGGAGAGGGGAAAGAAATCCAAAATCAATCGTGGTTTAGAGCTGGTTTTAGAGCTTCTCAGCTATAGTTGTCCCTAATTTCTTCCTGCTGGTGAACTTTGATGGAGAAGTGGTAGTTTCAGAAACAAACCATAAATTAAAACCTTTGATATTTAATGTTTGCTATCTATAAAGTAAATTGTGATTAAGGACCTTAAGTACTATTCTGTATCACCAAATTCTTCCATCTCAAGTTTGATATGAATATTAAAAATTATATTTGCAAAATAATAAGAATAAGAATAAGAATAAGAATAAGAATAAAGAATAAGGATAAGAATAAGAAGAATGTAAAAGACTCTGGAGAAGGAAAAGAAAATGACAAAGGAAAAATGAAAACACGTAGAAACTGACCAACAACTCTGACTGGTTTACTTCTTTCATAGATCTTTTGATTAACTCCCTCAGTCCTTGCATGTGGAAAACAAGTTTCTAGTGATTCTCCTCAAAGCTCTGATCAAGTCTGAACCTGTCTCTACTTCTTCATTTCAATCCTACAACCCTTTTATCTCTACTTTTTGCAACTGTTTTCCTAATTGATCTTATTTCTTCAGTCTCTCTGCATCAGGATTGCCTTTTATTTTTCCTGCAGGTGAGGTGCTTACTAGAAAGGTTTTCAGCAGAAAATGAGGATTTTGACAAAATGAAAATTATCAAAGTGTCTAATTTCTTTTTAAGATCTATTCTTTCTGATCAGCTCCAGAAACACTTCCCCTTTGCTTTCACAATGTCCTCCTTCAAATCTTCCATATATACATTTTCTGTGTTAATCCTATTATGGATGATGTCTTCTTTCATAAGACCTAGTGTCCTATATAACTCATTTGATGAAGCACAAACAGAAATTATTTGCGGAAAGCATTTATTCTAGTGTTGATATTGTGCTACTACCTAAAGAAAAAAAAAGAAAAAAAAAGAAAAACACCTCTGGAAAAATATTGTCTTCTAGAGAATGTCCTTGAATTATACTAATATACTAGTAGACTATACTATTATGAAAGCAGGGTGAATAGAGGAAAGGTGTACTCATAATAAGGTCATGCCCTAAATTCCATTTTGTCCTGAAATGGACAAGTAATCTACCTATGTGACTGCTGATTTCATTTTTTTTCTTTGATGTTAGCATTATAACTTCAGCCCTATCTCATGCAATGAGGTTACTGTTGTAACTGGGGATGCAACAATACTGTGATTGAAAACCTGAAGGCTAACTTAGTTGAAGTTTCAATTTGTGAGAGAGGTTATTTTTTTTAAATTAATTAAAAATAGTACACAATGTGGTTCAGAAGAATTCCTTGGATCAAATTAAACATGACTTGATTACTGATCTTTCCCATACTTGATCACCTCAATCATTTCATAATTCAACTTCAGTTCCTAGTTCAACTTAATGAAGTATGTTGAATTACAGTATGAATCATATAGTTCCTGCATTCTTTTTTTCCATTTTATGAGGTACCAGACTCAGGACTGCCAAACATATTGTTGTATCTCTCTGGTCCAAGTAGTTTGCTAATATTCAGGGCCTTGCCAGATTGTTTTCATTATGAGGAGGAAATTACATGAATCTTTCTGTGGAGCCATCCTATTTATTTACAAAGAATGTATACAAACTTTTGTTTTCCTGAACAAGATAAATACACAGAAAACAATCCAGAGTCTGCCCTGTTCAGAAATCCAAGTCTGCCTTATCAGAAAATACTTAATTCCATACATGTTCTGAGCTTCCTCTCTGAGGCACAACCACCACTGCTTGTCTCTTTTTCCCCCCCGGCTTTCTTGTTGTCTGCCACCCACAGATACACACAACCAACTCCCCAATCCCTGCCTCTGCAATCAATCACCTGGGAAACCTTCAATCTACATGGCTTAGCTTCTACTCCAGTCTTGTAATGTTTGCTATTGTGCCATAGACAAAAGTCAGAAGGGACCAATATGATCATCTAGTCTGATCTCCCGAACAATGCAGGCCACAAAACCTCACCCACCCACTCTTGTAATAAACTTCTAACCTATGACTGAGTTATTGAAGTCCTCAGATCATGAGTTCTATTATTTCAGCTTTAGAGGCAAAAGGTACATTTGATTGTTTGTTCCATTGAGCCTGAATGAAGCTTGCTCACTACTCCCATCAATTTTAATTGGGTCTGTGGAAAAAAAGATATGCTTGATAGCTGCCTCCCAGTAAAACAGTATTTTTTTTTAAATTTCATTTTTATTTTAATGTTTATTGTTATTATGTTAATATATCATTTACCATAGCTGGACCCATGTTAAAAAATTCAGATCTGGATTTCAAACCCCACAAACTCTGATGCTATCAAGATCAAAGTTCTTGGATCTGTGGGGGCTGCTTGTTGTTCAGCACTTCCAAAAGTCACGTTGTTGTGTAGGTTTATAATTATGACTTATGATACTAATTTTAAGAACCTATTTTTGAAAATCTTCATCTAAGCTTCTTAATAATAATACCCATCAATAATCCCTTTTCTGGTCTCAGCAAGCCACCTCCTCACTAGATGACTGAAAGAAAAAAGGACTTAGCATAATGTGTAGAAGGTACAAATTGGGACTGTGTCAGACCAGAGTTCTATAATTAAGGGCCCATCAGGGAATACTCTAATTGCAGTCTACACAGAAGGAGAAAAGTTATTGTCTGTTCTGTACTAGTCTTTTCTGTAGCAATTCTGATTGACTGGCATAATAGCCCCTTATGCATAGATTAACATTTCTACTTTATTTGTTATCTCTATTTGTGCATGATATGTGTATTTCTTGATTGTTATTGTGATAGTCTAAATTATCTGATTAGGAAACATATTTGGTCTGTTTGGAACAATTCAACAGGGGCTAAATTCAAAGTGTTTATTTCCTTGCCTATGTAAAATAGTCTGCTGGCCTACAATACTGAAAACAATGCCAGAACCCACCTCAGGCTAGAAAAAATAAGTAGCCCATGAAAAAAGCACCCAAAAATAGGGAGGTCTCCACCCTACCTGTTTTACTTTGTCTGGAAGGATTAATTAGAAAACTAACTCAACTAGCATCCTAAAAGTGTTTAATCAAAATACACATGGAAAGATGGGAAGAGGGAAAAAATCCTTTTGCAAACCTCAAATTTAAGAATGCAGACTTTGAAGCAGAAGACAGTCCCTTTTATACTCTGTGTGTGCTATCTTGCTATGTAGAAGGAAAATGAAAGGTTGCATATCAAAGGATACCAGCTTTCATTAAACATTTGTATTTGATTAATTGAATTCCTCCCTTTTGCCTTGCTGAGGTATTGCTGCTGTCTTGACTTTAAAATGGAAGATATACTAGTTTAAGAAGTATTACTTCATGTAAGTGACTTCAATGATGTTTCATAACAGAGTGGGACCAGTGCATCCAGGGCAAGATGTTCATCATTCTTTCTTTTTAATATCTCTTATCAGTTATTAGATCTGTAGTCACTGACTAAAATTCACTTAATCTTAAAATCCCATTTCCTAAAATTCAAACATCTTCACATTTTTAATTGGTTGCTGAATCATCATTAAAACAAATTTGAAATATAGTATATAAGGTTTGTTTAATTATAAAATATTATTTTAAAATACCACTCTTTTTGGTTGTTTTAAAATTCCTCTTCCTTCAATTTCCTTAATATTCTACATTTTTTCTACATTATAATGATTTTTTTTAAAAATGTATATGTTAATTGACCTTAGGGAATTACAGAACCAGATGTCCTATTTGGGCTTCTTAGGTTAGATATATCAGTTTAATGGAGATGGTGGCAAAAATGTCCAAAGTCCTGGACCCTTGTTTACACAATGGTCCTCTTAACACTACCACTGCAACAGATGAACTAATGGAAATTATCCTGACAAGAATTTGTGAGTGTTGATAACTCTAGTCAGTGTCTGTTTTTGCCCCCTTTTTACAATTTTGTTTTTCATTTAAAAAAATTGGTTGATATTTGAGTATAAAATGCTTGCCCCCAGTTGATTTTTCTCTTGTTCTCCTCCCACTGGTTCTAATCCAAAAGTTCCATTAAAGTTAGTGGAAACATTTCCATTGTCTTCAGTGGCTTTTAAGTGAGGCCCTATATCTCAATACTGTCATCTCCTCTCTGTTATTCTCTCTTACTGTCAATCTCTGTCTCCAGTGCATTTAAATTACCATTCTTAGTGGTTTTCTTTGTTCCATAGCTGCCTTTGTTGCTACTGCTCTTCCATTCATCATGTCCTTGTGGAATGAAGGCTGGAGCATGTGACTTGCTCAATACCAAACAACAAATATTGAAGAATAGTCATGTGACACAGGTCCATATCCTCATCCACTAAAGACAGTGAGAGTTTTACAATTGATTTACAAGCAAATAAGATCAAATCCAGAATGAATCTTAGTATTTCAGCTTCCAAATGAAGGTGAGCTGTCAGCTTGGTATATGTGCCCATTAGTTGACAGGGAAAAAAAATGTTCTGTGTTTATACTGCTTCTAAAATAAATAAAAATAAAAATAAAAAAAAAGCTAGGAAAGTAGTGGGATAGAGAACGTGCATGGTCAAACATTTCTTTGTTTTTTTTTTGTTTGTTTGTTTTAAAGACAATATTACTGAATTCACTCAATATAAAAAGAAAAAAAGGAAAGTTTTACTCTTTGCATTGAAAATATACATTTTCTTGTGTACAAAATTCACAGTTTACTTACCTTCAAACTCATTTTCCTTTTTCTCACCTCATAGCTACGCAGTCAGGAATATCAGATAAAAATATCTAAATAAATATCTGCATAAATATAGAGGTAAAATGTCAGCCTGAAGAGACACTAATGGCAAGAATGGCATCTGCATCAATATCACGAGCAGGAAATGAGTTAGTGCCTCATTTATTGTCAAAATGAATCATATGAGAGCCATGGTATATTGTCATCAGACCTGTATGTTAATTAAAGCAAACATAAATCTATTTGGCTATGTCTACACTTAGAGTTTCAGTTCTAATTACTGAATTTGAATTAGTCAATTCACACTAATAATTATTAATTTTAATTCAGTCAATTTGAATTGACATGGCCACACTAGAAAATCCAATTCAAATTGACATGTCCATGAAGAGGACTTGCTAGTTCAAATTTGGTAGGGGGCGCTATTGTATAGGGAAACATCAAGCTGTGGCTAATTCAAACTAACACTGAATTTGAATTGACATGGCCACACGGGGTCAATTTGAATTACTCAGTTTGAATTGACCTTGACTTCAAAGTCAAATACGGTTTGACCAATCTGAAGTCAGCTTTCATCAATTCGAACTGAGAAGTTCCTCAATTCGAATTGAGGAAAGCCAGTGTGTCCATACATTTAGTAGAATTCAAATTGATGGCAATCAATTTGAATTCAGCTCTAAGTGTAGACATACCCTTTGACTTGTAGAAGTGATACTTTCTGAACTGAATGTAGCCTTTTATTTTTCTTACAGTGAATTTGGTAATGTAGATGCCACCATGGGTTTGTCTGTAGTGGCTACAGTTTCAAACTCAACAGACTGAAAGTCACCTTTTCTACCTGCTTTAGATTTAGAGTCATTAGGAATATATAATCCCAAGGGTAGTGATTACACATTCATTTACAAGTATAAGGATTAGTTTATTTTATTAAAGGTATCATTACCCAGGAATATAGAAATTCTATAAAGACCAACATACAAGTTACAAATGTAGCTATATTCACATCCTCAACAATGTAAAGGTCCAATGGCTGGCTTACCAATTGATCATAGGTATCAGGATAGTTCCTGCTGGAATTTTCCCATAGGAAACTAAATTTTTTCCCAGTCTGGACATCCTCTTTTATATTGTCATTCTAAGTATATCTCATTTGTATTTACACACGAAGTGCACTTTGTAGTTAGGGTATTTGTTAGACAAATATGACTACCAAGTTTCTTATAAAAAAACTGCTCTTAATGTTAATTTTTCACAATACAACACATTAGCAAATCTTTTCCCACAGTCTTGTGCATCAGGTCATTCTTTGGTCCCTACTTAGTCAAGCATTTCCTAACTCTTGGGCTTCATGTATGTAAGCTGACATTTTATGGACCTTGGCCTGTGGGCCTTGTATTTCAGCTTTACTTACTTAGATACCTAACACATACTTATCCCTTCTAATTACTGATCATTATTATAAGCATGCATTCCTAAAAACTTTAATCTATTTAACAACCAGCAATTATATATGGCATAGCATGTTAGTTATAACATCACATAATTAGTGAATGCTAAAATGAACCAATGGGCTACACAAGACACCTGGAAACACAGGTTTGGAATATAGAATTTAGTGTTTGACAAGTTCAGGGACTCCTTCTATGGTCTTTAATCAAGTAGGTTAATTAACATCATTGAAGTCAGTGGAAATGCTTGGCTAAGAGATTGCTGTTCCTTTGTCTGCAAAAGCTTTCATTTGCAGACAACGGGCCCAGTCTTGCAAAGCTTTCATCACATGAGTCGGTCTTACTCATTTGAATAATCCAATGGGCTTCAGTAGGATTTGTCACCTGAGTTAGGGTTTGCAGGAGCAGACTAATAGTGGAAGCAGTCTGCTAATCAAATGAAAAAATGTCAATAGCCTCAGAGGAGATAGCTGACATTAAGAGAAATGAATTATTCATGCTATGCAGACATCATTTGTTTGTATCCAATATTTAATTTGATATCTTTAAAGAAGACATAAAGTAGGCCAGCTTGCATGGAACTGGAGATCCAGTGGCACTGGGGCATTGTTGTTATTTTGAAACAAGTTGTTTCAAAATAAAGCCCTTATTTTGAATCAACTTAATTCAAAATGACCAAAAACCCAAATCGAAATAAGGAAAAGCGGGAATCGAAATAGCATGTCCACCCTGTGGAATGCTATTTTGCTTTAGGGGAAGGGCACCATGGGAGGTGTGGCAACATGGCCACCTCCCTGGGCCATGTCGGCGGCCATGTTGCCAGCCAATCCTGTAAAAACTGGCCCTGACCTCACTTCCCTGTCCATTCTGGCTAGCAGGACTCTGCAAACAACAGACATGGACACTGCCCAGCTAGCGCCATGAAACACAGAGACCCTCTGCCCGCCTGCAGAGTGTCCTGCTGATGTGGGACACTCTGCTTGCAGACCCAGATGGTGCCCAGCCTGTGCCCGAGGCTGTCATCCAGCTGGGCTGCAGAGCAGAGCTAGTTCCCCTGCCCCCTTCTGTGCCTCGGCAGGTCTGGGCCTGGGAGACCAGCCTAGACTGGTGGGAGCAGGTTGTGCTGCGAACCTGGGGGGATGACCAGTGGCGGAGAAACTTCTGCATGAGCAGGGCCAGCTTCAACCTCCTGGTCGCAGAACTCTCCCCACTGCTGCGCCGAAGGGACACCACCATGAGGCCTGCCATCCCTGTCAACAAAAGAGTGGCCATCGCCCTGTGGAGGATGGCCACTCCGGAGTTGCACAGGTCTCTGGCACACCTGTTTGGAATCGGGAGGTCCACCACCGGCAACATTCTTTTGGAGGTCACCAGGGCCACCAACGCATCCTGCTGCGACACCTGGTCACACAAGGGGAGCTGCAGGACACCATTCCTGGCATGGCCACACTGGGCTTTCCCAATTGTGCAGGGTTCCTGGACGCCACGCACATCCCTGTGCGAGCCCTGGAGCACAGAGCCACGGAGTACCAAAACCACAAATTCCATTATCTTGCAGGCCCTTGTGGACCACCGGGGCCTTTTCCAAAACTGTTACGTAGGATGGCCAGGGAGGGCCCATGATGCCAGGGTCCTCCGTAACTCTGCACTGTACCAGGACATGAAGCATGGAGGCAGGCACCTTCTCCCCGCATAACATCAATGTTGGGGGAGTAGAGGTGCCCGTCCTCATTGTGGCAGATGTGGCCTATCCCCTGCGCCCATGGCTCATGCGGCCATACGATCCCCGACGGCAGATCTTCAACCTCTGCCTGAGCCGCTGTCGCCAGGTGGTCGAGTTGGCATTTGGCCACCTCAAGGCACGCTGGAGGTGCCTGCTTACGCGCCTCCACCTTGCGGAGAGGACAATGCCACAGGTGATCAGTGTGTGCGTGGCCCTGCACAACTTCTGCGAGCAGCGGGGTGAGCCCATTGCAGCTTCCTGGGAAGCTGAGGCACAACTCCTCATCAGGGACTACAAGAATCCAGACCTGTACCCTCATGGGAGCAGCCGTCCCAGAGAGCCGTGTCAGTGCGGGACTCACTGATGAACACCTTTGCCCTGGAGGAACTCTGAGGGCCAGGCCTGCCCTGCCCCACACCACCCTCTCCCCCGTTCACCCACAGCCAGCCCCCACCCATCCACCTGCACTGTGAACTACCCCCAATAAAAGCACTCAAAACCAAGAATGCATTTAAAACATTTATTAGCAAAACAGGGGTTGGGGCAGGGAAGGACTGGGGAGGGTTACAGGATGGGGCAATGTGTGGGTGGTCTGGGGGGGCCAGCAACTTGGAAGGGGGAGAGGGAGTTTGGGAGGTGCAGCAACTTGGAAGGGGGAGTTCAGGGGTGTCCAGCAACTTGGAAGGGGGAAGGGGAGTTTGGGGGGGTCCAGCATCTTGGAAGGGGAGGGGGAGTTCGGAGGGGCCAGCAACTTGGGAGGGGGAGATAGATTGGGGGGAGGGGGTGGGGGAGTCTGGGTGGCAGGGGAGAAGTTAGGCAGGGCCTGTGGGGGGATCTGGGGGTGCTGGTGTTCCCTGCCCCTGCCCATTGCTGCCCTGGGTCCAGGGTTGCCTCCAGGGAGGGCCAGGCGGCAGACCCCCTGCAGCTGCTGGAGGGGCCATCTGTTCCACCAGGTGGCGGAGGCTGGTGGCAATCGCCTCCACTGCGGTGGGCAGGCAGTCGCTCAGGGGCTCAATGGCCTGCGCCTGGTGGTCCAGGGCGGTGACCACCCAGTCATCTGCCACTGATGCCTGCTGCAGCAGGCGGAGGGCCGAGTCTTGCCGCCTGGTTTGTTCCTGCTGCCAGGCCTGGGTGGACGCCTCAGTCCACTCCCCCAGCTCCTCAAGGCTCTTGAGGATCTCTCCTTGTGTCCAGGGGGCCCTCCTCCTCCGGAATGGTGGCCTCGGGCTAAGGCTTCAGGCAGGTGGTGGTGCACGGCGACCGGCTGGGCGACCTGCAGGAGGGAAGCAGAAAACACAGTTGGCCCCTGCTGCCTGCTGGCCTTGTCTGTGTGCAGCCTGTCTGCAGGAGACACCTCTGCTCTGACTGTCAGCAGGAGTCAGGACCCGTGGGACATTGCCCTGGGGTAGAGCTACCGGATCCCAAAGCCTTGAAAGGAGGCCAGAAAAGTATAAAAAGTAGGACATTGGAGGACACGTGGGAGAAAATGTAGTATGGATGTGATATTCTTCGGTGTTTAGGGGGCCTTGGAATACTTTCCTGTACAAATAAGTATTCTATGGCATTCCAGGATACTTTAACCCCTACAGTAAAAAGCCTAACAAAATCCTGTATTTTAAACTGTCTGCCAGACAGAAAATGCGAGGATAAAAAGAAGAACAGGACAGTAAAAAGGGGACCATGTTCTCCTTTTGCCTGACATCTGGGAACTGTACCCTAGAGGCACACATCCTAGTGGTGCCCACAATGGTGAGCTGGACTCAGGCATTCCTTGCTCTAGGGGGTCTCCCAAGGCCACTTGCCAGTGGTGAGGCCTGTGTGCTCTCCACCCCACCCAAGATGCAGCTGCATCTTTGACACCCAGCCCCTGTTAACCACCCCCAGGCATACAGGGGCCTGTGACCCTGGTGCCACCTGTCTCTCAGGTATCTGTGGCCATGGGAGGGCCTCTGCACCCACCGACCCTGTATCCTACCTACCCCAGTGCCCGGCCCTGTACCCCCTCGCTGCCTGTGACCTGGACAGGCTCAGCCCTTTGTGCCTCTGCGGGAGGGGAATACTTACTCACTGGGGCTCCAGAGGTCCAGCGTGATGTTCCGTTGTCCATCTCCGAGTCTGCAGGGGCCGGGATGGTGTCAGGCCTCTGCTCCTTACTGCTGCTTTCCTCCTCAGGGCCGGGGAGCAGCTCCGGAGTCCTGGGTATAGCCTTCGCCGCTGGTGGTAGTGCAGCAAGAGGCTCCCCAACGGAGACTTCCGACCCCATCTCCGCGGCCTCCGGGCCAGAGGATGGGCTCTGGTGCTCCCCAGTGTCCATGGCCTTGGAGGGAAGGCCACTGGGCTCTGGCCCCAGGAACTGGTGGAGCTCTTCATAACAGGGGCAGGTAGCAGTGCTACCTGCCCCCTGGAGCTCCCGGGCCTCCTGGGTTCTGGCATGGTCCTACCTGAGGCCCTTTATTTTACTGCAGACCTGCTCCATCGTCCACTCGTGCCCTTGTTTGGACATGGCTATGGCAATATCCGCATATATGTCCCAGTTCTGGTGGCTAGCCTGTAACCGGGACATGATGTCCTCCTTTCACCAGATGGACAGCAGACAGCAGACCTCATCTGCTGCCCAGATGGGGGCATGGCGTCACCCCTCTGTGGCATTGCTGCCACGTGCTGCCATGCTTCTGGCCACGCTGGAAGGCACATGCAGGCAGGGACTTCCTGATTCCCCTGGGTTCTGTGCACCCTGGGAAGAAGGTCAGACTGTTATTTCAAAACAACGCTTGTTTCGAAATAACATGTCCAGACGACAGTTATTTCGAAATGACTTGTTTAGAAATAACTGTCGTTTCTAAACAGCATGCCCCAACGGCATTATTTCAAAACGAGTCATTTCGAAATAACCGTCATTTTGAAACGGAAGGGGTTTAAGCCATTTTGAAACAACGGCTCTTGTTTTGAAATGACAGAGCCCGTTGTTTTGAATCAAAAGAACGTCGTATGGACATGCAGGTTTTTATTTTGAAACAACCACTGTTGTTTTGAAAGAAAAACCTCGTGTGGACATACCCTAAGTCAATGGAAAGGGCAGGCTACCAGCACCTTCTTACCCTATAAATATTTGTTATTTTCATTACCGCCTCCCTACCTCTTTTAATCATTGTTTTTTTTCCATCTTACTACTGAGTCATTTACTACTTCAAGGGGGATGAATGAATCACACCCATAACATTGGCCCAACCTCCACTTCCCCCAAGCCTAACTTTCTAGAGATTTGTCATAGTAATATATCTAAAGTTTTATTTTGTTCCTGTTGATATTAATAGGAGTATTGTCCTTTGCTTGACTGGGGCCTGATATTTAGTTTTATATCCAGTAAAAACTTGTATTGTACTAGAAAACTGAAAACTTCACTTTTGAATAAGAGAATTTGAAACCTTTTCAAGTTCTCAGCTTCCTTTTATTATTAATCTTGAAGAGAAAGTAAGGAATATTTTTTTTAAATAGATTATTTTGTATCTTTGGATAAACCAAAAATCTTGCTTCCAAAGCACTTAGATGTGTTCTTATTAGGCATTTTATTTGCTTCATGGGTGCTTGTATTCTTAACTCATACCTTATGAAGTAGAATCATAGAATCATAGGGTTGGAAGGGACCCCACGAGGTCATCTAGGGTATGTCCACACAGGCTTCTTATTTTGAAACAACAGAGGTTGTTTCAAACTAAGAAGCGGCATGTCCACACGACGCATCATTATTCCGAAACAACAGGACCTGTTGTTTTGAAATAATGGCTGTTATTTTGAAACCATTAAACCTTGCATCTAATCGAAATAGCCGTTGTTTCAAAATGGTTGTTTTGAAACAATGGCGTTTGCACATGAAACAACAGCTATTTTGAAAGCAGGCTTTCCCTTAATTCCAATTAACAAACTGTTAATTCAGATTAATTTATTTTGAAGTAAGGACTTTGTTTCAAAATTACTCATTTTGAAATGATGATGTATGTGTGGACATAGCCCTATTCCAACCCCCTGCCAAAGAAGCAGGACCACTCCCACTAGATTATACCAGCCAGGGTTTTGTCCAGCTGGGCCTTGAACACCTCCAAAGATGGAGATCCCACCACCTCCCTAGGTAGCTTATTCCAATGCTACACCACTCACCTAGTAAGAAAGTTTTTCCTAATATCCAGCCTGGACCTCCCCAGCTGTAACTTGAAACCATTGCTCCTCATTCTGTTCCCTGTTACTATTGAGAACAGTCAAGCTCCATCCTCCTTGTAGCAACCCTTCAAGAAGTTGAAGGTTGCTATCAAATCCCCCCTCAGTCTTCTCTTCTGCAGGCTAAATAAGCCTAGTACCTTCAGTCTTTCTTCATAGGGCTTGTGCTCCAGCCCTTTGATCATTTTTGTTGCCCTCCGCATGGACTCTCTCTAATCCATGTCTTTTTTGTAGTGGGGAGCCCAAAACTGAACACAGTACTCCAGATGTGGCCTTACCAGTGCAGAATAGAGGGGAATGGTCACATCCTTTGATCTGCTGGCAACACTTCTTCTGATGCAGCGCAGTATGCCATTGGCCTTTTTGGCAGCAAGCGCACACTGCTGACTCATATCCAGCTTCCCATCCACCAGGACTCCCAGGTCCTTTTCTCCAGTGCTGCTATTTAGCTGATCACTCCCCAGACTGTAGCAGTACATGGGTTTTTTTCGTCACAAGTGCAGTATTTTGCACTTGTCCTTCTTGAACCTTATGAGATTTCTATTGACCCACTGCTCCAATTTGTCTAGGTCTTCCTGAATCCTGTCCCTGCCCTCCAGGGTGTCTACCGCCCCCCCCAGTTTGGTATCATCTGCAAACTTACTAAGTGTGCAATCTATCCCATCTTCCAGATCATTAATGAAGATGTTGAACAGAACCGGCCCCAGGACCGACCCCTGGGGCACACCACTCGTGACTGGTTGCCAGCTAGACATAGAACCATTGATTCCTACACGCTGAAACCGTTGATCTAGCCAGTTTTCTATCCACCTTATAGTCCACCTATCCAACTCATACTTCCTTAATTTGCCAGTGAGAATGCTGTGGGAAACTGTATCAAAAGCCTTGCTAAAATCAAGGTATATCACATCAACGGTTCTTCCTGCATCCAGAAAACCAGTCATCTGATCATAGAAGGAGATGAGGTTGGTCAGGCATGATTTACCCTTGGTGAATCCATGCTTACTCTTCCTGATTACTCTATTTTCCTCCAAATGTTTTAGGATGGACTCTTTGGGAAGCTGCTCCATGATTTTTCCAGGGATTGATGTGAGGCTGACAGGTCTGTAATTCCATGGATCCAGCTTTCTCCCTTTCTTGAAGATCAGCACTATATTTGCTTTTTTTCCAGTCCTCTGGCACCTCCCCCATTTGCCATGAGTTTTCAAAGATAATGGCCAATGGTACTGCTATCTCATCAGCCAGCTCCCTCGGATGCAGTTCATCCGGCCCCATGGACTTGTGCACATCTAGCTTCTTTAAGTAGTCGCTAACCTGACCTTCTGTCACCAAGGGCCTCTCTTCTTCTCTCCCATCTACCATACCTAGTGTACTGGGCTGGGAGCTGACCCTGCTTGTGAAAACTGAGGAAAAAAGCATTGAGCACTTCAGCTTTTTCCTCATCCTCTGTCACGAGGATACCTGCCCCATTCAGTAAGGGACCTACACCATCCCTGATCTTCTTCTTGTTATCAATATACTTGTAGAACCCCTTCCTGTTATCCTTCACATCCCTTGCTAGCTGCAACTCCATTTGTCCTTTGGCCTTTCTGATTTTATCCCTGCAGGCCTGAGCAATGTCTTTATATGCCTCCTTAGTCATCTGTCCTAGCTTCCGCTTCCTGTAAGCTTCCTTTTTATGCTTCAGCTCAGTGCAGAGCTCTCTGTTAAGCCACTCTTGACGCCTTCCAAGTAGGCGACTAACAATAAAAATGTAACAAAATGATCTTTTACTCCCACTTGTATGTCTTAAAAGACCTTAAGTAACAAGTAATTCTTTTGTTAGGCACATAATCTGTTATGCTATTTTTGCTTGGGTCTATGACAAATATCCTTTGCAGAATTTTTCTGCCCCCTTCACCAATCATGCTCTCTTCATGTTTCTCACTGCCTTCCTCAGCTGCCAATTGCTGCATATCCCTTGTCCTCACTCAGGATCTGATCCAAAGTTCATTAAAGTAAGGAAAGACCCCCATTAATTTCAAGACACTTGATCAGGTTCCAGTTTTCTTGCAGATTCATTTAATTGAAACAGTCTTGAATTTTTCAGGACCTTTCACCTGGAAATTTCTTGATCTTCTGGATCTTACACATTTGCAGAAAGTAAATGAAGGTTTATCCCACATTCACATCTTCAGTTTATCAAGAGGTAGAAGCTTTCATTGATCTGTGGTTCACTATTTTTGCAGCTTTATTTGTCTTTTTTACACGTAAATGCTATGAATGGCTTTCTCTATTTTTCCCCCCGTTTCAATTCAAGTTTGCACAATAGTGGTTCTTTAAAGATCTTAATCTAACTTTTCTGGAAAACATAATGACAGAGTGGATTGGCGAGGCAGATCTCCCTGTTAAACTTAATTAATTTATGGAAGGCTAACAAAGATGAAGATGAAGGTCTTCATCCTGGAAGTTGCAGAGCATTCTGATCCTTATCAAAAAAAAAAAAAAGCACTTGCTTAACTTTAAGCACTTCAATTATTTAATTTAATTACAAAGGTGAGTATTTGCTTAAATATTTTGCTGAATCAGGAACAGTGTGTTCACTATTTTGCATGCTCATTCCCCAACTGACTTCCACAGGTGATTCAAGAAATCTGTGACAGAGCTAGAGATTAGATCTCACCTTTCCTGAGGCCTAGCACAATATCATAATCACACCACTTACCATTGATTTGTCCACAGAATATGCTATTGCCCGAAACACTCTAACTTATTCTGCATAACTGCCACACCAGTTTGGAGATGGTAAACACCCAGTACAGTTCAAGAGATGCTTCAGCAAACAGGAGGAAAGTACTCAAGGACATCTAAGTAGAGTGAGAAGTTGTGCAAATGTAGAGGCAAGGGATCACAGCTGTGTGTAAATGGAACTAACTGAATTGAAAGAAGTGAGAGAGGCATCAGAGTTCCATCTGTTAGAAGCAGGAGTGGAAGGCTAGGAGGGACAAGAGGGTTCACTAGAGTGTTGGTGCATTAATAACTGGGGAAGTGTGCAACTTGGCTCCTGGAAATATGTTTTTTTTACTAGGAGATTTTACGAGGCATGTATCTGCCCTGAAGATTATTAAATGGCCCCTGTAGCCCAGGTATAAGATGACAAGGAAGAAAAATGAAAAAGCTCAAAGCTTGTTCTTGGTTTACTAGAACATCTGGCTTCTTTTTCATAGTTTTTTGCTCTACCTAGAGAGTGGCATGAATTTATTGAGATGTTTATATTCCAGTTCCACAAATGTATGGACCCTGAGGAACAAAAACCCTTGCGTAGTGAATCAGTAGAGTACCTCTATGATGAGCAGGATACCCTTCTCTCCCTCACTTGGGCGCCAGAGATTTGTATGCTTATTGGTTCTCTCCAACCCTCTTCCCCACAGCATCTTTAGGAGATGCAGCAGTGTATGTTCTAGGAATTCAGATAAGACCTCTTTCTTCACATTTTCACGCAATCCTAGGATCTTCAAATTAGACCGCCAGGATCTGTTTTCTGGGCCCAGCCTTTTCTCCTGAAGGGCTTTTGTAAGGCCAGTTTTCTATTAAGATCAATGGAAGGGCTTCCATTAAGTTCAGTTGGTTTTGGATTGAGCCCTATGGCTTCTGAAATGGTTTTGAGATATCAGAATCTTTCTTCCTTGTTCCCCCTACTTCTTGGCTCAGCCTACATTCTGTTCTCACCCCTTACACAGTTATATTTACCAACTTTGTATGACACTATAATGAAAGACAAATTATATGAATAATTAATGTTAAAGCTCCCACATTATATGACTCAAACATCTGGCACTTTATAGGACAAAAACATTAGAATTTTTATGAGTTTGGAATCTCCACTGCTTCACTGTAAAAAATATATATGATCTAAACATACTGACGTATTTTTTTTTCATCCTTATCTGTTAGTCAGTTTCCTTTAAGGGTAGTATTACTGCGAACCAAAATTTCCTTATCAATGAATCAAGTATGCATAATTTTATTGATTTATGGATATTACTATAAAATGCAATTGTCAAATATATCTTTGGTTGGTTGATTCACAGTTGATATAAACAATCTAAAACCAATTATCAGAACATATTACAAAATAATTTAGACTTTTTATATTCTTATACTTGATTGGAAAAGTTTAATCTGCCTTCAGAAATATGATGTTTCAGTATGAAGGAAAGGAAAGGTCTAGACATACACATAAAAATTAAAAGTGACAATTTATATCTATGAGCAATCTAAAGATATAGCCAGAAATCCCACTGTTAGCTCCAAGTCTCATAAACGTATACACTATGCTGACATTATGCATAGAATATTCCACTGTACATAGTATCCAGCAGGTGAATTATCACTCATTTTTAATCCCTCACTCCAACATTTCCATGACAACATAATATAATCTAAAATATATTTAAAAAAACAAAAAATAAATGGATTTCATTTTTTAAATATAACCAAATTATTAATTCTGAATATTTTTTGATTAATTCACTTGCATCTTCTGTTTATGAATTACCTGTTAAGAGTTTACCATTTACCGTGTATTCAGATTAATTTGTTAGTCATCATTCTTTCCAAATAATGTTTGTAAATTATTCTCATTCTGCAATTGTTTGTAAGCAGTTTGCTACAGTTTTGAAATCCCAGCTGTATTAGATATGACTGGTTCAAAAGGTCTTGTATAGTCATTTTTAGATATATTTACCCTTGTTATGTGCACATATTGTATGAGTGTGACTATTAGAATCATGATTCAACTGGAAACATGTTTCCAGTAGGAAAAAATTACTTCCCACAGTCTCTCTCTAACATTTACTTAAACTCTCTTATTTCCATGAACATCCATTTCAGTTATTACCTAAAATACTAAGAAGAAGAGACTACTAAAGGTGCACAAAAGCAGGCGAAGCTAGGGCCTTTTTTTTTTGTTAAGTTTTGTGTGTGTGTGTGTGTGTGTGTGTGTGTGTGTGTGTGTGTGTGTGTGTGTTTAAACTGAAGCAAATTTACATGGGATATCTCTTTCTCTCTCTTTGGCTATGTCCACATGCAAAGTTTTATTTCAAAATAAGTCATTTCAAAATAAAAACCTTATTTTGAAATGACTTATTTCAAATTAAAAAAAAAATAATTTGAAATCATGCAAGCCCCTCCAATCGAAATAACATGCCCTGTGTATGGACATGCTATTTTGATTCCCGGAGAGGGGCACCCTGGGAGGTGTGGCAACCCAATCCCCTGCCTGGCTCTTACCTGGAGAGCCAGGCAGTAGAAAAAGCACCCGGGGGGGCAGGTCCCCCAGCTGGCTGGCTGGGCAAGGGGGCCTGCCAGCAGCCGGGGGGGGGGCTGCGGCTCCCCAGCCCATTTGCCCCACTGCCACAGCGGCAGGGAAGTGGGCAGTCAAGGGGGACTGCAGCTCCTCCTCCAGCTTTTCTGGTTCTGGCTGAAAGCCAGTTGCATGGCACCCTGGGCGTAAGGTCAAGTGTTATATCAATATGGTGATATATCGATATGACACAGCCAGATGGGGTTATTTCAAAACCTCAGCTTTTAAATAACCCTCATTTCAGTACAAAACTAGGTTTTATTGTATCTAAATGATTCTCCTTATTTCAAAATAAGGGAGCTCCTTATTTCGAAATGAGGAAATGTTGTTTGGACCTGTCAAGTTTTATTTCGAAACAGTGGCTGTTGTTTTGAAATAAAACTCTTGTGTGGACACAGCCTTTACGTCTTAAGCTATAATATGAGCCCCATGGGGCAAGGATTGTGAAAGATAATATCCACATTTATGGTGCTATAAAATTTGTGTTATAATATATAATAGTCTTTCTCCATATTTAAAATTAGTTAGATTTCATAAGATAAGTAGTCAAAATTGTAGCTGCCTTAAAGAGTATCTTTTTGCATTTGTTTTGGTCTTGTCAGAGACCGAAAGGAGCCTGGATGGCCATGCAATGAGAATGACTGGGGGCTAGTGTGTGTGATTAATGAGAAAAAAGATTGAGAAAACTACATACACACAGTGACTAAAGAACAAAATAACATCTACAAGTATCTGAAGGTTGTAAACACCAAAGAGGCAGAGAAAATATTTTGGGCCACATCACAGAGCTATCAAGAATGCTCATCAGGTACCAAAGCATAAAACCCAAGGGGCAGCCATGTTAGTCTAGTAAAGCAAAAAAAAAAAAAAAAAAGCAAGGAGTCTTGTGGCACTTAAAGACTAACAGATTTATTTATCACATGAGCTTTTGTGGGAGAATATGCCACTTTGTCAGATGCTTTGAAGAGGGAGAACTTACAGAACTGGATGAAAATAAATGCAGGGGAGTGTAAGACTTGGGATCAGGTCATACTGCAACAGCAAACCAGAGCATTTGTAAGGATTCAGACTCCAGAAGAGAGCATACAGAGGCAGGGTGAAGTCAAATTGTCTGTTATAATGTGAAAAAAATCCATAGTCACGATTCAGCCCTGCCTTCACACAATTTAATTTGCATATTAGTTCAATTTCAGCTGTTTCTCCTTGAAGTCTTGTTGTCCCATTGATTTTCTTGACAACCATCCTTAACAAGTCATCAGTGGAATGATTAGGAAGATGGAAGTGCTCAGCAATTGTTTTCTTGTTGTTGTGATTTCTGATATCAGTTTTGTGTGCATTTATTCTTCTGTGTAAGGATTTTCCTGTTTGTCCACTGTATAAGTCTCGGGGGCATTTCCAGCACATCATGGCATAAACAATGATCATCAAGAAAATGATGCGATAAATAAATCTGTTAGTCTTTAAGTGCCACAAGACTCCTTGTTTGGTTGGTGTTTTTTTTTTTTCCCCCTCGCTTTTTGCTTTGCTAGACTAACATGGCTGTGCTTTTGGAACCAATTTCTCTCTGCCCCTGACTGCCCATCTGTGTGCTTTCCCAAGCTTGTTTGTAAGCTTTGGCACCAAGGGAAAGCAATAAGGGGCCATTTTTCCCTTTGTTTCCACTTGAACATACGAGCCATGATATAGCCCTTTGCTTTGACACAACAAAAGGAGGGAGAGAGAGAGACAGAGAGAGAGGGAGAAATGCCAACTGGTTGTAAATAATATAAATATGATAGAAAGAAAGAAAAAATGAAAGTTATGTCTTCAGTAGAAACAGTATCATGGTTCTTTTAAAGCACATACTAAGTTTTCACTATAGTTAAAAAAAATGCTTTCTCTCTTTTTCAAAATATTGCCATTATGGTCTGAATATTCCAAACATGACAGCGAGGTTTAGAGAGGAAGAGAGTGATAAAAGTCTTTGTATTTGGGTTCATTTGTAGATAGCTCCAAACTTAAATCAGAAAACCTTAATTATATTCTTCAGAAAGTATGCATTTGGATGGAAATACAGATTCCAACATCCTGGCTTAAGCCTATAACTGTGATAAAAATGATTAGACAGATATATTCAATAGACCTTTCAAGTACTGCTACATACAATTTTCATAATCTCAGACAAAATATCCAATGAGAATTTGATCTCCTGATCTGAACTGATTTAACTGGTTGAATGCCGTTCACATACTTTTTACCTTGAGTTTTTTCTTAATGCAATAATGCTCTAAGGACAGGGACATTTCTGTTCACCATGTACTATTCAGTTACAACAACTTCTGAAGCCTATTGACATATTTAATACTTTCTCTCTCTGATCCTCATCTGGTATAAATCAGTATGTGACGGGCTGTACCCCACCAAACCACTGTAATGTGATCTGTGTAACTTTTCTGTTCATCTTTGCCATGCAATTGTATAGTTTAGTGCAGAATATACCAGGGAAGACCCTTTTGACATAATATGTATTACTATTATGATATTATGCATTATTATTATGATATTATGTTTTCTGCAACATCATATGTGTGTACAAAATGAAACATGTTCCCAGAGGATTTTCAAATGGCTCAGGTGGGAACAAACAGTCCGGTCTGTAAACATACGTCCAGAGAAAATGTGCATGACAATGGACTAGTTAAATATCTGTAGCACCTTGGCCAGAGAAGGGGAGATCACTCACCCTTTCTTAATGAAGAAAATCACCTGGCCAAAAGGAGGATGAGAAAAATCATGCTTTAGGCTGGGGAGGAGCTTTTTGCCAAGGAAACTCCATTTTGAAATATCTGCATTGGCAAGCAACTATATAAGGACTGGGCCCTGCCCATGGAGGGGCAGAGACTGGCTGAAAACCATCATAGCTGAATTTTGAGTGGTGAACTGACCATAATTGTTATAGTGATTTTAGGTTAGATTGCAAATTATTTTTTATTTGATTATGATAACTCCCTCACTGATTGATTGATTGTGCATTTATTTGCTGTATAGTCACTTAAAATCATGTTTTAGTTACTAAACTATGATTTATTTCATCCAAAGCTGTGTGGATTTTTAGAAAGAGAATGGATTTCATCAGAACAGATTGCAGAGAGGGAATGTCATACAGTATAACTCTACTAATTTCAGAAGACATACATCAATTTATACCAGCTCTGGTTAGGACACCAGTACACAGACTTCTGAAGGGACAAGGAGAGGGGAAAAGCTCATATTTCACCCAGAATCTAAAGTAATAAAATATGATTAGAAAAGTTGCTGAAGCAAATGCTTCAGCTTCATATATGTAGGTGAATTGTTGTCATGGATTGATAGAGAAGGAACGCATTTCTTACTGCAATTTCCCTTTACTCAGTAATAACTTTATAGCTGAGTGAGCAAAACCCACTAGTTTCAAATGGAATGTGCATTAGTTCCTTCCCTTGCCTTCCTTCCCAATTGGCTTTTAAACGAAAGTCTGTAGTCAACTTGCTCAGCACTCTGAATGTGGAATGGAGGGGCTGTAACAAAACATATGTGTGGTATTGTATAACTTTACGAGGAAATGGAAAGTGTCTTTTTTCGCAATATTTTTAACTGACCATGTTGAAACAGTAGTATTGTTTGGCTAAGCTTAAACACACACAATTTCATGTACTGCCTTTTCGGAGTGACCTCTAAAGGGTGCTGAAAGCAGAGGGTGTCTTGAGATTTTAACTTTCAAATGCACACCCAAATTCCCTCTTCAGTTATGCTTGTAAATACCTTTTTGTCTTTTATCCAGGCATAAATGAGGATGTAATTTGAAAATAGTACAGAAGCACAACTAGAAATGAAGGAAGCATTTGCCCAACAAACTGATAGTTCTGAGTGAAAAGCAAAAAAAAAAAAAAAAAAAAAAAAAAAACATTAAATGATTCTTCAGACTCTGGCTTGAGTTTGCAAGGATAACTATTGGAAAACAAGATAATCTTTTTATTTATAAAGTGAATACATTTGATCTGAAAGTGACCATTACATTACAGTGGAAATCCACAGGGTAATGGCATTATTACAAAGTCATCTTCAGAGCAGAACCACAGTGTGGAGAGGCATTACATGGTCTGACTAATATAAATAGAATGTGATCAATCTAGGGTGACCAGATAGCAAGAAAGAAAAATCAGAGCAGGTGATGGGCTGTAATAGGCATCTATATAAAACAAAGCCTTGAATACGGAGACGGTTGCTCTAAAATCACCCTACATCAATCAGATACAGGAAATTCCCTTTAGAGTTGGGAAACTAGATTGTTCAAATGAATTGAAATATATAAATGGTTATTTTGTCACATGAAGGTGCTGCTTAGTGAGGGGTAGGGTGGGGTTGGGGGGAAAGATTAAATTTGTCTGTGGAGGAAATAAATTTGGGCCAGATTCAAAACACACTGAAGTCAATGGAAAGATTCTCACTATCTTCCATGGCTTTGGATCAGACCTTAATGCTTTCTTGGTGAAAAGGAATCTATGGTTCAATATCTTTACCCACAGTATAACCATAACAAGAAAATGCTACATAGAGGGAAGAAAGAGGGTGGCTAGAAGTACAGCAGACATCAGAAATTGGTTCAGCCAAATTAGCAAGATTGACAGAGAGTTCAAGTGTGAGGTTATGTGATAATCAAAGTGTGTTCAGATCAGTCTGAGTGGTCACGTAGCAGAGACACAACTGAGTATAAAAAGAGGAGCCAGGGAAAATTAGAAGGATCTAAAAAGAAGATAGGAAACACAAGCAGAGAAAGAAGAGATTTAAGTGGAGATGAGAAAAGCCTGCCAGAAGACAGATCAGCATTAGTCGAGATAGACACAGAGAAGGCCTGGAGGTAGAAGCACTGAGATATTCAGAAGTACTCATATAAAGGGTAATTGACTAGTTCAAGTGTCTACTATAGCAAAGAGGTTCAGTACCAAGATTGCACCCTGGGAGATCATTCCAGCTATGCAGAAATGAAAAACAGTGATTCTTTTATGCATGGTTATTACTTAGAACACAAAATAAACTTATTTTTCTTTTTAAAACACATGTGTTCTTAGTAATTGCTACAGGAAGTCAAAATAATTTTCATCTCATTCCCCATAAAGTTTATAAAAATGTTTTGAAAAACTTGACTCAAATCAGTTTGTTCTGTCTGAGGAGGTGCACTGAATTCATTACCGTGGTATCTGAACATACAATTTAGAGGGATTTGCTCCCACAAAAACTCATGCAATAAATAGATTTGTTAGTCAGCAAGTGCCACAGGACTCTGATTTTTTTCCCTGAATTAGATCAACATGACTGCCCCTTCAGAACTTAGAACTCCGTAAAGGTTTTTAAAAAACTAGCAACACAATGAAAGACCTATTTTTGTGCCTCTTCAAACCCCAATTTCCCAATAAATTCTGATTACTTGGGGGTAGGGGAGAAGGGCTATTCCAAAAAAAGACAGCTTGGCTTCTCTCTCATGACCCCATTTGTTTCTAATTATATTGTGAAAAGACTTGAGGTTATAGCAGTAAACTTCCCCTAACTGTGAATGGGCAGTAAGAAAGCTGTATGGCCATTAATGTTTATTGTCAAGCTTTTCCGCAGTGTAATAACTAAAGTGATCTCAGCTTTAAAACTCTTCAGTGCCAGCTGGAGAATCAGAAAATGCGTATGAGGCTTTAATTAACTGTAAAATCTGAAGTGAACTGCATTGCGCGATACCTGGGAATTTTAATGAAGAACGTACATATGTTCTTTCTGCTAATTGAAGATGAGCTGCATTTTAAGGGATTACATCCCCTGAGGTTGTAGAGTCAGAGAGAGTGGAGGGCAGGAGAAGAATTTTTAAAGGCATAAAGCAAACCTTTACTAATGGTCTGTCCTTTTGAGCATTTTTTATTTGCAAGTTATTTTTGAGTTGCTTAACTAAGTATGTTATGCATGTTATGTGTATTTGACACAGAGATAAAATTATGATCCAGGGAAGAAGCTTGTTATTTTTATATTTATCCAGAAAACTGTAATATCTAAGGGTTGCTGTTCAGACCTGTGAGCATGATGACAAAGACAGTTGCAGTCTCTGTCCGTACCCTAAAGGAGTCACAAGCACATTTTCTCTTGAGCCAGAGACTACAGCCTTTCTCTTTTCCCTCTTCCCCCAGCCCACTTCGCCCTCCACACCCTCTTTAGTTACTGGCATTGTGTGAACTAGTTAGAAACATTTTATCTTATTCTTTTTGCCACATGCTGAGAGGTATCTGGTAGGGCAGTCTTCTGGGTCTATCACCTGAATTAAAGAAAGTTTCCAAGCCCCCAGCTGCTCTTTCTCCTCCTCTTCTGTGTATCTGAGTGGAGCTGGGGTGGGGATTGTGCGGGGAGCACACATGAACAGCAGCAGTGTGGAGCAGAAACACAGCTGTCTCTTCTTATTCTTGGGGACAGTAACGTGGAACAACTGAGCAATCAAGCCTCCCTACAGGCCCTGGGATCAAAGGACCCTAAGTCAGAGATAAAGGGACAACAGGAACAATGGGTAAAATGTAGCAATAACTCACAAATGTTCCTGATTTCAACAGATGTCACTCTTTTTTGTCACAAAGTTATCCATGCCCCCACACAAATTGTGTGTCTTCTCATTAAAAAGCAAAGGATTTTTCCATCATTCTTGTAAATCCACTCCATTGACAGGTGGAAAGCAGGACAATGGAAGAGTTCTTCTGTTCATGTAGAGATCTCCACTGCAGCAGTTAGATTGGTTTAATTGCATATCAGTAACATAGCCAGGCTAACATAAGTTTTAGATGTAGAAACCAGGCCTAACCAGAAAAGAACTTCATTTCAAGAAAAATTTCTACATTTTGAAATGAGGCCTTCAGAAAGTTTTATAGAAAATTTGACTCTCTATAATCCACTGGTTAAGGTGCTGACCTAGGAGATCCAGGTCAAAATCTAGACGCTGGACAGAGAAGTAGTTGGATCATACTTCAATGTCATGGATACCAGACAGTCAAAGCCAAGTTCTGAGATTTTCTGGCAGCAACTGTTCTTATTTAGACTAGGATTGTGATGTGCTGTATCCATGTATGTCCTTATGGTATGATTTGTGTATCTTTTATATCCATCCTAATAGCACAGGGGCATGTCCACACGCACATTTTAAATCAAAATAACACTCGTTATTTTGATTTAAAAATGTTTATGCCCAGACAATGTTTCCCTATTTCAAAATAAGGAGCTCCCTTATTTTGAAATAAGGAAAATCATTTTGATATAATAAAACCTGGCTTAATATTGAAATGAGGGCTATTTTGAAACTGTGCTTTTGAAATAATCCCATCTGAATTTGTTATATCAGTATAAACCACATATCAATGTAACAGTTGACCTTCCTCCCAGGGTGCATGGCACCCTGGAAGGAAGTCCCACCCCCCCCAACAACCTGATCAGGGAGGGAGGGGCGGTGCAGGGGGGCATGGGGTTGGGGAGCCAGCTTGCCCCACTTGCCGGGCTCACCGGTAGCTAGTGGGGCAGCCAGTATAGGAGCCATCATGCCCGACTTGCTGGGCTTGCCAGCAGCTGGCAGGGAGGCTGGTACAGGAGCTGTCATGCCCCACTACCCAGGCTTCTCCGTACCTGGCCGGGCGGATTCTGTGTCTGGTGGTCTGCGGACTCCTGCTTCCACCCCCCCTACAAGCTCTAGGTTCTGTGGTACTTTCCCTCGGAGGTGGGACAGGGGAAAGCCGGGGCCATGGAGTGTGGGCTACAGAGGAGGCAGCAGCAGGGAATTGGGACTGTGCAGGGGGCATTTAGGGACACAGAGTGACTGGGTCCATGGTGAGGGCAGCAGTGGGGGCCTATAGGGAGCCCCAAAATGTCTCTTTGCCTAGAGCCCAAATTTCCAAAGGCTGACTCTGTATAATGCTACCTTCTTCAGGAGGACCTGTGGCCTCCATAAATAAGCAAAACTCTTGTATTACAGACCAACAAATATATTTTTTGCATGAGCTTTCATGGGAGAACATCCTGCTTTGTCAGACAAAATCACATGCAATAAATAAATTTGTTAGTCCTTAAGTCCTCATTTGTTTCACTGAACTAGACTAACATGGCTACTCCTTTGGATCTTTTGTATTAATTATATTTATCTACACATCATTTTGTTACCTTTAAACTTTAAATTCATTCCACGGCTCCTAAATGGAGAAGCTATACATTTACTTGGTTTACTGACATATTAGGTGCATAGTTTGTCAGCTGGAGTTTGTTGAATTTAGGAGAATTTAGTCTTATCTGGAGAAGGAAGGGCGTCCTTGAGCATCAAAGACTCTGTCTCCAAGAAAGAAGATATTTACATAGTATTTACATACTGTAGATATCTATGTTCTCATCATGAATTATGCAAGATTCTGCATACAAACTGGCATGAATATACTGAACAGGAAAAAAAATGCTGCTTAAGTTTTAGATAAAAATATCATTTGAATTTAGAGTCAACATACTAAGTATTTTTCTGATATTAGATAATCATTTATATCATTTTATGAATAAGTAGGTTGCTGTGATACCCAAGTTGTAGTAAGCATCCTCCAAAGATGGAAGATGTAACCTTTTCTCTATATTGATTACCATTTCAAAACAAGTTTTTTTTGTTTTTTGTTTTTTTTTTAAATCTGAACATAGAGTTTGAAAGAAAAGAACACAAAGATATGTCAGTTGTAAGTCATAGGACAGTACCATATCAATCTTTTAAAATTTATTTTGTAACCCCCACAGCACATTAATTATTTTTATATTAAGTTAATTAATGAGGGTTTTTGTTTTACATGAACGTTTCTTATACATTTTTATAGAAGATGCACAATAAAGAATATCTTAACCATACTTAAGTGCCAAAATAAACAGAGTCAAGAACTAGATTTTGATCTCTCTCTCTAGTTGGTTTTACTCCTGATTTACATTTAGCAGAAGCAGAATTAAGCTCCAAGTGTTGAAATGGGCCTTACCCTCATTTTTCTCAGTTACCAAAGGACTATTACATATAGATAATCCTATAGGGTATGTCCACATGTCTCTTTTATTTAGAAATAACGCTGGTTATTTTGAAATAAAAGAGATTAGGTCCACACAATGTATTCTTATTTTGAAGTGACGGGCTCTGGCATTTGAAAATAAGAGCCAACATTTCAAAATAGCTTTAACCTTCTTTAAATCAAAATGGCTGTTATTTCAAAATGGTTATTTTGAAATAATGCTGTTTGGACATGTTATTTCAAAATAACCGTTACTTCAGAATAACACTTTTGCCCTTCTCCTTCCCAGGGTGCCTTTCTTTTAGCCTCTATTGGGTGGGGGCATGGCCCAGGGAGGGGGCCATGTTGCCACACCTCCCATGGTGCCCCTCTCCTAAAGCAAAATAGCAAGTCCTGTGTTTGAACATGCTATTTCAATTTGAGCTTTTCCCTTAATTCAAATTAACATTTTCTTAATTTGAATTAACTTATTTCAAAATAAGGACTTTATTTTGAAATAACTCATTTCAAAATAACTTATTTTGAAATAACAATGTACGTGTGGACATAGCCATATAAATTATACAGCTACTTTTTAAGTTCGGTATATACTATGGACAAAAGATGTTGTTTATTAAAGCACTATAATGATGTTGTGTTGCTGTAACATGGAGCAGAAGTTGCACTCTCACCCAAAATCAATGTTTTCTTGATACACAACATGCCACAGTAAGCTCAGACTGTAACACTGTTATCTGGCTGCTCAAAATTTGTGGTCAGCATATCATCCTCCATGACCCAACTCTAGGGGGCCTTTTCACCATGTGTTTCACACAAATTATGGAATATATAGCAGACACAGATAACTGTTAGTATGTTTTGTTTTGTCTTTTTGCTGAGGTTAAGCTAAGTGAGTAGACTCCTCTACCTTTCTTTTAAATTCCTAAATGAAGATTCCACAACCCTTATGCACTTGTTCAGTTTATTATTGATATGCTACTTATCACTGTCCAAGTGTCCAGCGTGTGACTTTATTTAGTGAGAGAAGCAGTGGATAGGCAAGGTTCCTCAGGATCATTATTGATATTTCATTGTCCCTAACTTTTATTTTTAGTCAGGGAAAATGTGCCTGCATGGATCTTTTTTAACAGATTGGAGTTCCTAAAGATATGCACATCATCCACCTTTCCAGACCACCTCATATTCTGATGTCAGTGAAAAGTCCCTTGTGAACAATACGGGCCAACAAGACCATTTAGAAGTATCCCTCTCATTTTTTGTACTCTGTGGTGAGGCGGTTCAGAGATAAGATAGGGATATGCATCCCATCTAAGGCCTTCCCACAATAATGGAACCACAGTGAAGCAAACCCATCCAGTATACCCCCAACATTTCCCAAAGTTAGTACCCTTTATAGCAGAAGTCTATTAATGGCCCTGAACAGCTGCATCGCAGTAACTCCCACACTGGATTTACTGAGTCCAAATTGATTTCCAGCAGACCAGTAATAGTATGGGGTTACATACATTTTAGGCAAGTTCCAAAGGGGCAGTTGTGTTAGTCTAGTAAAGCAAAAAAAAAAGCAAGGAGTCTTGTGGCAGTTAAAGACTAACAGATTTATTTATCTCATGAGCTTTTGTGGGAGAATGTCCCACTTCATCAGACGTGACTAAAGTCTCCCCAGGCTCCAGTTCTGTATTTTTCTGAGGCACCCCAAGAGGTATAAAATATCAACTCCTGCAACCACAGAGATTAAGAAAGAATATATGAACTCCAGAGCCTCAGCAGCCAGGGGACACCCTACATTAGTGCAAGGCCATTGCATTTCAAAAAGAAGTAATCACATAAAACTAGTGGTAGGCAGTTTCTTCCTACAAAATATAATAAAGTAATTTTTTAAAAAAGTAAAAGTAACAGACCACTCAACTGTTACAGAGTAATACAGGTTAATTATGTGCTGCATCAAATATTTCCTTCTATCAGTTCTCAGTATGTTTCCTTCAGTTTAACTGTATGTCCTCATGTTTATGTATTACAAGGAAGGGTAAATAAGAGTATACAATTTATTTTCTTGAAACATGTATAATTTATATAACTGTCACTTCTTTTGTGCCCTATCTCTAGATTAACTAGTCCCAGTAATTAATATGGGATTCCTTATCATGCCTCTGGTATTTGTATTCCTTATCTTATTCCTTCTATTTCTGGTTTATCCTTTTTGAGGGGATGGTCAGAATTAACACAGTAGTTCAAGCGGGGACATATAATTGATTTAAATAATGTAACTATAATATTTTCAGTATTGTTTTCTTTGATCCTTCATAAATCCTATCACATTTCTTTACTTTGATTCTATCACTGTACACTGAACAAATAGTTTCAGTGACTTGTCCACAGTGGCTTCCAGGTAATTCTCCTGAGTAATTATAGTTACATTTATGATCTGGTATATGAATAAATCATATTATTCTTTCCACTCTGTATTGCATTTCTAACTAGGAATTTAATCTGTCATTGTTCTGACCACTTCCTTATCTTTATTAGTTCTTCCAATTCCATGGTTGGGACTAACTTGGATATGTCAATTTTCATTAAAGTAACCTTTCATGACAATTTCCTGTTTTTTGTTTGTTTGTTTTGTATTACATGCACATTTATATGACACCTTTCGTTAAGACAAAAAAATCTATTCTTATTTATATCAGTATAAGTTTGGGAGCAAATGAAGAATCTGGCCTCAAGGGTTTAACTTTTTTTCCCTAGTTCATGCCATTTTGCTGTGTGTTTTAGTAGGTGATTTTAAAATAAATGTCCTTTTTTATTAATAGACAGAAGGAAATGAGTGGAAAAAACAGAGCGGGGGTTGCAATTGATCATCATATTCGGGGGTCAGAAAGGAATTTTCCCCCAGGGCAGATTGACAAAGGCTTTAGAAGTTCCTCTACCATGGTGCATGTCTCACTTCCTGGTGGCTTCTCTGGTCCTTTAAGTCTTTAAATCATGGTTTGAAAACTTTAATAACTTAGTCATATGTTAGAGAATTACTACAAGGTGGGTAAAGATCTATGGCTTTCCTTGTGGAGAAGATGAGCCTAGATCAGAGGTTGGAAACCCAAAAGACAAGAACTTTGTTGTTGTTGTTGTTTTTTGTTTAATAGACAAGGGCTTTGAAAGTTGCAGCAGGTGTAGCTTTCACCTGGCGCACCTGAGACTTTCCATCTTTCCCCCAGTCTGGCTGAAGACCCTTCCCCCATCCAACTCAGCTGTTCCCTTCTCCTCTTGCATGGCATGCTGGACCCCACAAGCCCCTGCCCAACTGCAGACCCTCTGCCCATGCTCCAGCACGGCATGCTGCAGCACCCCCATCCAGCATGGCTGTTGCACCCTCACCCATCTACAACTGGTCCTTGCACTGCACAGCTCCACTCCCCCTCCTCTAGTCCAGCTGCAGCAGTCCTTCCCCTCTACTCTCATCTTCCACTTTGCAGCCCTTCACCTCCATCCATTCTGGCTGTAGCCCCACCACTCTCCTCCACTCCCCAATCTCTTTCCCCAGAGGTCTGCGGACGTCCCTGCCTTTCTACAGCAGGTGTTTAGCCACCACCCTTCACCTGCCACCTGCTCTCATGGGGCCTGTGCGGCCCTCTATGCCCCATCCATTGCATAACCTAGCTGCATCTCCTGCTCTCACATGGCTGGCCAGCTGCAGCTCCTCACTGCCCCATTGCTTCTCACAAAGTCTGGTGGTTGCCCTGACGCAGGCTCCCGTGGGGCCTGGCCAGAACTGTGTAGCCAGCTGTGACCCGGGCCTCCTGGGGTAACCTCCCGAATATGCAAAGATCAGGACAAGCTGCAAAAAGGAGAGCAGATTCTCCCAGCACTGGTGGGTTACCTGGAGATAAACTCCCCCAACCAGTCACAAACAGTGCTTCTGATTCCCCACAATGGATATCAAGAAGCCACCGTATAGTATAGCCAGCTCCCTTTACTGCATTCCAGTCATCAGTCCCCAGTACAGCCACTAGGTCTGTTAAAGAAATAGGTTCTTCTGACCCCAAAGGGTCAGTTACATTACACAGAATGATATAGGCTTGAATCTTACCTAAAATACCACACTGCCAGCCAATCCTTTAGTAACTACAACTAAAGGTTTAATATAAACAGAAAACAAGCTACATATGAGAGATGTTAAAGGGTCCAAGTGAATCACATACATACAGATGATTTAGAGTCCAAAGAAGGTAAATCCTTGTTTCACAGCTTCAGTTGTTAGAAATCCAGTTTTAAGGAATAGAGATGAAATAATCCAAGTGCAGAGTTGTTCTGATCCTCCCCATGAGAATTAGCAAGCTGGTTTCCAGGCCAATGCTGGCTGGGATCTCAATCCTGCTACCCAAACTTTCCCTGAGAAGCTTGGCCAGATGTGAGATAAAGGAATTCTGTTCCCACTGTCCTTTTATAATTGTAGCTAGCAAGGTGGGTGTTTGCGTCAATTCTTCATGTGGGCTTTGATGACAGCTCCCAGGTACTTTCTTAAGAGGAGCATAGTAATGCTTATTGCCCTTTGAAGTAAAACCTTCACCTCCTGGGCACCCCAGGTAATTAACTGCATCAGTACCATTAACAGACAGTTTACACTGGTACATCAAAGGGCCATTTAGATGTTAATGTTCTCTCTTGACCCCTTCCAATAGAACAATGGTGACAGATAGGGAAGCACTTCATTCACCTTGTTAACCTCTAACAGGATACATGTAAACATCATCAAGAAACCACTAGTGATAAAAATGCATATCAAAGCCCTAGCCTACTTGTAACACTACCATTATATTTTCCTGTAACATATCATTAAAGGTCAGGTTTAGGTCATGTATTTTACAAAGATGGCTTGGCCTTTTCAGGCCTAGCATGATGCCAGCCCTCCTGGCTCCTGGCATCCCCCCATGCCCAACTGGCCCTTCCAGCTCCTGGCAGGCTCCCCCACCCATGCAGCTGACTCTCCTGGCACTCCCACCCAGCCCTGGGACAGTGCCAACATCTTTACAGCTGGCCTTGAAGCAACCCCATTCCCAGCAACTGGTGTTCCTCCTTGCACAGATCCATGAGGCTAGCTTGCCCTCCGCTCCTAGCATCCCACCACCTGCCAAGCCACCTAGCCGTTCTGGCTCCCAGCAGATCCCCCCCTACACTGCAGCTGGCCATCCCGGAGCCCCCAGCCCAGCCCTGGAATGGCACTGCCTGCCAGTGGCATATCAAGGCTATCTGGTGCCTGGGGCCAAGAAATATTTGCCTCCCCCCTGCCCTGGGCAGCCCTTCCTCTCATAGGGCAGGAGGGGTCCCAGCCGCTGGGACCCCTCCTGCTCTGTGTGGAGGGTGAATGAAGAAGGGAGGGGAGCATGAAGCAAGGGGGGGAAGCAAATATGACAGCCCCAGGGTGCCAGATAGACTCTGCCAGGATCCAGAGGGTACCAGAGTCGAATTGGAGGGGTTCCAGGCTGGGTCAGGCTCCCCAGTTTTGGAGTGACAGTACCAGCGCCACATCCGCCCTCTCATTGCATGGGTCAGAGGCAGCTGTGTCTGCACCCCAGCCCCTGGTGCTGTGGGGATGGGGGAGGCAATTGGGGCCACAGGCCACACCATCCTTCCTGCGCTCTGCTGCTACCTCAGAGCAGCATTCCTTGATGCTCTGCCTGCTGCCAGCCACCCACCCCTTGCCCTGGAGTTGAGACTGCTTTGTCCCGGCCCCTCAGTGTGGAACAGAGGCTGCCTTACTCCCAGGCCCTGGAGAGAGCCCATTCAGCATTGAATGATGGGACCCAGGTCTGAACTGGCCTAAACTCTGCCAAATGCACCCTCTCCAGGGCCCCACTCCCAAAAGCAAGCAGCCTGCACTGGCCAATGTTTGAATCCTAGTGAGGGACAGCCAACCAGGGACAGGTATGGCAGCCAGGAATCCTGCTCCGTGTCAGCAGCGGAACAGAGGGAGGGCTGCGGAGCCTCTGGCCATGGTCACTATCCCTTCCTCCAAAGCACCAGCACTGTGGGACGGTCACGTGGCAGCCTCTGGCCCATATGGTGGGAAGACAGAGGCCGTGCCGGTATGCCAAAACTGGGAAGCTTGGGCCAGCCTGGAGCCCCTCTAATTTGGCCCTGGTGCGGGGACAGCAGGGCACCCCTCTTCAGTCTGGCGCTCCATGGAGCAGCAAGGTAGCAGCTAAGGAGCCACATGCAGCTCCAGAATCATGGGTTGCTGACCCCTGGCCTAGCCAATCATATCGGTCCCTTCTGACATTCAAGTCTATTAGGAAGGAATTGTTCCATCAATATCTGTTATTCTGGTTTTGCATATTAAAGTGGTCTGTGATGGATTGGTAGAAATCACTTAAAATTAATGCTGCACACCCAAAAACACTGTCAGAAGTACAAAAAAAAAAAAAAGACAGGGCTTCATTATAATCTACCCTAAAATTTGAAATCTATAACTAGTGCACTTCCTAAGAGACAGAGGCTGTCAAGAATCACTTTTCAGTGAGCAATAACTCGCTTATGGGTTATGTGATGGACCTCTCCCAATGCTCACTTATGCTGAGATTATGTAGTATTTATTACTGAAGAAGACTTACAGTTCAAGGCTACTACAATAAAATTTGTATATACTAAATTCAGTCCCCAAAATCGTAAAATTGCTTGCAAAGAAATAAATAGTGGTTTTGTGGGGGAATTGGAAATAAAATGAAGAGTCTTACTTGTATATAGGCTTGCATTTCAACTGTCATTTCATATTTGTCATGTTTTTCTTAACAAGAGGAAGCTATCATTTCTCTAGATGGTTGAAGTAGAAAAGAGAATGAGATGACTCCTTGTGATTTGGACACCTTACCAGTCGGGAACATAATTTATTATTTTCATTATACGTGGGTGTTATCTGACTATTGTTGCTATGGTTTCGTTATTACTTGCAAGCTCCATTTGTCTGAGTAGTCCCATAAAGGATGTCTTTTATAGTATTGCATGAACTACAATGGACTGCAACACCCATAGATAATATAGGCTATGACACAGTGGTTAAGTATACTATTACTTTAAGCCTAGGAGAACTTTCTATTATTATTTGTAGTACGCTTTTCTCAAAGCGTCTTTGTTGTTCCATTTGGGTGAAGAATTCTTCTCCTATATGCAAAACCCCACTCTGTACTGTATATATTCACATGGTTAAAAGAATGTATGTATTAGAAAGAAGGTCTGTATGAATGGCTTAAAACAAAAATTAACACCATGCAGAACTTTCATACTTATGGGCTTGAATATGGAAACAGAAGTAGCTTCTTTGCCCACCTATTTTGGTTTCATCTCATTTTCACTGAAAATACACTATCTTTCTCATTTTTTTACTGTTTTACTAAATTGATTTTGGTTTTATAATGGAACTTGCAAGAGTTTTTATTTATTTACTTATGTATGTTGTGTTACTGTAATGAAATTAGCTGGTTTCACTTTCAGTTTTCCTTTTGCCATGTTGTGTTTAAAAGGATTCTAAACTTATAGCTTGTCTATAGCAAAAATCTTAGATAAGAAAGATCCAATTGTAAGTAGCCAAATAAATTCCCACTGAAATCAAAATAAAGCATTCCACCTCTTCAGTGGGTATTGAATCAGGCTCAAAAGGCAAATATCTTTGGGAGGCTAGATAGCCAATGACTGCAGATTGACTAGTGTTGTCAGTATCCCTAGGAACCAGGAAGAGAGCATGTAGGACTAAATAGATTGCATAAGAAAGTCCATAGTGGTCAGATGAATGATCCGTCTAGTCCAGTATCCTATCTTCTAACAGTGGCCAAAACAAGGGGCTTCAGAGGGAATTAATAAAATACGTAATCATCAAGTGATCCACCTTCTGCATTCTTAGCCACTGGCAGACGACAATCTCTGCCTATTCTGGGTAATAGCCATTGATGGACCTCTCCATGAATTTATTTAGTTCTATTTTGAACTGTGTTACAGTCTTGACCTTCACAACATCCTCTGGCAATAAGTTCCGTAAGTTGACTGTTGTGTGAGGAAAAGAAAATCCTTCTATTTATTTAAATTTGCTGCCTATTAATTTCATTTGATGACAGTTTTTGTGTTATGCCAAGGAGTAAGTAACACTTTCCTGTTAATTATCTCCACACCAGTCATAATTTTAAAACCCATATCACATCTTCCCTTTAACTATCTCTGTTTGAAGCTGAAAAGTTCCAGGTTTATTATTTTCTCCTCTTATGGAAGCTTTTCCATTCCTTAATAATCTTTTTGTTGCCCTTTTATGTACCCTTTCTAATTCCAGTATATATATTTTTGAGATTGGGTGATAAGATCTGGACATATCATGGATGTGTCAGTATTTTCTGGTTTGTTACCTAGCCCTTTCCTAATGATTCCCAATGTTACCCTAAGTTTCTTGAGTGCCCCTGCACATTGAGCAGATGTTTTCAGAGATCTATCCACAATGACTTCAAAACCTCTTTCTTGAGTGGTAACAACTAACTTAGAACCCTCAATATTATATTATCAGTGCATGCTTTGCAATGCGCATTACTTTTTATTTATCAGCAATGAATTCTGTCTACCATTTTCTTGCCCAGTCACCCAGTTCTGTGAGACATCTTTGTATCTCTTCACAGTCTGCTTTCTCTTCACTATATTATAGAATTGCAAGGCTGCACAGGAAAGATAGCTAAGTACACGCTACACCAGTTGTATTGATATGACAACTCCCATTGACCATTTGCTTCCTCACAGGGGGGAAAAAAAAAAAAAAAACTTCACAGATTAAGATGGCATAAGATTTCTAGACATCCCTTCTTAAGCCATGACTCTTTCATCATGGCTATGAGTCAGCAGTGGGCTCTTGCTCCCATAAAGGCCAATGGCATTCTGGGCTGCATCAGAAGATATGTTGCCAGCAGCTTGAGGAATGTAATTGTTCCCCTCTATTCGGCACTGGTGAGGCTGCATCTCAAATACTTTGCCCAGTTTTGGGTTCCCCACTACAAAAAGGACGTGGACAAATTAGAAAGAGTCCAGCAGAGGACAACAAAAATGATCAAGGGGCTGGAGCACAAAACTATGGCTATGTTCACACAGGGCAGGCTTGTTTGGAAACAAGACGTTTCGAAACAAGCTGTTTCAAAATAACATGTTATTTCGAAACACCTTATTCCGAAGGACAAAAACCTTGTCCTCGAAATAAGGGAGCGAAATAGCAGGTCCACAGTGTGGACCTGTTATTTCGCTTGGGGAGGGGACTGCAGGCACCACGCCTCACCTGGAGCATCCCCTGGCCACGTCCCAGGCAGGAGCAGCTGTGCCGGGGCTTCCGGGCAGGCGCTCACTCCAGCCCCGGCAGCAGTGGGCTCCAGCCATGCGCCAGGGCCCGTGCCGCCAGGTTTGGGGGCAGCCGGGGCTTTAAAGCCCCTCGGGTGAGGCGCCCCGCTGCGCCTCTCCTGGCGGGTGCCTACAGGAGACTGCAGGCACCCTCCAGGTGAGGCGCGGTGCCTGCAGCCCTCGGCAGGCACCGGCAGGGTAAAGTGCCCAGCTGCGCTTTACCCCGCCGGTGTCTGCAGCCCTTGCAGGCACCCCCACCTGAAGAGCTGGGCTGCTTCAGGCAGGGGTGCCTGCAGTCCCCCTCTGCTGGCCAGGGGTTAACCCTCAGCACCCTGGCCAGGGTGCTGAAGGACGGTGGCCCTTCCTCCCAGGGTGCTAAGCACCCTGGGGGGAAGGGTCAAATGCTGTTTCGAAACAACTGTTGTTTCGAAACAGCATGTCCCGCTGGCATTGTTTCGAAAGGAGTTGTTTCGAAACAACTCCCTTTTGAATCAAAAGCAAGTTCAAGCTGTTTCGAAAGAACAGCTGCATTTCAAGACAAGCAGTTTGGCCGTACATCGTGTGGCCATGGCAGTTCTTATTTCGAAGCAACCCCTGTTGTTTCGAAATAAGAACTATGTGTGAACATACCCTATGAAGTGAGAGGGTATGTATACACTGTGTGTTTAAGTCAACTTAAGGGCCCTTAAGGTGACTTAAACAAATCCCTGTCTACATTGCAGGGCAATAAAGTTGACTTTAGCATCAGGTAAAGTCGACTTTATTACTTCCTCTTATGAAGTCCACTTTACAGTTAAGTCGACTTAAGGCAATGTGGAGGGGAAGTCACCTTAAGTCGACTTAATTGGCCTCCCAACCCCAGAAAACATGGGGATGGAGGCTGGCTAGAAGGCAGAACACAGCTGGGAGCATTCCCAGCCGTGTGACCACAGCCAAACTCCCCATGTTCCCTGACTGATCTCCCCCCGTTCTGAGCTGGACCGGGCATCACAGCCCAACCCGGCATTTCCCCCATTCTCAGCCAGCTCTGCATGTCTCCTCAGTTCTTAGGCCGACCTCACGGGTCTCCCCCATTCTAAGCCCAACTCCACGTCTCCCACTTTCTTTGCCCAACCCCGCATGTCTCCCCCGTTCTTAGCCTGGCCCTGCATATCTCCCACTTTCTTTGCCCACCCTGCATGTCTCCCCCATTCTTTGCCCACTCTGCCTGTCTCACTCCTTCTCTGCCCAAACCTGTGTGCCCCCCCTTGCCCTTCTCAGCCCAATCCTCAATGTCTTCCCCTTCTCTGCCCAAACACCTGTCTCCCCCTTGCCCTTTTCAGCCTGACCCTGCCTGTCTGTCCTCCTCTATGACCAACTCTGTGTGTCCCCCCTTCTCAAATGACCCCCCTGATATTGTTGTAAAACAAACAAGGAGTCCAGAGGCATTGTTTAAGACTAACAAATTTATTTATTGGATGAGTTTTCATGGAAGAAAAATCCCACTTCATCAGATAGTTTGAAAATGGGGGAATTTACAGAATGGTAGGAAATAAATGCAGGGGAGTGTAAGACATAGGATCAGGTCACACTCTAACAGCAAATCAAAGCTGTTGTTAAGATTCAAACACTGGGAAATAGCACATGGAAAGAAAGAAAGAAAGAAAGAAAGAAAGAAAGAAAGAAAGAAAGAATTAGATTAGATTAGATTAGATTAGATTAGATTAGATTAGATTAGATTGTGTGACTATGGATTTTTTTTCCCCATTATAAAAGGTGATTTGACTTCTCCTTTCTCTATGTGCTGTTTCCTGGTATTTACATCTTAACTACTGCTGTGTCTTGCCCCTGCACTGGCAGTTGCCCTGCAGCACCTGTTGCAGAGCCAGAGGAGTCAGGGCAACACAGGGAGGGTGTGGAGTGCTGCGCTGGCACATCGCTGGGCTACATCAGGCTCCTTGGCCTCCGTGGGCTCCCTGTTGCCACACACAGTATGGAGGGTGGCATGGTCACTCACTTCCTGTAGTAAGAGAGTGGCCAGAAGAGAGGGGCACTTCTGCTGTGGTGCACTGTGGGCCAGGTACCCACAATGCACCACTCCTAAGGTGACCTAGCAGCTGCCAGTGTGGACATAAGCAGTTTTCTGGCATTTTGAGTGTCAACGTGATAAGGGGATTTGATAGTAACCTTCAACTACCTGTAGGGATGCTTCAAGGAGGATGGAGGTCAGCTGTTCGCAGTAGTAACAGAGGACAGAACAAGGAGCAATAGTTTCAAGTTGCAGGTGGGGAGGTTGAGGTTGGATATTAGGAAAAACTTTCTTACTAGGTGAGTGGTGAAACATTGGAATGGGCTGCCTAGGGTGGTGGTGGAATCTCCAGCTTTGGAGATGTTTAAGGCCCAGCTGGACAAAGCCTTGACTGGGATAATTTAGTTGGAGTGGTCCTGCTTTTTTGGCAGGGGGTTGGACTAGATGACTTCATGAGGTCCCTTCCAACCCTATGGCTGTGTTCACACACAGGGGGTTATTTTGATATGGTTGTTTCAAAACAACTTGTATTGAAATAACGCCTTATTTTGAAATGACTTATTTCGAATTAGGAAAAAAGTCACTTCAAAATAAGGAGAAAAGCCAGAATCTAAATAGCAATTCCGGACAACAGTTATTTCTAAATGACTCACCGTCATTTCAAAATAACACGTTCAGACGATGGTTGTTTCAAAACAAGTTGTTTTGATACCACCGTTGTTTCAAAACAACACCTTCGCACGGAGTTGTTTCGAAACAACCGTTGCGAAACAACGTTGTTTCGCCCACAGACTAGATTTAGCTTGTTTTGAAACAACGTGGTTGTTTCGGAACAATGGTTCCAGTTGTTCCAAAACAACCGTGCGTCATGTGAACAGCCAAAACCTTATTTCAAAACAACCTCCGTTGTTTCAAAATAAGTAGGCTGTGTGAACACAGCCTATGATTCTATGATTCTATGATCATTCTTAGCAAAAGGCAGGGATATAGAAGCTTAAGAAGTTTGAGGAAACTTGGATGAAAGGAAGAAGAGACTGTTTTTTTTTTTTTAATAAATGTTAAAGCTGGAGCATGTATTAATATACAAAAAATAATTCCTATATTATTGAACATATGGAATTATATTCCCATACATTTTATCTATATGATCTACAACAAAACTATAATATAGGAATATGAATATTTTGCTTCTAAAAATCCATTTCACAAAAACACATTTTCCAGTGTATTTAACTTAATCAAAAAAATAATCCTTTTACTTATTTCTCCCAATGGACACTTTCTTCCTATTCTCTTTGTTTTAACCACTGGCACATATTGAATCCTCATGTCTATTTGGTTTTCATATCTTATTGGAACTAAGAAAAGGAAACAAACTCTCTCTGAGTAAGATTGTTAAGTTTTTAAAACTATTTTTCCTTAGCTACACTCTTTATATAGAAAAGCTGGGCCTGCAGGATATAAACCAGATGGAAGAAAAAAAAGTTGGGTAAGCTGTTTGTGTCCTGACATTCAGTATAGATTCAGACAGTTTCTGATGGATTTGCATAACTGTACTGAACAACGTATATAATGATGTAAATGGCACCAATATGACATATGCTTAAAGTTCCATGTATACATAAATAAAACATATTGAAATGCCTGCTGCTTAGCCCAGCTGTTTATTTCTCACAGTGCACAAATGCTAAAAAGTCACATAATTTTGCTTCCAGAGTGTTTTCACATTGCATTTGAGCCATAAAGCAATTAGCAATCTTAAATCAAAATTTACTTTTTGAATTAAGATTGAGTCCAATGAGTGAAAAGATGGCTTTGAGCCAGGAGAGATATAGAACTTTCCATATGGAGGTTGTAAGACAGAATATTCCACATTCAGTCATGCACATTTCTGGAAATGTTGATTATTACTGTATGGATGGGTTCATGAAGAGACCAATCCAAATGTTACTGAAGCCAGTGGGAAGACTCCTAATGAGATCACTAACTGCACTGGACCCAAAATTCACTTCCTCTGGTTTGCTCATAGTCCAGATGAATAATTCAGGATAAATATGGCATGAAAAATATTGTGTGGCTGACCAAAAAGTTACACTAAGTAATTATTCAATAACTTAAAAAGCTTAGTTATGCTGATGGGGTTAGGCAATAAACCATAATATGCTACCGTAGTTTTATACAGATATGGAAACAGGCATATGATTCTGTGGGCGATATTGGTATTCTAGGCTATGTTTACGTCTGCTTTTTTAGTTCAGACTTCCTAGTCCAAACTAAAAAAGTCTGAGGTTAGTTTGAAGTAGCCCCGGGCTGGTTTGGACTAACCATGGCTTTTTAGTTCAAACTAGCCACACATCCTAGTTAAAACTAACTTTTTAGATTGAACTCAGATGCGCTGCTAGTTCAGACTAATGGTTTAGTTTGAACTTTTTTTAGTTTGAATTAGCCATTAGTCCTGGTCTACATTGTGCTTAGTTCAAACTTAGTTCAAAAAAGTTTGAACTAAGCATTTAGTCTGGCCTAGCCACTTGAACTTATTAGTTCAGTCTAAGCTTTGTCTAGTCCACACTAAGAAAATTTTAGTACATACTAGCCAAAGGCTAATGTAGACCTGGACCAAATTAGCCTGGACTAAGCTTGCTTAGTCTGGACTAATTGGCTAGTGTAGACATAGCCCTAGAGAACAGAGAAGTGACATATGAGAGGCTGTTAGCACTTTCTACTGGATCGGTGATTCCTCGTGGCATTACTGGGGAATTTCTCAAATGACTTTGCTGCCTGCGGCCAGTCGTCTGCCACTTTTCATTAGGCTGCTTAGCCCTCCAGCTAGGCACATGTCCATAACACACAGACCCCTCAATTCAGGGGGAAGTTTCACTGGCCTGGATTGGCCACTTTCCAGTCTGTGGCCACCATTAGTCCATCATTGCTACATTGGTGGTCTGTGGGAGGCAGAGAGGACCTGGGCTTGCCAATTCTCTGGGCTGCCAGTCAATTCCCTTAGCTTCCTCCCCAGAGCCCCAGTATCTGGTCTGCCCTGGAATCAAGGAACTGGCTCCCACCACATCCCTACAGTTAACCATTATGCTGTTCAGGGTGCTGACCCCACCAGCCAGCTAGGCAGCCAACCTTCTTGCTTGAGCTCCTCTGAGGAAATGCCCGCTGTTCCTTTGCCTCTCACTTTTATACAGACCCCATGGTCCTGAGTGGCCTGTCAGTGCTGCTGCCCATTGGCTGCAGTTCCCAGGGCCCTTTTAACTCCTTATTAGTCAGTGTAGCTTCCACATCACATGCCATAACAATATGTTATAGGTAAGTTATCTTTTTGCTTTGGAATTTGAATGTATCCCTGAACTATGTCTAGGGAAGTCTTACTGAGACCATGGGCAGAAATAAACAGCTGTCTCGGTCTTTAGCTTATTGTTCAAAGATGCATAACCTCCACAGCCCTGATTGGTTAGAGAGCTTCCAGGACATCCTGGTAGTACTTCCACCTGCCAGCTACTATAAATGGAGAACAACAATGACATTTGAAATTACATAAGTTGGTGGACATAAATATCTGCTGCTGCTGCTTCAACACAGCTGATCCAGAATCTAGGGTTTAAAACTAGGAGGCTGGCATACTGCCTGAGGGGGTCACTACAGTTGTTCCCATTTTTCAGTCAAGAATCAGCCAGAGCCCAAAGGGAAGGGGGTGTCCTGATTTGTGATTCAGGGACTAGTGCTGAAAGGGCAGTTTGATTGTGCATGTACTGAAAATGTAACTGTTTGTCTGCCAGTAAGGGTGTTGAAACAATATCTGTGTGAATTCCTGCTGGCAAGTTAGCCACTCCACAATAAAGTGTGACATTTTGGAATAAACTATTAGAAAAGGGAGCTCTTGCCATAGTTCTTAGACATGTGAAAGGGACACAGAGATTTTGCTTTTCTAAAACTTGATGGGTTTTTTGTTTGTTTGTTTTAAATAGTACCATGATGTCCAAACATTATATGTTGCACATATTACCTCAGAACTTGTCCCTAGAGAGTATATGAAGTGTTAAAATAACTAACCATAAGGTTTATTATCAGCCACGGGGGGGGGAGACTTTCAATACTCAGATAAAGCTATCTTTAAGTGGGAATCATTTCTGAACCATGAGTATAGAATCTGGCCTTTATGATTGTATTCTCTAGATGCAGTACAAAATATAATGAATGTGCCATTTAATAATGCTAAGGGGAATTGTTAAAAGCAATAAGCATTAACCTACTTGTGTTCCCATTAAGTCAATGGTAAAATTCTGATTGATTTTAATGGGAGTAAAGTTATGCCAATTTTAGAGTGCTTTTGAATATCCCACCCAATATTAATACTTAGCCTATAGTTAACATTTTCCATATTAAAAGTCAGTTAACAGCAATCCTAGGTCCCGAATTTGGGATTTTTTTTTTTTTTTTTTTTTTTTTTTTTTTTTTGTATTTTTCATTGTATGACTTTAGGTTTTCCAAAGCACTTGCATCGATTTGTCATAATAGCACTAGCAAGGAATTGTCAGGAAAAAAAAAAAAGTTATGTTTCCAGATCATGGAACTGTATTTAAATACATCTAAGGAGGTGTAATTACTATACTCTGTGCTGGCCATTGCCATTGCTAAAAGCTTTGTGTGGTAGTGATGCCTTTGATGAATATTTAATTTAACTTAACAAACAAGGAGTCCTGGGGTACTTTTGAAGACCACCACATTTATTTATCACATTTTATGTGATAAATAAATGTGGTGGTCTTCAAAAGTACCCCAGGACTCCTTCTTTGCTTTGCTGAAGTAGACTAATGTGGCTACCACTCTGGAGTGTAATTTAACATATTGTCCCTAAAATAAAATAAAGCAAATAAAAATAATACATTTGCTTTCTCTCAGATATCTGCATTCACCATGACACATTCATACTAGTGGGAACTTCTCCTTAACTTTCAAAACTATTTGCTAGTTGATGAAATTTCATTTTTGTCATATTTTGAGAGCTATTGTACAGAAAAATCTAATAATTCCACAGTACACATACTTATTCAATTTTCTTATGTTTTATGACATTAGGGCTGGATCCTTCACAGTTTTTGTTCATTTATAGCTTTACTTTAACCTGATCTCCAAAGGCATCCTTACACTGCAAGCCCATGGCTGTGGAACTTGAGTCCATATTTGTAAGCCCAAACATATTTATTTAGAACTTTTGGACTTGGTTTTCATAGCTGCACTCAGGATTCTACACTGTTACACACACACTGGTCAAACTCACTTAAAGGGGTCCCTAGTGAATATTTTGAATGCATAAATATAAGTATTGTCAGGCAACCTAGCTGTCATCCCAACATCAAAACACCACTAATTAAGTAATAGCAAAATCAGTAACAAAAGCAATGACCAGTGTAAAGCAGCAAAACTAGTGCAAACAAATCATTTCTTACTTTTCAATGCCCTCTTTCTTTCTCCAGTTTTCTTTCCTACATCTAGGATGTTTTGTGTGCACTTGATGTTTGTTGCATGGGAGTGGAGGACTGCCATGGGTACATTTGGCCTGTCAAATTAACGTTCAGTCCTGGTTCATTGCTACTCAGACATGCTATTGACTAAGGTATCTCTGTTCTATAGGTCAGGATAGCATGAAGAAGGCTCCGGACATGGCACAGGAACATGAGGTCTTGTGGCCATCAGTGGAAGCATGATCTCAAACTGGTGTTTCTGCTGTGCTGTTTCCTTCATCCCTCAAACATGTCCTGCTCTTGAAAAACTGTGCTGCAAATCTCTCTTCATATGGAACAATTTTCTCCTCAATCTCTACTGCCTGTCTGTGCCTTTTGACTTGTTGTGAACCTTTTTCCCTATGGTACTGTATTTGCTTGTTGACCATGTCCACCATAAGTTCATCACAGAAACAAATCTTTGATCAGTCTATGAAAATTTTAAATCCCAGGTTTCTTCTGGCTGAGCTGCTGAAGTGAACAGGCCTGAAAACAAACATGAAAATTCATAGTCAGAATATGCCAAAAAAGGTTAATTACATCCTTAAAGAAAAAGTGCCTGTGGAATCTCAAGCCAAAAATGTAACTTGTAAAACTCAGTTTGAAATATTCTTGAGTAATACAGAGGAATGCTTTAATTCCCAGAAGTCCCATGTATTTAACTAAGTTAAGTAGAGTAAAAAGATGGCATACACAAAGGTGAGTTGAAATTTACAAATGCTGTATCTTTAAAAAATACTGAGCCATATAACCTGGAAGAACAATTCCTTCAGACATTCTACATTCTAAAGGAAATAGTAAGCCTAGGTTCCTGAATGGCATGGGGACATTGTATTGAAAGTGAAAATCAGAAAGCTACCAATGACTCATAGACTCATAGACTCTAAGGTCAGAAGGGACCAATATGATCATTTAGTCTGACCTCTTGCACAGTGCAAGCCACAAAACCTCACCCACCCACTCCTACCACGAACCTCAAACCCATAACTGAGCTATTAAAGTCCTCAAATAATGATTTAGACTTTAATACAGAGAATCAACCAGCAAGTGAGCCATGCCCAATGCTACAGAGGAAGGCAAAAAAAACCCCAGCATCCATGTCAATCTGCCCTGGGGGAAAATTCATTCCCGACCCCAAATATGGCGATCAATTAAACCCTGAGCATGAGGACAAGTCCACAACAGCCAGTCAAGAAGAACTTCTCTATAATAGCTCAGAAGCCACTCTATCAAATGCCCCTTCCCATGTCACTATCACACCCATCACCAGTAGTAAAAGACAGACAATGGCCAAGCTACACTGTCCATCATATCATTCCCTCCACAAACTTATCAAGCTAAGTTTTGAAGGCCTAAGCTTTTTGCCCCCACCACTTCCCTTGATAAATCAGCTGTGCACATCACAGCGGCTTTCAAGTGTACCATGGCTCAGCAAAACATCTATGAGAGGAGTAGGCTGCTGTCCTATAAAGGATGACTCAGACAGTACTCCTTTCCTGAAATGTGATGACCTTTCTGTAGAGCCCTGCAAATCCAGATATCCACTTTATATTCACACACAATTCACGTCCGTGGATACAGTGTAGATATCTGTGGATCATTTGTTGTCGATCATGTTTGGATGGTCAGTAGTTAGGCTACGCATAGGACTCAGCAGCTGATCAGTTATTAGGCAGGGCTTGTAAGTTTTCTGGGGTGGCAGGGACTCAACATTTCATGGAGGGCTACTGGCTCTACAACAAATGTGGATGTGGATATGTCTGCAAGTAAATCTCAGAGAGGAAGTGTGGGTTTATGGCAGGTTGCTCCCTAGTTCTGATCCAGTGTGTTGCTGTGACACCCCAAAGCTAGGTGCAGTACTGGCAGCAGCCATTCAAAATCCTCACAAAATAGATAGGACAATGGGGTGTTCCCAGAAGTCAAGTTCCCATCCAAGGCTATCTAGACAGTGCTTTTAAGCCACTTAATCTTCTCCCTGCACTGGTCACTAGTCTGTTGAATCCCAACAATGCCAGCTTATCTGCTATTTCTTGATACATATGGTAATTCTTGGCATTCTAATTGAAGTAAAAATCTTGTTTACTTTGTGCCACATGTTTACCAATACCCGACTGATCTAGTTACAAGCTTTGGCCTTGGCAATTACTTTTTCTTTTGGCCATAGCTAATGCAGACAATGGTTCAAGCTGTTTGCACTTCAATGGTCAGAACTGGAAGCTTAAATGTCAGGGAGATGTAAATGAATCAGTGGGTTGCTGTCATTTCCTGGATATTGATTTGCTATCCTTGAAATAGAAAGGCTAGGAACATTGGTCCATGGGATAGTGTTAAGTGAATTTCAGGCTGTAATGAGGTGAGTTCACACAGCAAAATGATGCGTTTTCGGACCAAAAGTATTGGGACTCGGGCCTGGGGCTAGAAGACTTACTGACCCAAGTCATTTGACCCAAGATTTGTATGTAAACAAGGGTTGCGCTAAAGACTAAGTCTGAGCATGGGCTTATATTTCAACATTACTCTAATAGGGTAGCGGCACTGTGGGCATAATGCAAGGAAATAATTATTTTTCATATAACTTGTCATTCTTACTTACATCTTTAGAATGGACACTAACCTAGTGAACAGCTCAGTTAGCAGGTGAAAGATATATATACATCCTGCACATAAGTTCATAGGCTATGTCTATACCTAAATCTTAGTTCAGGCTTAGTTAGTCTGAACTAAGTAGTTTGAAAGTTAGTTCAGGCTAAGGACTCTTTTTTTTTTTTATTTAAACTAACTTTTTGTTTGAACTAGTCATGCTTTTTTTTTTTTTTTTTAGTTCAAATTAACTACTTAGTTGGAACTAAAAATGTGCAGTTAGTTCAAACAAAAAACTTGTTTAAACTAAAAAAAAATGCAGAATTCAAAGTAGCCACTAGTTCCAACTTATTTAGTTCAAACTATCATGTCTACATTGTGCTCATTCAGATTTGAATATGCAAATAAGATTGAAGTGATCAATTAGTTTGAACTAACCATTCAAACTAACTAGTTCAAACTAAGTTTTGCTTAGTTTGAACTAAAAAAAAGTTCAAACTAGGCAAAACCTAGTATGGACTGGGTTCAAATTAGTTTGAATTAAGGCTCCTTAATTAAGGCTCCTTAATTCAAACTAATTTGCTAGTGTAGACATAGCCATAGACTCTAAGGCCCAAAGAGACCAGGTTGATCATCAAGTTTGACCTCTTGCATAAAGAAAATTGCAGCAGCTACCCACCCCCTCCTGTTATAAACTGCTAACCTATGACTGAGTTATTAAAGTCCTCAAATCATGGTTTAAAGACTTTAAGGTACAGAGATTCCATCAGTAAGTGAGCCACGCCCCATGTTACAGAGGAAGGGTCTACAAGACATAGGTTTGTTTGTTTTCTTTGATTGTTTATTTGTTTGTTTGGGAGGGAATAAGGATTGTTTATTTTTATAAATTCAGTAAAAGATAATCTTATCTAGGAATTTGTGCACACCAGAAGGTAGGAACCTAATATTTTCTACCTTATATTGACTGGGTCATGTTCTCCCTGCCAACTCTTGCATTTGCCATTGCCATCCAATAAAATCTCTGTTTAATATTTAAAAAAAAAAAAAAAAGACAAAACATTTTCAGAATCTTTCATTTCAAACTGTTGTGATCACCAATAAAGTCACCATTAATTTAGGAAACCTCACATGAATACTAAACTCAGATATTATGTCTTTCAAAAAATCTAAGCTCTACATAAATATCATGAAAGTAAAGGTATGCATTTTAGGCTTTGAGAAATGTGGGGATTCATATAGCATTTGTTGATGTATACCCTTGTTGCCTTAAGGACCATCACCTCTAGAAAGGATGAAATGGCAGGATCACCCATTAAAGTAAAAAACAGATCCTCCATGAGGGAGGTCCCCCTCAAAATTAGGACTGATTTCCTCTCTGCCAGTCGAAGCACACACACCTGAATAGCAGAGAGGCCACCACAGAGACTACCAACAGATTTCCAGAGGCTATTATATCTATTATTGGCTTCTGTACTTTGACCTTTTCCAATTCCTGTTCCAGAGTCCCTCATTTGCATTCTGAAATATCTCACTCTTCCAAAAGCTTATCTACAGATTGATACATAGCCCATCTAGTTGCACAAATCATCTTTTCCTTAGGATTATAAGCCTCTTGATTTTTCAACACTAAACCATTCAAACAACCTTCTGATCTGGGGTAGAAGTAACAGCAGGAAGCCATGGATCTGATGCCAAATTTTCACTTACTTGTTTTAGTAGGGATTTGTCAGCTAGATCTGGAGGTTTTGGCACATCTCTCTTTACCTCTGAGGTAAACCACCTTGTTTACACTTACAAAACATCCTTGGCTTGAGGAACTCAATTATTCAATCTTCTTCTCATCTGAGACCCTTTGTAACCTTACCTCAAATACACAAAATCACAAAGTCAGTTTTGGCTTCAAACTTCAAACTTTGCTTTCAGCTCAAAAATCAATGAAGTCAATAGCTTCCAAACTTCACCTGGAGCAGTGCCCACATTCTCCGCCAGTGATGAACTGGAATCAATTCACAAACCCGTAGCTGGATACAACATGTAATAACCATGCCAGGGAAAACTCAGATTCAGTCTCAGTAATGCAAAGCCATTTATTTGAAACAAGCCATCACAAATAAACAACAAAGTTCATCTAATGCCTCTCTGTAATGAGCCTCAATTCCCCAAGCATAAAGCTTCAGTAACTGTGCAAGCCCCATGAAGTATCCTTATTAACAAACAAAGCAGGTATAGCTGCCAGATCTAGGAGGCAGCTACTTCTCTTTTTCATTCTCCCTCCAGATACTTGATCTGGTTTCTGGATCCCTTAAACCTACCTCAAAGCTCTCTAAGTCCACAGTCCCTCTTCTGTCCAAGAGTATCACTAGCCTCTTCTCATATATGTGTGTGAGAGAGTCTACAAAGGTGATATTCATCAGTACCTGTATCCTTTTGTCAAAGGAGTCACATGTCCATAAATAGGCTTTGTTAATGTATCTAACATGTCGTGATTATTTCATAATTTGGGAAGGAGCTACAGATATTAGCTGACTTCTAGTTTCTCATTAACAACTCACATGCAGCCTAATGTTGCATTGTTTTAGGGCACTTGACTTGACTCGGGTAATTTAGTTCCAGAGTCACCACTGCCCATTTCAACATGTACACACTAGGTGAACTGGCCACTGGTTGACCGTGACCATTGATCTTCCATATCAGCACAGCTACACACTAAGGGCTTGGATTACACCTGCATTGTCATATTAGTACTAAGTACGAGTTCAGCCTATTCAGAGACTTCCAACTCTCTAGTCCTAAGGAGACCGGCTCCCAGCAGCACAGTGGTTTTCAAACATTTTTCTCAAGACACAATTGAAAAAAAAATTATTCCCATAACCCAATAATTACATCTTTTGGCAATGTATTATAGTCTTTTATGAGCAACACTAGGAAGCACCGCAACTCAATCCCAACCTGTGGTCCGAAAACCACAGCTTTAGAACTCAGATTTACCAAATTTGTACACTACAAGACTATATAGCAATTCAACACCATCAAAGCACGCTTCACTAATTTGAAACTGGTTTCAAACAAGTGTGCCAGAATAACCTGAATCACTCACTGATCGATTTCTTCCCTTTTACTTCTAAGGTGATAGTCCTTCTTTCTTCATCTTTTCTTTCTTGTAAATTATAAACACTTTGTTACCATGTCATATTTAAATATAGTGTCTGGCACCAGTCCTCATTGTGTCTTTGAGCACTACTATAATATAAATAATAAGCTTTCCCCCTCTCTTTGGTAATTAAAATATTCCTAGCAAGGCAAGACCTTATAGTTACTTTGTTGATCAAGATAGATTTGGTTCTCCATTATTTGACTGGAGACAGTGATGGCATATCTTTTTAAGATTCAAGGCACAGTAAGGCTGATCTCAAGAAAATGGCACAAGGAAACAACATTCCAAGGTGAATCTATAGTTCATATAAAAATAATGTTAAAACTCTATGTCTAAGACCTAGTTAAGAGTAAGGTCGTAGTAGAGCTGAATTGAAAAATTAGTTTGCAAGATTTAATCTCAAATGAGATTAAATGGTGAATGAAAATAATGCATGAGACAAGCTTTTACAAGATTTTAGACATAATGGATCCAAATGTTATGATTATAACCTTCTTGTGGGTCTCTACTATTTGGAAATATGTTGGAAGTAGATGAAAACCAGAGTCAAAGCCCTAGACAGGGAATAAACAGGGAATAGACAGGGAATATTGGGGAATAAAAATTCAAATCCCTCTGTTTGTCCTTGTATTCATAGATTCACAAATCCATCTCTTCATAGAAGTAAGGGCATATATTCCTATAATACAGGTTGAAATCTCGTATTGTGACTCAAGAAAAGGTAGACGTTAATCAGTTTGGTGTTTCAGTTGAGGTTTGGCCAGTTGGCAAGTCCTTCTGGCTACTTAGAAAAAGATTTGCCACTCCTATTAATTAGTTTTATATGCAGTCACATTTTCAGAATGAATAACATGCACATTTGTGTTGTTTTAATCAATGTGTGATATGCATTGTATGCAAAAAATCTCAATCCAGGAAAATTTCAGAAAAGAATAATAAAATATTAGCCTGATTCAGGGAGGGTTCAACAACATAGGATGTTTTTCTTTTAGAAAACTTTGACAAATGCCTTGTAACCATAGAAATGATTTCTGAGACAGCAGGAGTAGCCAAAATAGATTAAATTAATGTGCTAGGCTCCCTTTTTCACAGCACATTTCACTTTAATTGATTACACTACAGCCAAACTTAAATTACTAATATCAACACTGATAGAAGAAAATGAATATTTAATAAAACCCCTTTGTGTAGTTGTAATAAATTCATCTATTTGAGTAAGCTATAATTTGTGATAGGCATTTAAAGCTATTTTTTTATCCAGAACCCTCTGTTTAAGAGCTTATAAATACAAAGAACACAATAAGACAAAAACAATTTAACAAAGTAGGAAAAACAATTAACTCTGTGACATGATATACAGTATTTGCATGTTAGGATTCAATAACATACTTGATTCAAACAATGGATTTGTCAGCCTACTAGCATTTTAAGCATGGTTCTTCAACTGTAAGTGGCTCTCTGAGTAGCTGGACTTTTTTCTTTTTTAAAGGGGGGGGGACCTAAATGAATTAGGTGTCAACTTCAAAATGGGGCAGAATTAGTCAATAAAAACCTGTAATTTTGATTAATTGTTTATATGTGGGTACAAATCTATGGTTTTGTGGATACAAAAGCTTTTATTTGTTGATGCTCTTCATAGAATCGATATATATATATATATATATATATATCTTATGTTATAATTAGTGTTAGAATAATCAGTAGACTAAATATCTGAATAAGTTAAGTCTGGGGTCCAATCACAGAAGGAAAACTGGATCATAAGACATAAATACACATACACACCAGTGCCAAAGCAACTATAAATCTAATAAAAGCTGAATAGGTCCTCCCCTCCCCCAATAAAGGCAGAGCTCCATGTTACAACCAACATTGGAAGGCAGGGAATTTCACATTATGGAATTCTAGTTGACATTTTACATTCTTGAAGGGTAGGTCTAACATTTTGCTTTATATAAGCCATTGCTTACATTTTTATAAGATTTTAGCATTATAACAACAGAATTATGCCCATGAGACAACCGTCTTGTCCTAAACCCCCATCGACTTCAGCAAAGTCAGGATTTCAGTCATTATTACTACCAGGCATCTTCTTCTGATGGGGTGAGTACATATTAACAGATAAGCTTACCTGTTAATATGACAGTGCTGAGCACTCATAGTCCTTAATGCAAATGTATATGTTGAATTTTGTTGCATTATGCGTTCAAGTTCCCTGACTTTTTACAATGGACCATAGTCACTTTATCTTTTTTAATCTTCACGATAACCTGTTGTCTATCTTCTAAAGGGCTAGCTGTGTTAGTATAGTTCAGCAAAATAAACAATGAGTCTTGTGGCACTTTTAAAGACCAACAAATAAATTTGTTAGTCCTTAAAAAGTGCCACAGGACTCCTTGTTTGATTTGCTGTTTTCTATCTACTTTTGTGTTTCCTATTTGCAATTTAATAGCAAACAGGCATATTTTTTTAGTAAAACAAACAAAGACTCCTGTGGCACCTAAAGGACAAATTTATTTATTGCATGAGTTTTCAGGGGAGAAAATCCCACTTCATCAGATGCTTTGAAGATGGGGGAAGTTACAGAATAGGAGGAAATAAATTCAGGGAAGTCTAAATCATGGGAACAGGTCACACTGTAACAGCAAATCAAAGCAGTTGTAAAGAGTCAAACAGTGGGGAACAGCATATAGAAGAAGATGAGGTTAAATCACCTCTTGCAATGAGAGGAAAATACAAAGTCCCTAATCAGCCCTGAAACAATTTAATCAAATTTGCAAATTGACTGAACTAGACCAACATGGCTGCCCCTTTGGAAATTAGGCGTATTTTCAGAAGTTTTGCTGGCCTAATCAAATTGTCGTGTTCATGTATGTGTTGCTTCCCTTGCCATGGAAGGATGAACCCAAGGTTCAAATTCCTCTAAAGCACACAGAAGAATATGTTCTTACTTTGCCCTTTGCATGTATTTAAAAATTACAGTAGGGGGTTTACTTAAAAGTTGTCTTCTGCAAGATATGAAATTCAAATACAAATGAACAGACAAACCATCTCCTTTGTTTGCTCATTTTAGCTGCTTTATCTCATCAGTAATCTACAACTGAACTTTGTTGTTCAAACTTCACTTCATCTAGTTCATCCAAATGTAGATATTTCTGAGAATACTATTTTTCGTTTACTTTCTTCACAATTCCAACATTTTGAAGGAAAACTTAAGTGTAAAAATATTGTCTGTTGCTTTTTCCTTAAAATGTTTGTATTTTATTTTTATAGTAGATTAGAAAATTAAATTATTTATTTTTAAACATTTCCAGTTTAAAACTGAAAAAGTCATTTAGAGAAAATAAAATAAATAGCAATGTGAAAATCAAAAACTTGGGACACTGTGAAACAGTATAATAGAACAAAAAATGGATAGTTTGTCAACAGTTCTATTAGTTCCTTTTATTTTGAGCAGCTATATTAGTGACCAAGAATGTCATGATAGCTTCCTACATAATTTCTAAGGCACATCTATGCTATATTTCTATCTGTAAGAAAAAGTTTAAGCCTATAGAGATATTGTATCTCTGGAGCTATCTAGCTATGTCTACACTTAGAAGGTTAGTTCAAATTAATTTAATTCAAACTAATAATGATTAATTCAAACTAACATGGCCACAATAGAAACCCTAATTTGAACTAGCATGTCCATGCACAGGACTTGCTAGTTTGAATTTAGGTAGGGGGCACTATTGCATAGGGAAAATCAAGCTATGGCTAATTCGAACTAACACTTAGTTCGAATTAACACAGCTACATTTGGTTAATTTGAACTAATGAGTTTGAATTAACTGTCACTTCAAAGTTAAACCAGGTTTTATTACTTCGAAGTTAGCTTTTATCAGTTCGAATGAAGGCATTCCTTGGTTTGAATTAATGAAAGCTAGTGTGGCCATGCATTTATTTAATTCAAATTGATGCTCATTAATTCAAATTAAATTGTAAGTATAGACATATCCTCTGTTCTTCCCTACTGCTGAAGGGTCTCATGTCTATATAATAGAATTATCTGAAAGTAATGTGTGCGATAACGGTAATAAGAAAACAGTGATGGTTCAGAAAAGTTGGGGATATTAGTTGAAAAAGGCCACACTGAACTTTGGTAAAGTGCTGGGTACATTCTCAAATCACAGTAAAATGATGTATCAGAAAAACAAATATGTCTTGTCAAGAATGTCATGGAGGAAAGTAAAGAAAAAGAGTATCTGACATTTGCAAGCAACATAGCTAAATCTCTTTCTCTTTCTCAAGTTTTGTAATCACAGAGATGTTGCTTGTATCTTGAGTCAACCAAGTGAGTAGCCCCACTGATATCATTTGGACTATTCACATACACAAAATATTTGAAGTGCTTTATATTGGTAGATAACAAACATGTTAAACTATTTTGCTGTACCAGAAGCTAGTAGAAAATTAGCACCTCTGTGGCCACAAAGTGGTGAACAGAGAAAGAGATGTGGTATAAAATGATAGACTTTTGCTTTTTGATTTTCTGGTAATAGTGACAAAGCCCTGAAAAATCTAAAATATAGTTCCTAACAGTGCACAGTAAACACACAAAAAATTAATAATCAATTTAGTGAATATATTAATCAAGAATCAACAGGTTCAGTTATGAAACACACCAGTTCTAAGATTATGAAACTGAAGGTCAAACAATAAAGTGAGAAGGAAAGGAACAACTGATATTTTACTTAAAGAATATGAACAGTATGGTCATTAGAAATTATTTCTACCAGTTTATAGCAGTCAGAGGATCAAAGAAGAGAAAAGGATGATCAATTTGTGAACACGGTGTGGATGGGCTTTGAATTTTGGTGAAGCTTTGGCTTTGAATTTTGGAATTCATTGATACTTATATGGACTGTAGGCATTAATTTGTGATACAAGTTCTAAATAACATTCTTTGTCCATTATAAAATTACTGTCAAAACTTGATGATCCATAAATCTAGTGAGGCTGATGCACTTTATAGTGGTTGTGTTACAATTGCAACAGCAACAACATTCACATAATTAAGCCAACATAAAAGTGATCTTTCTGGCTCATGTTCTGTGGTTGATCATTATGGTGTGGCCCATTTCTTCCAATTTTTGCATAAACATATAAAATATTAGACTACAGGAGAGGCAAATATACTTCTTTATGCTTTACAGGATAAAGAATTTATCATTTCTCTTGCAGTAGTTTTTAAAGAATCTAAATTTCAGCCTTCAGGTGTTGGGGAAATTTTAGTGTTCATATGTCATTAGTAACCGCTCTGTTCATGTTTGTGTAATTTCAAACTAAGATGTATGGATGTTGATCATAATTGAGATCTGTTCTTATGTGTTGTTAATATTTACTGCTGCTATCCTCCACAGTGGGACATCAAAGTTTAGAGAACTGGAGTAGCCTTATGTGAGAATAAGAACTGGGTGTAGTAGAGTGTAACAGCGTAACAGTGATGGACAGGAGCTGTTGGCAGCCTGTCAGCAGGCAGAGTCTGCCTGGTAACAACTAGGTCAGGACCGTGCTGTGTGTACCCCTTTTGGGAACTTTCCACACAGAACTCTTTGGGGTGCCTAGTGGTGTGAAAATAGGGTTCCCTGATTGGTGGTTCCCTCAGGTATAAAACAGGACCATTGAGGGAGTGAGGGGCTCACTGTGCCATTCTCTGCCTTGGTTGGAAGCCGTGACTTGCTGCTCCGGCTTTAAGGACCGCGTCATTGGACTGAGGAGAGGCCTCATAGACTTGGGGACTAGTTATGGACTGAGCACCTGGCTCCTGGAGTTAGGGGGCTCAGACACCTCCCCAGGATTTCCTTGATGGCTGAAGAAGACATCAGATCATCACTGGATCATCACAAGGACAAGTCCCCAAAGCCACAGGAGCATGAGTCGGAACTTAGACTCTAAGTGGGGCCCTGTTAAGGCCTGGCCAGAAGTGGCCCTGAAAAAGATGGACAAGTTTGGATTCCTGAGACCTGGACAGCATGGGACCTTCTCTGGACGGTCGGGCACAGAACCTGTGGAAGAAAGGAAACCGTGAGCTGAAAAGGGGGAATTCTGTGAGGGGAAAGGCTCATTCGACCTCTACAGGGAAGAGGGAATCTGACTGCCTTTGTCAGAAGTGGCACTTATCTGAGAATCTGGTCGGGATACTGGGTGTCCAGTTACTGCCTTCAACTTTGTCCAATGGGAATATCTACCTGTAGGGGTACACATCTGGAATACTCACCTGGGTGGTTCTCGTGCATCCTGAGAGAAGTGAGGGAGGAGTTAAGGGCCCTTACAAAGGAGGGTATATGACAGCAATATGTCCTGGGATTGCTTGTGGTTGCTCATAGTTGCTCATGTTTAATTGAAATCCTGTTTGTAATTGTTGGTGCCAGCACACGCTGTTATAAGTTTCCTTTAATTCCTTTACTTCCTTTCTTAAATCATACATCTCTCCCTTGTCCCCTCAATAAACTGGTGTTTGTTGAATGGTGCTTCTAGACTCTTGCTGTGGGATTGGGTGTCTGGAGTGATAGATATCTGAGTTTTGGGGGACCTGCCTGTGGGAAAAGGAGAATCTCTGACCTCCCACCTGGCAGAGAAACTTTCTCGTAAGACAGGGATAACAATGGGATACAATATAACATAGAGTTCCTTGTAGTCAGCCAGCATATTGCAATAGCAATATCAAACATAATCACTAAGGGGAATTCATAAAAAATGAATCTGATAAACCCTTAGGAAAACAAAAACAAATGGGAAGTGATGTACGTCTAGCATTTTTCAGTGACTTATATTGCTAAATAACAAACATTGGGAATAAGCTATCATCCAGTGAAGTACACTGTTAAAGCAAATCATTAGTTCTTCTATTTTGGTGTGAATTTCCTAGGCAGTTAAACAGATTTGGACCAAAGAGTAAAATTCCTTCTGTTCATTGAACTAATGTGCAATACAGCTATTCTAAACTGGCATAGTGAGCTAGTCATTTACTTGTTACATTTAACAGTAAACATGATAAGTCTGTAGAGCCTTGGTGGTAATACAGGAAAGGGAAGGTGTGTAACCAATGCCATTAATGAATCTCTTGCTCAGTTTAACTTAGTATTCTTTACAATAGTCATATATTGGTACACATATTTGCTACCCTCTGACTATAGCTATGAAAGTAGGTTTGTTTGTTTGTTTCACTTTTGCATCACTTTCAAGAAAAAGATACACTTGATTTGGCTAGCTGGGAAGTATATGAGTTGAGTAAGGACATTAATATATAACAGAAAACACAATTTACTGCCTTGTGAAGCAACTAAGATCTTTAAATCTTTTTATATGTAAACCAGACTATGCATTCAACTATCTTTCATAAAGATTTTACTAATTTGCACAATCATTTGCATAATTTATATATTGGCATACTTGTCCTTCCTATTCCCACTGCAAAATCTCAAGTCTATTGATTCCTATAAGATGGGAAATAATTTACTCCTTCATTCAAACATCTGGAGTACTGGGATGAAAAAAAAATAATTTAGAGAATGAAGAGACTTATGAGGCTACCAGTCAGCTGAGGGGGCAGTTCTAAGGTTTCCATCTGAATTAGATGGGTCAGTTGTATTCATTTGAAAGAAAAGAAAATATTGCAGGTACTAAATCTAAATCCCTACAGGAAATAGAAAAGCATGCAGAGAAGAACCCCTGTAGTACAAATTTAATTGGCTCCTATTATCTAAATAGACTAGATAATTCAGAAATTTGTATCTGCATGAAACTGAAGCAGGAGTTGATTATAAAGCAACCACCATAGAAAACAGAGATTATATTTTTAACTGAAAAAAAGAAAAAAATATTTCTTATTAAAGTAGAAACACAACAATTGAACACTCTTCTTCCTCTTAAGCTTTACCATATCGATTTCATAGCTATATGCTTTTTAAAGGAAAACTTTCATGGCTGTGTTTTAGCATAAGGCTTTAAACATCTGGATAGATAGATAGATAGTGGGGAAACAAACAGGAAAAGCAAGGTGTGAGAAGGTGATGGAAGATGACAGATGACTGCCTGAGGTTTGGAATTCAGATGAAAGAACAAATAAATGAGATTCAATCTATAAATGGATTGACAATGATTATTGTTAATTTCATTCTCCAGCCAATATATATCTCGATGTGCAAAGGGTAAATGATTACTGGTGTAGAATCAAACTACATATCCAAAAGCAAATATTATTGTGCATAGAAACAGGATTTTAATCTTGCACCTTAAACACATGCCTTACATGTGGAGAAGGGTCCCTATTAAATCACAATCCAGGAAAAACTGATAACAAAAGAGTGCTTGCCAGGCAGTCTAAGTATAAGAAAATTATAATTATTCCTGTAAGAGCTTGAACACAGCACTGTAGTACAATCTACTTTTTCCTCATTTATTCAGTGGGATATTGACAGGCTCCTTTTGTGTGACATTTCTTGCTTGTCTGTTTCTTGCACCCTAGAAGATTGCGGGTGTTACAGTTTGTCATTGTTAATGACTTCAGTCAAGCATTGAAAGGAAAGTCCTTCAAGAACGAAATGTTTAGTTGTACATTAGTAAGGTATGGTTCATAACCTTACACTGTCATTCACTGACCTGAAATTTCAAAAACTGCACAAAACATGATGCTCAGTTATTAGGTGGTGAGCACGTTATTGTGTTAGGTGACCTTTCAAAGCATCTGCCTGTGACAGATTGTCACAGTTTCTGATGTTAGAGGTGCCAGAGTGTTAAGAATGTGAAGTATGTATACAGAGTTTTGAAAGTGAAAAGTTAATAATATGTACCCCAAGCAATGCAAGAAAATATTGGTAGGAGTTTTGATGAATTTAAAGCCAGTTACTCTCTGCCTTCTGCAGAGAGCAAAACATGCACTTTCCATCAAATGACTAGTTTTAATTTAAGCAAAGAAAACAAAGAACAGATACAAAATTTCTTTGAGAGAAAAGGAGCTCATCTCAGCCTATAAGAACCCATTCTTTGAAGTTCTTTACAGACCTGACGTCTGTAGATTGAATCATAGCTATTTAAGAACTAGTTTTATATGTTCTACTTTTATCTTTGGCAAGATGTCAGAGACCAGGCCACACCAAATCCCACCTACTGCTGCTGATGGGTCAAAATCCAGATCCAAACCAGAATCATATGTTTGAACTGGAGCTTTCTTTTCTACTGGAAAACAAATGATGCTGTAAATTTTAAGATATGATTGCTGTTATGTATGCACGCAAAGGAGTTGTAAAGATAACACATGTAAGTATTAAAAGTATGCAAATTCATAATTAAGGAAAGGAAATCCATCTTGCTTTAATACAGCCATTGGTAGCCACAGACAAAGGTAATTTTTATTTCTTACTGTCCACATGTATACACTGTAACAGACTTCTTCCAGCTCAGCCACTGACTTTATTCAAGAGACCACAATATATCTCATCTTTTTTCCCCCCAAATGAAGTCTGAAACTTCATCTCCTATTCCCCTATAGCACAAAAACCTCTGTGCTTCCACCATTGTTATACATAATGAGTAACCACACTGAAATTTACACATTCTCCATTTCTGAGGGAAAGAGCTCATATTCTATGCACAGATCACATCCCAGCCGCCATGATATAAGCCATAAAACTCAGAATATCCAAGTTCAGTAAACCAGGCAAGTACATTCTATTTTTCCACAAAGAGACAAAGGTAGTCAATAAACTTGTAGAGTGCATTTCAATTTCCATTGTAGAAAATGATTAAAAATTATCTGAAAATACAGATGTATGGCAAAATCGTAGGCTAATCAAAGACAACAGTAAAACTCTAAGGATATGTCCACACATCTCTTTTATTTTGTAATAACACTGGTTATTTTGAAATAAAAGAGATTTGGTCCACACAATGTTTTCTTATTTTGAAACAATGGGCTCCATCGTTTCAAAATAAGAGCCATCATTTTGAAAGAGCTTAAACCCAGTTCCTTTCAAAATGGCTGTTACCTCAAAATGGTGGTTTTGAAATAACGCTGTTTGGACATGTTATTTCAAACTAGCCATCATTTCAAAATAATGTATTTGAATTTCCTCCCAGGGTACATGGCACCCTGGGAGGAAGGCCAACCCCCCTCAACACCCTGGCCAGGGAGCCCTCAGCACCATGGCCAGGGTGCTGAGGGGAGGTGCAGGGGCATGCACCAGGCAGCCCCCGCGGGGTGGCCAGGAGCTGCTGCAGCTCACCCCGCCACCGGCTCTGGGGGTCTTCAGCCCCCACGGGGTGGCTGGGAGCCACTGTGGTTCCCCCCATCTCCCAGTTTGCCCCACTGACCCCATGGTGGGGCAAGCAGCTTTGGGAGCCGCTGCACCCCCAAGCTCCCAGCAAGCCTCCTTACTGGTGAGCCGGCTGGTGACCCACCCCCTCCTCCCTGCCCTGGTTGCTTTTTCCCCTTCTTGGCTCTCCAGGTGAGAACCAGGCAGGGGATTGGATGGCAACATAATGACCAGTTTGAACTTATTTAGTTCAAACTAAATTTTGAAATAAGTTAAAACTAAGCAGTTAGTTCAGAGTAACCAGCTAAACACTCTAGTTCAAACTAAGTCTTGCTTATTTGAACTTTTTGGTTTTTTTTCGTTTGAACTAGGCAAAATGTACAGTAGACAAAGCTCAAATTATTTCAAATTAAGGTCCTTTAATTTGAATGAATTTGCTAATGTAGACATAGCCTAAATAATCATAAAGGGATTAATTTAGTACACATTGCCCCTAATTAAGGGCAGCATTTATTTATATATTGCCCCTGATTAAGGGGCAATGTGTAGTTACACAGTTCCAAGAGCGTAGGGGGAGGTCTTTCCTCCCTGTTCACCCCTTGTTCTATGCGACAATAAACTCCACGAATCCTTTCCTTTGAAGATCTTACTTCTTTTGTGCCACATCAACGGGACTAACTGGTTCAAAACTACATCGACTCTTCATCCTTGCCTGCCTGCTTCCCACGTAACTATGCAGGAAAGAGAACAGCATCCCAACACTGCCTGCTTCCCCCTCTGCATAGGGGCATAAGTGGAGTAGTGGAGGAGATTTCACACCTTTACTCCACTCTAAAGGTACACAGCAAGGCTCTGTCATGAGCTGTATTTAGTCATGTCCCTGTTACTTAAGGGATGGCCATGTAAAGATAGAATACATATATTTTAATCTACATGCATAAATATCATATTCCATATTTGCATTATATGAAATACCTATCCATTTTCTATTGGCCATTCCTTTTCATACTTATAGGCACATCAATTTGAGGATGGGGGTAATTTTAAGGTTCTTGCTAGGTATCTTGAGTAAAACCTTTATTTGCAAGCTAACATTTTTGTTTACTAGGTTCTTCTTCATTTTGTTCTGCTTAGAGGTACGTAGATTCTATGGCCAAAAGGAGCCAATATGATCATTTAGTCTGACTGCCTCTACACTAATAGAAACACTCCAAAATAATTCTTTGAGCATGCTTTTTTAAAGAAAAATGTATCCAATCATGTTTTAAAAATTGTCAATGACAGAGAATTCACCATGACCCCTGGTATATTGTTCCAATATTAATTACTCTCAATATTAAAAATTTATACCTTATTTCCAGTCTGAATTGCCCCATTTCATCTTCCAGCCATTGGATAGCATTATACCTTTTTCTTCTATATTGAAGAGCTCATTATTAAATATTTGTTCCCAATATAATTACTTATATATTGATTGATTACCTTTATTTAAAAAATCTAATATCTCCTGAAAATGAGCACAGAACTAACTTTATTCAATATTTGAAGGAAAACATGTATGGGATTTATAATGGGACTCTGGCTCCAACTTGAACTGTGAAGTGAGTAGCTTTATATTTAGGGCACTTTTTATGGCTAAAACCACCATGACCATTATTCTGTATAGTTTGAAGATAACATTCTGCCATTCTGAAACTTATTTCTAACTACAAATACTAGCTACCAGATGAAGCATGTAAAATTGCATGTCTGGGGACTAAATCCCTAGTCTTTAACATTAAAAAGAAAGAGGGGGGAAAAAACCACAAATGACACAAAATGTTAAGGGAAGCTTGCACTGAGGAAATGTTTGTTACAATGCTGATGCAATTTGTAGAAGATCCAGTATTTTCACTGTCATCTGTAACCAGCCACAGGACAGCACACACCTAACACATATACCAGTATATGTATAGTTAGATACAGAAAAAAATAACTTATTTGTTATTTATAACTTAGATACAGAACAAATAATCTTATTTTCTTGAAATATGTGAGAACCTCCTTGAAAAAACATTCATCTAAATGAAATGGCTGAAAGGGTAGCTTGAGACATCTGAGGGGCACTAAACAAAATTTCAAACTGGTATTTTTTTTAAATGATACATAATTTAAAAATGGTTTGACCAATTCCCTGCACGCTTTACAGAGAAATACTCCTTAGTCTTCAGAGGACTGCTAGCGAAAGATTTCTGCAGGGCAATTTGGGTGGGAGTGGGAGTCGAAGGGGCCACCACCTCTGCCCTTGCAATTCTGTGGACCTCCCATTGTCCAGCTATGAACAGAGCAGCACTCCCCCGCTGCCCCCCACGCTGCTCTGTTGTTCCACGCCCCATTAATTTGGGCACAAAGGCAAAGGTGGGGAGCTGGGGCTGGGAGTATGGAACCTGGCCTCTGCTCTGGTGGCCAGCCCCGCACTTGCCAGGCAGACCAGATGGCCCAGGGGTGACGCGGGCCAGCCCAGAGGCCACGTTCTGCTCTCCCACCCACCCATGGGCCAGCTGTTCTGCTCTGGGGAGCTGGGAGGGCCAGCCAAGAGGCAGGGCAGGAGACTGAATCCCACTCCCTGGGCTGTCCCGCTCTACCCCTAGAATGTTCCACCCCCCGGGCGGAGTGGCCAGATCAGGGAAGGGGCAGGAGTGTGGGGCTCTGCCTCTGGGCCAGACTGCCCTGCCCCCTTCCCCTAGAGATGAGTGGCGGGGGACCCCCAACAAGCTGATTTGCCAAGGCAGGCCTGTAACACTTTGGCACCTGAGGCGGGGAGCTCAAATGATTGCCCAATCCCAACTTGCTTAGGCCAAAACTTGGAAAGGTCTTAATTCTGTCTTCTTCCTGTTCTACTCCTTTCATGGTACTGCTCTGCTACCTCCCCCAATAAAGGAGAACAACTTAAAAGGTCTTGTTAAAAAAATTTAAGTAACTTTTAAATGCCCAAACAGCAAATTTAACTTTTCTTGTCTGCATCATAAACAGAGGCCCTTTTATTAGTTTGAATAATCAAAGAGGTGCTTTCCATGCCTTCTTGATTGCAAAGATTGCAACTGCTTCCTGAAGGTCCAAAGTCTGGAACAGCCCATGCTCTACTGAGATGGTTACAAGGCTGACCAGCCTATCCTGTGTCACTGTAAAGTGTAGTTGTGTTTTTATTAACTTCAGCTTGGAGAAACTGCCTTCTCCACTGGCGACTATTCAGTGGCTAAAGTATAATTTGACAGGCCCCCCGAACCCTCCTAATCTCTGGGCCCCCTTCCTGTTTTGTCTGGGCCCCCTTCATGCATGCGCAGACCCCAGCCCAGGTAGGCATTTGAAACCACCTCTCAGTACCATATGCATCGGTTATTGCTCCATAAAAATACGGCTATCACTCCAGAAAAATACTGGCTATGACCCTGGCTCCCTTCCCCAACCTGCTGACTCCCTGACCCCCAGCTCCTTCCCTGCCTGTTGACTCCCTAATACCCCCAAGCCCCTTCTCTGCATCCCATGCCAGGCTGGCTCCCCAACCCTGACCTCCAGACCCCTTACCTGCCAGCTCCCTGAGTCCCCAACCCCTCTGTATTTAAATTGATTTTTGCTTTGTGGCATTTTAGTGTGGCACTCCTGCCCCCATCCACCCCAGGTACTGTCACCCAAACTCCTGCCCCCAATGTCCTACTGCCAGGCCTGAGGTCACACTGTTCCTCAGCCACAGCCAAAGGCCCTGCCCAGCCCAGTGACCCACCTATGCCCCTAGGACCAAGGCCCCTAAGCACTCTGCCTCTGCTGCTCCCTCCCATGGGCTGGGGTCTCTTCACCTGGCTTCCTGCACCACTGCCACCCAGCTCTGAGCTCCCCACTGCCCCCTCCTCTGCCCACTACTGCTTGTCTCATCAAGCATCACCAGAGATGCCCGCAGCCCCAAACATGCTGCCCAGGCCTGGACTTCAATGGCCCCGGCTCCTCTCCTGCCAAATGCTTGGGCAAGAGGGTGTTTCTCTGTGCAGGAGATTTAAATGGCCCCAGCTGAGTCAGGGGGTGTCTGTATACTGTGCTGGGGAGGGTCGGAGGTACTCTGCAACACGTTCAGGGACTTGTTTGTGCCTAGTGATGCCCCAGCCAGCACCCACCACTCCCTGGGTTGCCTTTCCCACCCGCCTTCTGGCTTCTCAAGTCCCAGGCACCCTCCCCTGCCAGCCATCCTACAGGTCTGCATTCCAGCCCATTATTCTATATTTAGGGGCCCTGGAACACTGTTCTGAGGTGTTCCCCCTTACTTTAACTCCTTCAATTGTTATAGGAAGTGTTAGAAGTATGCACAGAGCACTGAAAGCATTTGGAAAGAGGGTGGTCATCTTATTTGTGCATATATATTCCAGAACAGCCTTTGGAGTTGATCCTGCTGAAGTGTTCTTCAAAAGGCTTTCAGTTCATCACCCAAATCACTCACATCAATATTGTACATGTCATCATGTGCCAGCAATGTCTGCATTAAAGGTGCAAGTCTTCTTCAAGTATAGTGAGGAGTTCTGGAATATCATACAACATCCCAAATATACTACTGTGTTCCTTGAGCTGCATGAAATGTTCTTCAAGTAACTGTATTGCACAGTCTAGCATCTGATTAAAAAATTCAACTTTTAATTGTCATGGGGGGGTCTCTTATGGGATTATCCCATGCCTTATGATCAAAATGTCTTCTTCGGTGACACTTGTATTCTTGAATGAGTGGGAAAATCGCTTCACTGTGAAGTTCCTCTGCCAACTTCTGTGGTCTCATCAGAATGTTCTGAAATCCCTCATATGACCTGTAAGACTCTAGGTGTGACCTTGTTTTGTCCAGTTGTTCCATTGTTCCAGATATATCAAGGTCAATACATTGGAGCCCCTTGCTTACAACATTTATTTTAAACACTATGTCATGCCACAACACTAAGCGGCACAGAAATTTGAAGTTATGTATATTTCTGGTGATTCCATTTTCCTCTGCCACTGTCTTCCCATGAGCAGGTCCTGTCATAGCATTATCCTCTATAATGACAATTATGGCATCATGTATCTTACCAATTTCATGTTTGATAAGCTTTATCACCTCCACTCATCTTTCCCATTGTGTGACACTCAGTGTTTTCAGTGTCAAAGAGGATATTCCCAGAAGTTGCTTCAAAATTTGACATCGATGAGTTGATGCAGAGAAAAATACATAGCTTTTTTGAATTACATTAAAAAAATCAGTAGCCTCACTAGAAGCTGATGCTGCATCATTGGCCACCAAGTTCAATGAATAAGAACTGCATGGGACAAAAAAAACTCAATGGTTAACTGTCAGGTCTGTGTTTGCACACCTTTGTTCTTTCCTTTCATGTTGGCACCATTATCATAGCCCTAACTTCTCATGTCAGTTATTACACTTCCCATATCTTCCAGCTTTTTAAGAAACACATTTGTCATACAAGCTCCTGTTGTGTTGTCAATGTCAATAAATTCTAGAAAATGCTTTCTGACAGTCACCATTGCAAGGACATTTTCAATAGGCTCTATTGTTGTTACAAAATGCACCATTAAAGTCATTTTTCCATATGGCTGATGCTAGCTGTCCAGTCTAGAATAACAGAGTAATATCTTGCTGACTTCTGATCTGCCACTATCTGTTGCTTGACTTTTGTTGCCAGTAACTGTATGGTCTCATTCTGAATTGTTTTTCCAAGGCTGTGGGTGTGTAGATTTGTTGAGTGGTGTCTCTTCTTACATGATCCTGGAGTACAGCATGAAACTCAGTCATCAGCTCCACAATTTTAAGGAATTTTCCATTGTTTGGCACATACAGCTGATCTGATGTGCCATACAGTGCTAGGTTTTGGGTAGCAAGCATTTTCACAATGGCAGTGAGCCATTACAGAACATTTTGCTAGTAAAGAGACTTTGATACAATCTTCTCTTGATGCTGATTGTGTATGGTGGCTTTTAGCTTTAGTCTCATCTCAAGCTCTTTCCACCTATAGAATGCTCTCTGGTGATTTGCTGCCTTCTCATGGCATGACAGACTTCTAGCCAGATGTTTCCAGTCCTTGCTTCCTGTAGAAACCAATGTGGCCAGAACATTAGACTGTAAGAGTTTGGAAGAAAAACAGTATGCAGCATTCTGGGGTTTTGAGTACATAAGCCATGGGCTCTCCACTTTGTCATCACTGGGGATTGCATGCCAGTAATGTGTTGGATCGAAACTTCTGTTTTCATTGTCTTTGGGGAACATTACATTTTTCACTTGGTATGGCATATACAAGGAAGTTCCTCAGGTTACTGCTCAAGTCCTAGAGCATCAAGACTTAAGGAACTAAACTAAGCAGCAACTGTTTCTTGCGTCTCTACCACACTCTTCTTCTACACTTTTATTCAGGAATGTGGATGGTTATATCCATTTCAGATGGAGATATGGATACTGCCATAGCTGCCAGGTCACCTCCACCCTGACTAACTGGAAGATCAGGCATCTCCTCACTAATCACATCCTCACTGGGGCCAGAAGGCTCACTGTGAACATTAGTGACTATTATCTCAGGAGAGCTCCTTCCTACTTAAATAGAAAAGCTTCCTTTGCTTTGTTCCTTTTTCTGACTGCTTCTCCCAAGGGGTGTTTTTTTCTTTCACTCATAACTTGTGTTCTGTGCCAGCTATAGTGGCTCTCAACGCCTAATTAAAAGGGACAAAAAAGAAGGCTGGTAGTAGGGCCTGACTGAGGGAAGATATCACCCTCTTAAAGGCCAAACTGGATCTTGCTACTTAAGTTGACTGCCTGTTCTCAAACGGTTCAGGGAAGCAGTAGGAAACAGGAAGTTAACACATAATAAAATAATCAGGTTAAAGCTTTCATTTCAACTTTATGGGGGGGGAGGAGTGAAAAGAAATCTTTTAGACTTTAGTCTGTCCAAAAGCTAATGGAAATTGATACATTCTCTCAAAATGTTTTGATTTTGACAAAACTGTGTTTTCTGACAGAAAACTGTTTCACTGACCTTTTTCTTTAAAAATTAGATTTAATACAGAATACGAAAAGAAGTAGTGTACAAAGATAAACCTTCTCTGTGGGTAGAATTCTGTCTCTGAGTCAGCACTTCCCAAGACCCACTCCCCAAAACTTCCAGTTCTTCTTTGGAGGTGGGGTTTGGTCCTTTTAAAATCTTAGTGGGTTATCACGGTGAACCTGCTCAGCCAAATTCAGCCAAATGCACGGATCTGCCTTATTTCATGAACCACTGGGAATCTTCCTCAAAGAAACAATATGGGCAGGGAACTCTTGGTCCAAGGGAATTTTCCCTTCGAGACTTAAAGGACCCATAAAAGATGAAAAGAAGGAAAGATAAGGAAGGCAGGATCTTACAAGTATAAAAGAAAGGCGAAAACTGGTGAAGCCTGCTTTTACTTATGAACAAGGAGGGTTTTTTTTCTTTTCTTTTTTTTTTTGAAGGAAAGTAAAGATGCGACTGAGCAATGCTATCATAGAGCCCACCTACGTATACACTAGAATAGCATGGGGCACACTAGTGGGCTTTGAGCAGTCCCAGAGGGGGAAAAAAAAAAGAAACCCACACTTTCATCTGCATTAGCAATACATTTTCAAAGAAACAGTCAGGGTTTTAGTTGGGGAACGTCAATAAGCATCAATGAAAACTGAGTTTTTATCTCTGTGTACCACTTTGAAAATCTTCTCTTTTGTGGTACAGGTAGAAAGAGTGTGATATAATATATCTATGATATATTTATTTATCCCCCCCCCAACTGAAATAATTAATCCTAAGCAAACAGGTTTTTGCGTCTCATCTATAACAAAACTTCATTTTAGTCCCTGTATACAATAGTAAATGATATACTTTATCATCTTAATTTAAATCAGAGGTTCTAGCCTCTCTAACAGTAATAATGAAAAAGGTGCTATAAAGGAATGTGTCTTGAATTATATGCACCTAAAATATTAACAAAAAATGAAAATAGAACCATTCAAACAATATTTTTTGAAAAGTACAAATACCAGAGATATGTTTTAAACCTCCGTTCTTCACAGATGAAAGCATCTTTTATAGTGCAAATGCCTCTTAATTAAAAATTTACATTTAATGATCATGTTATATGAAGTTTCTCTTACTGATACTAGCTTAGGGATAAATAATACCTAGTCTAAAATCCTTCTTCCCTGGCACTGTTGGCAAAAGTAATAATGTACTGTCAAGCAGCTCTCTGTAGACTGGTTGATGGGTTATTTTTCGCTTAGATGAACAAACAGCATCAATTTCTTTGTTCCCAAATATTAAGTAGATATGCCAAATAAAAGCCATTGTCACAAAAAAACAAATGGATATTGATGGTATTTCTCCAGAACAAACCTAGTTAATTACTTATTTTTAAATAATGTCATATGGTAGTTAAATGGAGGGATGAAGTGATCTATTTTATTTGAAAATGATAGGAAAAATGGTGTTTGGTATGTGCAATATAGCAGTAATGGGTCTGGGTAGCTAGCAACCAGATTATGTCACACTAACAAGCAATAAATTGTGCTAACATGAAGTGGCATTGCTGGCACTGGGCATAGGGGGCTCAAGCCCTGAGTCCCAGTGCTAATGACCTGGGTCCACTGCCAAGCCTCCTGTAAAGGCAGCTGTGTTCCCTAGTTCTGGCCGTGTCCAGGGCCAAGCCTCCCACTGCAGGAGCCTGATCTGGGCCCTGCCTGGAGCCCCAGAGCAGAATCTAGCCTGGGGAGGTGCATGCATGTGGGGCCCAGGCCCCTGGTCTTTTCCTGGGCCCACATCACTCCAGTTAACATGATGCTTTATGGAGCGTGTAAGCCCGAGTCTACACTTACCACTATTTCAGCAGCAATCAAAGGGAGATATTCAACTTGTCTTAAAATAATGTTTGTATCTCCCTTCAATTGCCTAATGCCCAGTAGGTCCACTTGCACTGAGTCAAAGGTGAGAATCTGCTGTTTGAAAAATGGATTCTTTAGATACAGTTGAGGGGGATGAGACACTGAAACAAACACTGAATATAGTTGATTTTTTTTTACTAAATTAATTTATTTATTTACATTTGATTAGAATAAATTATCTTCTTACTCTTTTTAATGTTCTAAGGCAAAAACAAAAAGATAGCAGAAGCTTTATTACAGCAAAAGTATAATTACAATTCCTAAACCTGTTCCTATCACTAAACCCTTAATTAATACTGGACCTCAATCAGTGCTGTTAAGCATTATCCTTTATACTTACAGAACCTTGGCTTATTCATTTGATTCAGATTCAGATTTGATTCAGGTGTACCAGTCCTAATCCATGTGGGATGTTTTGCTCTCAGCCAGTGAGCTTACCAGTGAAAAGATTTGTCACCGGGGAGGGAACCTTGAGTGATCAGCCCTCAGTTTGGCAGTAGGTTCGCGCCAATGTTCCCTCTAAGCTGTGCCTGTGCGCTTGGGCGCAGCAACCCGAACCCCTCAGCGCACGCCTCGCCACCCCTGGTGCAGGGCTTCAGCTGCTGCTCCTTCTGGCCGGAGCACACGTTCTTCCAGGGGGCAGGGAGCAGTTCCCTGGAGTTTAAAATCTCCCCTGAATATGCTCAGGGTGGGAGATTTTAAACTTGTCAGCACAGATTCCTGCCGCCTAGAAGAATGGTGGCAGTGAGAGGCAGGCTCCGCGCAGGAGTGGCTCTGGCAGTGGGCCAGTGGCCTGAGGAATCCGGGGACCCAGGGGAAGGGGAGCCCAGGGGACTTCTGGAAGTTGGCTGGAGGGTGCATGGAGGCAGCGCCCAGCTGCAGAACTCAGGAAATGCCCCCCCTGCTGCCTGTGAGGGAGCAAGCAGATTCCCCAGGACTAGGCTTGCCGGGCATCTGGCAAAAGGAGGACATGTCCTCCTCCTATTTACCTTCATGTCCTGAGTGGCTGCCGTCCTCACGTATTCTAAAAATAAGTTATTCCCTGCCCCCATTTTACTTATGAATAGACTGTTAAAAAAAAAAAAAGAAAAGAAAAGAAAAGAAAAGAAAAGAAAAGAAAAGAAAAGAAAAATGCCTAACACAGGACTCAAACTCATGAGCCTCAGGCTGTCTCCTATACATAGGAAGCACAGGTGAGCAGAACACACTAGTTCTCTGGCTCTGATAGCTAAACCATATCAGCTTCTGTGTACAGTGGATGAAACAGCAGCACTTTCTGAGTTAGAAGGGCATGGGTTTGAAGCCTGTTGTCAGTGTTTTGATTTTTTTTTTTTTGGAGGGGGGGGGACTGTTAGTCCCTACAGAATGGCTACACTGAGGGGCAAGAAGGAGCAGGAAGAAAACCCTAATAAAATGAAAGAAAATAAAATATATTGTGAATAAAATACTAACAGGGACCAATTAAGTAAAACAAAAAAGGCACATTTGAATTGGTTAGAAACAATGTAGGACTTTTTTTTTAATTGTAAAATGGGCTGCTGTAGAAAATAAAAAAGCAGCATGTCAACTTTTTTACTTTCTACGTGTTTTTTGAGTTTATATTTGCAAATTTAGGGTACTTTTATTTTTCTTAGTCTCATGAACATTAATGAAAGGGTCATGAAAAATGTTTGTTTACGGGGAAAATAAATTTTCAGTAAAATAAGACATTTTGGTAATTTTTTTAAAAATAATTTTAAAAAACACATAATGTTGTGGTATTTTAATGCTGCATCCATTACCATTACCATTTTCCATGACACAATATGGTAATGACAGCAGTGTTCCCTCTAAGCTGATGATGCAGGTAAGCAAGTTATGGATATGCTTTGGGGGCCAGCAGGCAGTGGGGAAGGACCCATATAGGTTGAGAAATTTGCTCAGCTGCATCCATAACTTGCTCACCTGCATCCATAAATTGCTCAGCTGCATCATCACCTTAGAAGGAACATTGGTTGCGCCTCTGCAGACTTCCAGTTTGCATGGGCTTTTTGCAGCCTTGTATCCCTGTTCCACAACCCCACTTTAAGTTTCCAGAAGTTACTGTTACATTGCTTTGCCTTTTTTTGGTATTTTGCCAAGACATTAAGCCACCACCTGACTGGTTCCTTGACTGTTTACTGTTTCTAATATAGGTACGCTGCTGTTAATTACAATTGTTTAGCCGATTAGAATTTGTTACTGAGTAGATAAGGTTCTGTGAAGTTGACTTGGAATTGAGCTATTTGTGTAAAGTAATGCGAGGCTATTCTTTTGGAAGAAGGGGAAGTAGCCCAGTGTCTGGAGCAGAGATGTGATTACCGAATGACAAGTACAAAATAAGCAAGTACAAAGTAGCATTTGATATATTACAAGAGTTATCAATCAAATTGCTTTCTATTAAGCCTTATGTCTTCATTCCAAATTCGTTTTGTTGACATAAACTGTACCCCCCTATTGACAAAAGGGAAATATCATTCCTTTGACTCATGATACTCCTGTTGAAGGGCTAGTGTTAATAGATCAAGTGCCTGATCTATTGAGCATGTCTTCACAGACCCCTCCATCAAACTGGGAAGTTCGATCTGATGGTGGCAAATTTAGCATCGCCAGTCCCGATAAGCCTTAAGATACATACCCAGCTATAAAAATAGATACTAGAGTATACTAGGTAATTTGACTAGCCATCAAGCACCTACTTACAATAGAGAACACCCTAGCAATAGGAAAATAGATTTGTTTACAGATACATATAATATCTTATACTGAAAATAAGCTCTCTTCTAATGTCATACACTATAAAACAAACAAGGAATCCAGTAGCACTTAAAGGCTAACATACACTATAGTTGCTTTTCTCCCTGCCTGAACACATATGGAGGTACTAAGACCATGGAGAAAAGCATCAAAACTTGCAATCAAAAACCTCTTAATGATATCCTACCACACAAACATGAAGGAAAAGTAACAGTATTGTCAATATCTACTATTCTAAAATCAGGAGGGTGGCTTAAGAATCATGGGTTTTTTTTAAAGATATACTGTTAGTTTCTGCCTTGTTTTCATTGCTTTAGGTCAGGCTTGTCCAAGCTGCAGCCCAGGGGCCAGAATGCAGCCCGCCAAGGGCTTTTACGTGGCTGGTGGAATGCTGCTGCAAGATCCTGGAAGCTGGGGCTAGCCAAGGCCCTTGTCAAATTCCCACCCTGCACACAGCTACAGGGAGTCGTGGCCTGGCTGGAGAGCTGTTTGGGGTCTGGATTCAGCCTGCTCAGTTGGGTAGGAGGGGAAGAACTGAGTCAGCCAGTAGCAGTGGCAGCAAGCTCCATCAGGAATGGGGGGAAGGTGAAGAGCTGAGCCTGTTGCCAGCAGAAGGGCTCTTGGTTGGGTGGGAGAAAGAGATCTGAGCCAGGGAAGGAGAGCAAAGCTGCAGTCTGCTGGCGGAGGAGGCAGAAGGGAAGGAAACCTGAATCAGCAAGGTGCTATGTGGTGGGGGTTGGGTGTACGGGAGCTGAGCTGGCATTGTGTTCAGTCTGGTGTGGAGGGGAGGAGAACTAAATCTGAGGGCAAGCAGAGTCCATGGAAAGGAGAGCAGAGATTGGCAATTTGTGCAAGCAAAAGCAATGCCGAATATTATTTAAGTTTATTAACAAAGATCAGTTTGTCTTACCTATCAAAAATTTTCTCACCACCACCACTCTCCCCTTCACCCAAAAAGTTTGGATACCCCTGCTCTAGGATACAGTTTTTCTGTGGAATGATGAGGGGTTTTTGTTTGTTTGTTTGTTTTGTTTTGTTTTGTTTTGTTTTATAATGGAAGTTAAGATTCCCACATAGTCACTTGATTTCTGGAGTTGGGACTTTAAGAAAATCACCTGATATTATGCTTTTCAATAAATAAAACAATTGGTAATAATGGCATAGTTAAAAATTTGTAAATATATACAAATTACATGGTGAAGATATAGAAAGAACAATATAGCAGAGAAAGCCTAGAACATGAAGGTAGAAAGAGACATAAATTAAAGCAGAGGGACTTAACTGACACATAACTTAGCCTAACATTTATATCACCTCTGCATCTGGTCAGAGAACAGTATATCCATTTTAAGGAGTGAGCAATGAGTGTGCACAGAGGTGCTAAACAAATAGTTTATCTGGTATCAAAGCTACAAATCATTGGAGTAATAGGGGAAAACCTTCACTGACCTCTCACAACAGAGGAAGGAAATAAGAAAGGAAATGAAGAACTACCCTCCACTCAATGGAGAGAAGATAGAACAGACAGAGCTGCTTTTCACTGGCCAAAACAAGGGGATCAACATTTCTCCTGCTTATCACTAAAAAAAAAAGGGCCAGTTTTATCTGAGTAAAATTGTCTGAGCGTAGTTTCAGTTCACATCAATGAAAAGCATAGTGTGATGCTATCCAATATGGAACCACCATCGAATGAAAAAAGAATGATCATTCTACTACTGAAGCTATTTAATGTAAATGTTCTTGCATCATTCTGTCTCTGATACATATCTCTACTCTGTCCTATATGTAACTTAAGAAGTAAAAGTTAAGCTGCTTGCATTTTCATTCACTTTTTCTTTAATTAATTGATTTTTTCACTGCCAAAAATAAACAAACAAACAAACAAAAAAAAGAAACTTGTAACAAACTCTAACATTAGAAAAGAGAACAGCTCAAAACTGAGAGACACTTGTAAGAAAAACCAGGAATCTTCCTGTGGAAAGTAGTGTCAGTGACATCTGACTTTGACCCGTATAAGTCAGTCTCCCATCAGCCTTTGATCTATCTTTGCTGCAATTCAAGGACTTGATACCTTTCATAAATATCCTTGAACTGGGATTTTCACTTTCTAAGGGAATGGAAGAGCAAGCATAATTCAAATTTAATGGAGTGAAGCATGTAACTGCTAGGCTCATATGAAAATTGAACATTTATTAGTAGTAGTACTAATATTACCGTACAGCCTAGATTTGCTTTCCAAAATTTCAAATGTCAATGAAAAAACTTCCTGAAAAAGTGAGGAGAAAATTTGGCAAGGATTTCACAGTTTTCTACAATTTTGCCCTCACCCCATTACTAGTCAATTTAGATTCTAAAGCCTGAACCTGTGTTGCTTGATTAAAAATATCTCAGGTCAAATGATGTTCCCTGGACTGGAATTTAAGACAGACACAGGAGGGAGCACACATGAAAATAGTCAATGAAGTAGAGCTCAGAAGACTAAGATATATTTATATAAAACATTTAAGATTTTATTTTTTAATGAACACAGAAATATTGGGATGCTAGAAGACCACATCACAGCAAGTAATTACACACTTTTGCCAACCCTATGGAAGTAATAGTGCATCTTTGGATTTTTGGCAAGAGGAACTTCCATCATGATGATACAAGAAGCTTGTTGATTCCCATGATTTTCCAGGTCTTCCCTGGATGAGAACAGCAACTCTTTTCTGACTCTCATCACTTTCCTGAGGCATCTCATCCACCTAGAACATGGTAACCCAGGGCATCAAGGAGACAAGGCATGCTGCTTAGTCTTTGAAGAGAGGGTGAGAGGGAGAAGTATCAGAGAAGTGTTGTTTCCTCCAAGAGGTTCAGCCAATCCCAGATTGTTTGTTCTGTGACATTAGTATTTATATGAATGGTTGATATAAAGTTTGTATAGAAACACTGTCATTATAGGTATTTTTGGGAATACTGGAAATACTTCCAGCATCTTTTTTTTCCTTTATATTTTAAGGAGGAAGATGACATAAAATTGTTGTCCTAAGGAAGCTGGGTAGTGGTTAGCTACCCATTTGCTAACACTGGCTAATTGTTTCATAATTATTTCTGAATGTTTCATATTTAATTTTATTACAGTGCTGCTTAAACTTATGAGTTTACTCTTAGGTAGTAACATAGTATATTTCTCTTGTGTTGTTCATACAATGTTGGGATAAAAAGATGGGACCTGATTGTGGTGTGTATAGCGTCTAATCTTTGTTTTACGCCCTTATGACACTGCACGGTGTTCAGCTAAATTCATAAAGTGGGAGATGATGTAAAGTCCTTTAACACATTTATCTGAAACTCATCAATCCTAAAAGTAATATAAATTCTATGTGTGAGTCTGAAACATGATTCTTAAATGAAATCAGTGGTTCTAAAATTATTTATCACTCGGTCCTTCTTTTAGCGAAAGGAGTAAACTATAAAATTTGGGATTGGATGGCAGTTCCTCTGTCTCAAGGGTGAAGAGAGGATAAGTGAAGGCTCCATTTGAGCAGCCTGGGAGAGGAATTCATTCTTGTATGAATTAAAAATTGATTCTTTAACCTGAAATTATCACATACACACACACACACAAACATTAGCACAGGAGAAAAACATGTTGTGATGATTGTTTTTAATACAAAACTTTGTGGGGATAATCTCCTGATTTTGGGAGCCCTGCCCCCCTTTTAAAATCTCTTCAGGCTGGCAATACCGGTAATATTTTACTCCAAGGTGCTTGAGTGATTTTACACTGTTACATTTTTAATCTTCAATCTCTTTGATAGTCTGTTGTGGGAAGGATACCTATTCTCCCTGAAAATTAGGCCACTTTTATTTCAGTGCCTAATGATGGATTCAGTTTTCTAAGGTGAGTCACTCAGTTTTGAAAATGTTGGCTTAGGCCCCCTTCCTCCCCTAACTCCTCTAAATGTTTTGGGATCAACAGATCCCAAATTCTGTCCCCAGATTCTTCCTCTAGCTCCACATTGTGTGGAGCAAGTAGACCCACTTCTGCATCCCATACGGATAGTGCATAGAATACTGCTAACCAGCTTTGGTGGCTGGTGGGAGATGGGGGAGTGGGACAGATACCATCTATTCTAGAGCAAGAGCAATATGATGATTGGAGGACTTTTCACGTTGAAGGAAAGATATTTATTCAGGGTTAATAACATATTTGTAGTATGTTATTATAAAGTTATGCCATTTTAAAATATTTAAATAGAAAGAAAAGGCAAAAGAGAAAATTCAATCTTACAAACACTATACTGATTCCTTATTTCCCATGTGCTTGCAGCCTTGACATCAGAGAAAAAAGAATTATATTAATAAATTCACATTAGACAAGAGATGATATCCTGTCATAGGAACATAAGTACTGCCAGACTGGATCAGAATGGTGGTTTATTTAGTCCATGGAAGTCTCAGTAAGAGACTGTTTTAAGTTGTTAAAGACAGACTTTTATATCCCTTTCAACTCTGTGTAATTGTCGTCAGTGTTGCCAAAGAGAATACAGTATTTGGATTTGAGAATGATGGGCCAGATGCAGTGCTTAGGCAGAAAAATAGTACTTTTACAGCTCCAACAGTAACATAGAAAAAAGGTAAGCAAATATGTTAACTCCTATGATACACTTCCATGTCCCTGTGCATATTTGCTTCACTAGTTTCAGTACTTTATTTTTCATTTGACAGAACAAATATTCAAAGCAAATCTGAACTTAATAGAAGTTGAATCAAGCACAAATCGTTCAGTAAAAACAAATCATCCTGTTTCTTTTATGTCTTAACCATGCTTCTGGAAAGACACAAAAGAGAGGGAAAATTCTTGCTCTACTGTCTAAAAAGACTGATAATATGATACTGTAGTCAGTGTGGGTGTAGCCATGTCAATGTAAGGATATTAGACAGAGAAGGTAGGTGAAGTACTATCTGCTATTGGACCAACTTCTGTTGATGAGAGAGAAAAACTTTTGAATCATACTGATGTCTTCTTCAGCCCTGGGAGAGTTACTTTGATCATCGCAACAAAATGTATGGTATAACATATTGTTTAGCGTCAGTAGTTAGCTTATATTCAAAAGGTCTTTATAAAGTCAGAACAAAACAAACAAACAAACGAGAGCTAATGTGATTACTCTTTTTTTTTTTCTCATACCACTGCAGAGGAGTTAACAACCATTCTCCCTTGAATGGTCCCTTTGAATATGAATTAACTACTTATGCTGAACAATGTTTTTCCACTTTGCTTTACCCTGTGGTAACTGGAGCACCTTTACCAGATCTGAAGAGGCGATCTGTGTGGTTCAAAAACTTGTTTTACTTACTAGCTGAAATTAGTCTGATAATCTAATAAGACACACTGGTATATCCAGACCATGGTTCAACCATTGGCTATGTCTACATTTATGGTGGCATGTAGAGTACAGACACTACATGGCATCCTAGAACAGTTATATGTAGTTTTATATAATTGTATACAGTTTTTATTACAGAGTTATACCTTACATGGCTCTCTGTATGCTCAGACAATACATCCCCCACCTACACTGTAATTTTTAGCTATGCTGTGTCCCTCTGGCATAGCTTTTCCAGCAGTGGGGTGGCAACAGGGAAATATTCTGGCAGCTACCTGCCCCTCATGCAGGCAAGACCATAGACACGTGTTCTCTGTTTGCTCTTAAAAAGTCTATTTTATGCATCATTGCCACGGTCCCAATATTTGGTTCTATAAATATCATCCCTGTTATTCTAAAATAATCTATAATAATGTTCAATATTGAATCAAAATCCCCACCTTTTTGGTGAAAAAAAAGTTACAATTAGATATGTAATCTCCTTCAATTTTTCAGAAGGAACATACTGTCATACAGCTGACCTGCTAACTCCAGAGGATCCCCAGACCTTTGAACATGCCTCACCAACATATGATCCACACACAAAGGATACCCATTCATGGAAAGTGGAGGTATATTCAGTACTTCTAAAACATTAGCCTCTCCAAGTAAAACCTATAGATGTCCCTGTGGTGTTCATGATACAAACATGTGGAGAAGATTAAATGGTCCTAGAAGAGGGAATAGTCCTAATCCCCAACCAGTTTCATCAACAATTGAGGAACGTTAATATATTCTGAAGCTATATAGAGCTTTCTGTGGATCTCTTTGTTTAGGGAACTCAGATATAGAAACTATCTAGGATTAGCCATGGGAAAGATAATCCTGGGAAGGAGAGCCATGCTGCCAGGAAGCTGTAAGACTTGTGGACTTTGTGCAGAAAAATGGGAACTCTAATCTGATGATCCTCTGTCATCAATGGATAATTAACTTCTATCTGGATCTTAACTTTCTCCTTCTTTTACAGCTTGGTAACCCATCTTTGGGTATGTCTACACTGGAGGCTCTGTTAAGTCGACAACATGGTAGACTTTAAGTCAACTTAAAGTGGACCTTGCTAAATTGACTTAGAGAGTTCACACTGAAAAGTCCTTTCCACTGCCGGTGTCCACACTGGCAGGTCTTAAATCAACCCTTCCTGCTGTCCAGGAACTCTGAGAAGGAGCCAATTAAGTTGACTTAAGGTCTACTCCGCATCTACACTAGTTTAAGTCAACTTAATAAGGTCAACTTAAGCATTAAGTCAACCTTAAGAGGTGGTGTTATTAAGTTAACTTAAGGAAGTGCTTATGTTGATTTAATAAAAGCCCAGTGTGGCTGTGGGGGTCCGTAGGTCAACTTAAGCTTCCTTAAGTTGACCTAAGGCTGCAGTATAGATGTACCCTTTCTGATGAACAATCTGCAGAGAATATTATAAAGGGAATATTTCAGTATTTGTCACTTGCCCATTTTTTTGTGGTAATTGCCAATCTAGACTGAAGATATTAATAATTTGGTACCCTGAATGAGGGTTTCCATTGCATGCCATCTGCTTTATCTTGTGACAAGATGTAGTGATCAGATTATTTTTTTTAAAGTGATGTCTAAACAATCTCTGTTATGGACAATGATGGAATACTGGACTTCTATTGAAGCTGGTAAGTGACTAAAGGTCATTCCATCCAATCAGATTTTTCCATAGGTAAATATTTTTAAAATGTCATATTTTCAGTCCTATAACTATATTAGGCAAGCAGCTGTGAGGCTTGAATCCTGTCATGTCACCTGGGCATATTCATGTCTCTTTCTCAAGAAGAAGTCAGTGTCGCTGAAATCTTTGATTTATGAAAAAAGCATCTTTGTTCCAAGAAAACACACCGAGAAACATTCTCCTTTTTTAACACTGATAGAGTTGTATCCTAAAACAGTCACAATTTCCACTTTTCCTGGCATGGAAGAAATTATAGGAAAAATATGTTGCAAACTATTATTTTAAATGCAGAGTTGAAGTAAAGGACTTTCATATACAGCTAGTCCTCACTTAGTGACCTACTCGTTTAGTGACCCCTCAGAGTTATGACCGGCTCTCTGATGAGTTGGTATTATGGCAATGTACGAGAACTCGCATCAACTCTCTCAGATTACCTATATTTACAGTACACTATGCAAACTAAGTTCAGTACATTAGAGCTTAAAACATTTAACATATATATTAAAAATGTTATAAATGATGCAAAGGTGACATTAAAACTATCTACCGATGGTTGAAAAACCCACTACCAGTAAAGTACATTATGCCTGAAATACCGGTAAGGGCTGCTCCTCGTTTAGTGACCAATTCGTTTATCAACCAGGTTTCAGGAACGGAACCCGGTCACTAAGTGAGGACTACCTGTACAACTTTAAATTGCTTTCTCCTTCACTCTTCTGCTGCTCATATGTGTTAGTATGCTGCAGGTTAGTAACTTTCACATCACACAATATATCCAGCTAATGAGATTGCAAGAGCATTGTGCTCCTCCATCATTTTCTTATCAGTGACAGCCAGTCCATTAAAAGCTGTAACCCTGAGAACTGAACTCCAGTCTAAAACTTTTGCATTCTGGAAATAGTCTTCTCTAGCCTGTTAATAGAAAAGATGGATGCAACATTTTGTGACAGTTCAAGACACTCACCCATAAAGAACCGTTTTGAAACTAACAACAGACCTATTATCTCCTTTTAGATTTTTTTTTTTTACCAGCAGTACTAAGAGAATTGTGTGTTTTTGCTGGACGCTCTGAGCTTGTCTGCCTGGGTTTCACCTGTGCTTGTGATTACCAGGCTTTTATTTTCTGTGTTTTAATGCCACGCTTCAAAGTAAATTTGAACCTTTAGATTTCCTTTCTCAGCCATGTAATTTTAAACTTAGCTAGACTGACTCATGTATCAAAAGAGGTTCATTAAATCACTCAGGAAAAAAAAAGGAGGGTTATGTTTAGCAGTGAAGGTTGCTCTGTTCTATTTTGAGTATGAATGAATGAGGCAGATTCTGCTTTCTGTGCAGGAGTTACTACATTTTTACACTGGAATAACTGAGAGTAGCATTCTCCTGTAATTATTAAATCCCAAGAAATAGTGTTCTATGCTAACAGTTGCTGTAGTTGCAATATAGATGGCATGGACTTGTGGAGGGGAGGTAATCTGCATCATCATGTGTTCATAGGTAACCAATGTTGGAATGTCAGTCACACTATAAAGAATTTGGAAACCTGTTCAAGTACTCACCCCTAACTACACAGTATATTTTCTAATAATTTGTCCAGTCTCATTTTAAAGGTCTCATGTGACAGACAGATACAAACAGAGTGTTTATGTGGTATATAGAGCTTTTAGAGTAGCCCATGGGTAAGTCTAGATATTTCTTCCACATTACTAAAGAAGCATAGACTCATTGAAATGTAGAACTGCAAGGGACCAAGGTCATCTAGTCTAATCCCCTGAATTGAGGCAGGACTGAGTATCTAGATTATCCCTGACAGATATTTGTCTAACCTGTTCTTAAAAACATTCAGCAATGGGGATTCCACAACATCTGTAACTTGTTCTAGTGTTTATAATTAGAAAGGTTTTTTTGTTGTTGTTGTTGTTTTTTTTTTCTTAATGTCTAACCTAAATCCCCTTTGTTGCAGTTTAAGGTCACTACTTCTTATTCTGTCCATAGTGGCTAAGACTGTTATCATTTCTCTCCCCAGTCTTTGCATTTCCAGCCTAAACAAACCTGTTTTTAATCTTTCCTCCTTGGTCATGCTTTCTAGACCTTTAATCATTTTGAAAGTCCTTCAGCCTTTCTTCAGTTTGTTCTCATCTTTCTCAAAGGGTGATGCCCAGACATGCTATTCTAGTTGAATGCTGGATAGAGTGGAAGCATTACTTCTTGTGTCTTGTTTACAATACTCTTGCTGATACATCCCAGAATGATGCCCACTTTTTTCAATAGAGTTACATTGTTAACTTATATTTAGATTCTGATCCCCACATCTTTTTCTGCAGTACTCCTTCCGAGGCAGTCATCTTCCATTTTGTATTTGTATTCGTGTAATGGATTATCCCTTCCTAAGTGTAGAACTCTGCACTTGTCCTTACTGAATTTCATTCTGTTTAATTCTTAACCCTAATCCTGTCCCCAAAAGCACTTGCAACATTCCAAACCATCTTGGTATCATCCACAGACTATATTTTCACCCACTATGCCAGTGATTCTCAAACTTTTGTGGGTCATAACATACTTGGCAGCATACGGTGACCCATCAGGACAGACAAACTTACCCTCCCAAGGCCAAATCCAGTCATCTCCTCAACTCTCTATAACACACTTACAGCTCTGTGGCAACATACTGATGTGTCCTGACAGTGGTTGAGAACCATAGCTCTACACCATTATCAAAATAATTTATGAATATATTGAAAAGAAACAGATTCAGGAGGGATCCTGGTGGGACCTCACTCAATATCTTTTTGGCTTAGTTGTTAACCACTACAAGCGTGGCCAAACAATGGCTCGGGAGCTGCATGTGGCTCTTGAATGAATAGGTGCAGCTCACAGAAGAAAGCCAGAAGAAAGCAGTCCCAGCCTAAGAGTTTTAAATCACCCACCCTGAGCATGTGGCTCAGGGGGGGAGCCCCAGCCTGTGCCTAGCCACCAGAGCAGCCAGGTAAGGGGGCCCTTGGGAGGGGGTTCAACCTAGAGGAGCCAGCGTCAGGTCCTGGGGGTTAAGGAGGGGGTCAGGATGGCAGGGAGAAGAGGTGGCAGGTAGGGACAGCAGGGAGATGCGCGTCATGGTTAGGACAGTGGGGAGAAAGGTGGTATGATAGGAGAGGGTGGGGAGAAGCAGTGGCATATTCGGGACAGCACAGAGAAGTAAAGTTTTTTTCTGTATAGGTAGGACTAGTTTTCATGTAACCTGAAGTAATTATTAGATTCTGAAAGTAGTAGGATCAATATTTGCCCTCTTTTTATGATAAAATTAAAGTGCACAATGAATTTTAACCTTAGGAATTTTGGAGTAGGTAAAATATGGCTATATGCCTCAGTGCAGCTCTCAAAGATTTAATAATTAACTTGTGTGGCTCTTGAGTTCCATGAGTTTGGCTACCTCTGCACTATAACTGTTCTCTGAGTGCAGTTTTCCAAGCAATGTACACACACTGTATATCAGGGTAATCTACCCTATATTTCCCTAGGTGTTTTTTTTTTTTTTTAACAAGATCAAGTGAGGCAGTACTAAAAGTCCTATTAAAGATGAGGTCAATGACATCTACTAATTCCTCACTATCAACAAAACTTCTTATCCTGTCATAGCAAGATATTAGGTTGGTTTGGAATAACTTGTTCTTGACAAAGCCATGCTGATTAATATTTAGCATTTTATTTTCCTCTAGGGGCTTAAAAATTAGTTGTTTGATTATTTGCCCCATTATCTTTCTGAGTACTGAAGTTACGTTGACTATTTTATAAGGCTCTGTCTACATGAGACTTTTAAGTTGAACCAATGGCTGCTATTTTGATTCAAAAGTTGACATGTCCGAACAACGTTTCTTTATTTCAAAATTATGAGTCCCCGTCATTTTGAAATAATGACCATTATTTTGAAACAATAAAACCTAGGATGAAATCGAAATAGTGGTTATTTCAAAATGTTGTTTTGAAACAACGCTATTTGGATGCATTGTTTCGAAGCAACAGCTATTTTGATTTCAGCGTGAGTTGACCTTCTTCCTTCCTGGGTGCTCAGGAAGTGCCCTGCCACCCTGGTATCTTGTGCCTGCACGCTGCATACAGCATGGCCCAGACTCGAGCTGCTGCAGCACAGGGGTGATGCTGGGCCCCCAGCTGATCCCAGGAGGAGATCCTCTGCCTCCTGTAGATCTGGGGCATGGATGACATCTGTGCCAGGTTCTGGGCACATCACTGAAACAAAGACATGTACTGGAACATCGCAGAGGCCCTGTCTGGAGAGGGATATGAGCGCACAACAGAGCTGGTGCACTCAAAAGTGAAAAAGCCTCTGGCAGGACTCTGCCCAGGCCAGGGAGGTGAGGCAGCTCCAGGGGCCAGCTGCTGCCACCAGCTGCCTATTCTATGAGAAGCTGGATGCTTTTTTGAGCCAGAGCCCAGCGCTCTCCATTTCCAGACGGTGGACTCCAGTGAGCCACGCACCCTGGCCACATCCATGACCAAAGAGGCCACTGCAGTGCAGGCCACATCCATGCTGACATCAGGAGAGCCTGTTGGTGAGTGTTTCCCCCCACTCCAGGCAGGCAGGGCCATGAATGCAATGGCATGGGTACCAACGAGGGCATGGTCCTGGGACAGGCAGGGCTCAACACCAGGTGGGTGCACAGGCTCTCCCATGGATGCAGGTGTCAGGGAGGCATGTGCAGATAGGGTCCCATGTCCAAGTGGAATGGGGGTCCCTCATCATGGGGGCGACAATACACAGATGTGGGAGCACACAGGACAGAAAGCCTGGAGCCTGCACTGCTGTCACATGGCCTCAGGAGACTTCCTGGTCCAAATTCTGCCAAGTACAGCTCACTACTGTGGGCCATGAGGCCACGTGCCCCCTGAGTGCAGCGTACACAGGGCACAGATTGGGAATCCTGCAGGCAGTCACAGCAGAGGTGTTTGCAGCTGACAAGCTACACATGGCCAAGGCCAGCAGGCTGAGAGACTCAACTGTTCTCACTTCTACCCTGCAGCTTGTGATCCCACCCGCTGTCCTGCTCCTGGGAGCCTGCCCGCCACCATGAGGCTGAAGAGGAAAACCCACTGGACCCGGGATGAGGTCCTCACCAGCCTGCTGGAGCTCGGCCAGTAAACTGAAGAGTCTTCCCAGGTCTGGTCACAGGAGCAGGGGAGGCACCAGGAGGAAGCCATCCGGCAGCTCCAGCATGTGGCAGATGCAGACAACTGTATCATCACAGCCATGGAGCAGCTGGCTGCAGTGATGGAGCGGCAGGCTGTGGCACAGGAAGCCCTGACCATAGCCATGCGGGACGTCACCTCCAGCCTGTGGTGCATCACTGACCATCTGGCACCCCAGGACCCTGAGGGACCTCCACCATGGCACCCCACTATCCCTTGCTGCTGGCATTCCCAGACCTGGGGTGGCCATGGGGAAGGGCATGGAACAGTGGGCCATGGCCGAGAGATGGCTTCCCCATAACCTCACCCCACTTTGATGTCCCCAAATCCCCAGCCCCCATGTCAGCTCCCAGTTCAGCCCCGACCCAGCTCTGCCCCCACCCTACTTCCCAGCTCCCAGTTCAGTCCCCTCTGCAGTTCTGCCCCCACCACACACTATCTGAATCTTGAAGCATCCTAAGCCCCACTTCTCCGACCCCCTTCTTTTTGTAAATAAAGGTTCTGACATGGAACAGAATGGGGGAGCAGACAGGGTGGTGGGGCAGGCCTGGCCCTCAGATATCTTCCTGTACAAGCAGGTCCCTCAGTGCCTCCTGCACAGCACTTGCTCTGTGCAGCACTTGCTCCCTCAGAGACAACACGTCCCACATGGTGGGTACTGTCTTCCCCCAAGTGCTTGCGGAGGTTATGCAGTGCTACGCAGGCACTGATGACCTCCGCGATTCTGTCCTCAGAGAGGTGAAGATGTGTGAGGAGGCACCTCCAGTGGGCTTTCAGTCTGCTGAAAGCCCGTTCAACCACCTGGCAGCAGCAGCTGATGCAGCGGCGTAACAGCAGGACCGTGTTAATGGCATGGGTGATCTGCAGCAGCACTTTGCCTACGGTGGAGCTCCCAATGCTGAAAAGATGGGCAACAGACCTGTGAAACTCGGGAGTGGCCATCTTCCAGAGAGTGATGGCCACTTTCTTGTCCACGAGGATGGGTGCTCTCATCACCATGTCCCTTCAGCACAGGACTGGGGTGAGCTCTGCAACCAGTTGGGTGAAGGTTCCTGCTCATCCGGAGGTTCCACCTCCACTGCTCGTTGCTCCAGGTTTGCAGGACAACCCGCTCCCACCAGTCTGTGCTAGTATCCGGTGCCCAGACGCGCTGTGGCACAGAAGGCAAAGGGGGAGCTAAGACCGCTGTGAGGGCCAGGGAAACGATGGGCAGGGGCTCAGCCTTGGTATCATTGGGGTTAGGGAAGAGTGTGTCCCAAAGCAGGGGAGCACCCTGAAGGTTAGCAGAGGGTCTACCAAACACTCAAGGATGGTATGGGAGCCGGGGAGCATCCATAGCCATCTCTCTTGCAACCTCTTGCCAGTCACAATGGACAGAGAGGTGAGGTCAATTCCTGCTTTTATGTGATTGGCTGGCAACATGCCATACCTCCCATGCTGCCCCTCTCCTGAATCAAAACATCAAGTCCTGTGTCTGAACTTGCTATTTTGATTTGAGATTTTTTCTTATTTCTATTTAAGTTAATTCAAATTCACGATTTTTTATTTCAAAATAACTTATTCTGAAATAACTTATTTCAAAGTAACCATTTATGTGTGAACATAGCCTAATTTCCTGGGCTTTCCTTATTTCCCTTTTTATCTAAGTACTATATATGTTCTTTTCCGGTCCTCTGATGTTACAAGTTCTCAAAGATAATTGCCAATGTCTGAGATATCTTCAGCCTGTTCTGTAAATATTCTATGATTTATTTCATCAGTTTGTGCCAATTTGAAGACATCTGATTTGTGTAAAAAAATCTTAAATTGTTATTTTTTATATTTAGTTTCACATCCTACCTCATGTATATGTTCACTATTTTAGTTGTCCCGTCACTGCTACCTTTTTTTTTTAGTGAAAATTGAAATAAAATAAGCATTTAACGTTTGGCCATTGCTATTATTGTCTTATCCTCCCCTTTGAATAATGAGCCTACAATGTCCTTGGTCTTCCTCTTGCTTCTCATGTATTTTTAAAATGATTGTTAGTTCCCAATATGTATTCCTACCTAGTTCAATCTCATTTTGTGCTTTGGCCTCTCTTATTTTGTCCATTCATGATTATGTAGTTGGTTTTGTTCAGTTGGTTTATCTTCACCATTATAATTTTGCCTAGTTTCCAGTCTTTGTATGACTTTGTTTTTTGAGTTTCATGTTGCTGAAGATCTGGCTAAGTCAGAGCTTTTCCTTAACATAATTCCTACTTTTCCAACACATTCGGATAGTTTGTTCTTGTGCTCTTAATAATAATTTGTCCTTTAAAAGATGCCAAAAGTTCTGATCTCTTTATTCACTTAGATTTGCTTTACTTGGGATCTTACCTGCCAATTCTCTGAGTTTGCCAAAGTCTGCCTTCTTGAAGTCTATTCCTTTATTCTGTTCTTCCTCCTACCCCTTCTTTAAAATCATGAACTCTGCCATTTCATGATCATTTCCATCTAAGTTGCTTTCCACCTACAGATCCTTGACTTCTTCCTGTTTGTCAGAAGCAAATCTTGAGCCTCTCCCCTGATTGCTTTTTCACTTTCTGTGATAAAAGAATTGTCTCCAGTGGGTTCCAAGTATTTGTTGGATAATCTGGGCTCTCCTGTATTAGTCCAACACATGAATGGATAATTGAAGTTCCTCATCACCGACAAGGTCTGTGTTTTGGATATTTTTCTTAGGGTTGCATTTTTCTTTTCTTTTCTTTTCTTTTCTTTTCTTTTCTTTTCTTTTCTTTTCTTAAACCCTCATCTATGTCTTCTTCCTGGTCACGTATTCTATAGCAGATATCTACCTTAACATTTTTTAAGATTTTTTATCCTTATCCAGGGACTTTTAACAGGTCTGCCCCTCACTTTTATCTCAGCTTCAGTGCAAGTGCATACATCTTTGATATACAGTGCAACTGTTCTTCCTTTTTTAACCCTACCTGTCTTCCAGAACAATTTATACCCTTCTACATTAATGTGCCAGTCATGTGAATTATCCCACCAAGTTTCTATGACAGTTATGTCATAAATGTGGTTATTCACTAGTATTTCTTCTGTTAATTCCCCATACTATTTCCATTTGTATGCAGGCATCTAAGATGTTTATTAGATTCCCCTCTATATTCCATCTTGTCTCTCCTTTGTCCATGATATGATTGACTGTTAGCCCCAAATTCCAACCCATCACTCAAGTTTTCATGTTTTGAAGTTACTTTTATCTCCAGCCCTTTTGAATTTGGGTTCAAGACACCCCAACTAAATTGTTCAGTCAGTATACAGAGATACTTCTTTCCCTTGGTAATCAGTCCTCATCTGTGCTAAGCAGTCCTTCTTCTTGGAACAGGATTCCATGGTTGAGGAAGCTGAATCCCTTCTTTTAATACCATCAATTCAGTCATATATGTAACCCCTGGATATATCTGAGAACACCATGTGCGCTACCAACATTTTCAACATTACTCCCAGGGTTCTGTAGTCACTTCGGATCTGATCATTATTTGACATACCTAATAGTATCATTAGTGACAACATGAATGATAAACATCGTCTAGTAGTTAGAGGGCTAGATGATCTTCAGCAATATTTCCATGATGTCTCAGATACAGGCAGCAAACCATCTGGGTTGCCAGGTCAGACCTGCATACAGATGCATCTATCATCCTGACAAGGGAATCTCCAGCCACTGCCACTCTTTTTTTATTTATTTATTTATTTTTAATCCTTGAATGTGATGTCCATAGTCGCCTCAGCTTTGTGAATATGTGTTTCTCCTCCTTCACATTTGGAAAAGTTTTGTCATCCCTCATGAGCAAGGCACCACTCATATTTATATATACAAATAGTATATGGAACTGATGCGAACTTGTTGACCACTATAAGAAGGTCAGACTGGTAAGTTATGTTTCATTATACTGTTCACTAACAAATAGGATCTCATTCCTCATAGTCATGCTCTTCACATGACTAAAAAGGAAACTGAGAATTACTCACATACATTTAAATTAGGTTTTGCTGTGATATCCTGGATTATGTCTACACATAGACTTGAATTTGAATTGATGACAATCAATTCAAATTTAATTAAGTACATGGCCACACTTGCTTTCCTCAATTCGAACTGAGGAATTTCTCAGTTTGAACTGATGAAAGCTGACTTGAGTTGGTCAAAACCCATTTGACTTTGAAGTCTTGGTCAATTTGAACCCGGTAATTCAAATTGACCCAGTGTGGCCATGTCAATTCAAACTCACTGAGTTCAAACTAACAAGGCTGACATTCCTCCCAGGATGCCATGCACCCTGGGAGGAATACTAGCTCCTCAGCACCTGGGGCCAGCAGTCCCAAAGGTGCCTGCACCCCCCCAGCCATATCGGGCTCTGGGGGACAATGGGGTTCCTTCTGCTGGGGAGAAGCTGTGCGCAGGGGAGCCTTCCCCGTGCAGCTGTTCCTGCTGTGCACCAGGATCCCTTGTCCTCCACTCCCGCTGCGCTGTCATGTAGGGCCAAGGGATTCCCCAGGACTTGCTCTGACAGCACAGCTGGGGAGTGGGAGAAGGTATTCCTCCAGCCTGCACTGACAGAGAAGGAGGGAGAAGGATTCCCCCTGGCCATGCTGACAGCACCCGGTGGGGGAATCCCTTCTCCCCTTGGCCCCACTGTACTGTAGAGGGGGATGGCCTGGCCCCATGGAGCCCTGGGAGGGGAAAACGTTCCCTGCCAGGATCCTGCCTTCTGAGCCTGGCATGGGGGAAAACATCCCCTGCCCAGCTCTAGTTGCAGGGAGGCTAGAGCTGGGCAGGAGATGCTTTCCCCTGTGCCGGGTTCAGAGTGCCAGACCCCAGCAGGGAATTGGGTGATGGCATGGCCCTTCTAGGGGGACATGTTACCACACCTCCCATGGCACCCCTACTCCAGTTTGAATTAGCAAGTCCAGATCATGGACATGCTAATTTGAGTTGGATTTTCTTGTGTGGCTGTGTCAATTCAAATGGACTGAGTTTGAACTAATAATTATTAGTTTGAATTTACTAGTTCAAATTCAGTAATTCAAATTGACCCTCTAAGTGTAGACATAGCCCTGGAGAACAACTGTCTTTTGGACTATAACTAAATTCAAAAGGTGTATATTTCCCCTTTATTAGAATTCCACAACTATGTTTTGCTCATTTAGAAGTGTGCATATTAATGATTACCACAATAAAGGAGGAAGATTTCAATATATTTTTATTGTGGTAAGTGATGTGTTAAGTAGTCCAGAAGATGTTTTTGTGCAATGAAATCCAAAAGAACTTTAGAATGTAATTATCTCATTAAGGGTAGGTAAGTTTGACCTATCGTACATGTATTGGGACCAACCTATAAATCTGACAGAGTGCCAAATGGGAAGATAAAGGGCAATGTCTACACTGGCAAATTAGTCTGGACTAGACTAATTTAGTCCAGGTCTACACTAGCCTTTGACTAGTTTGAAATATGAAATTGCTTAGTTCAAACTAGGCAAAACTTAGTTTGAACTAGTTAGTTTGACCGGTTAGTTCGAACGTAGCAGTAGTTCAAACTAGTGTGATACAGATAACCTTAGTTCAAACTTAACTTCTTTGGCAAGCATCATAAAAAAGTGAATGCGTAAGTTCAAGGTAACAGTTGTTCTTCTGCCCTTTTCTGCCATGAATAACTTTCAATTTCTTTTTCATACTGTTGAAAATATTCTTTTCTTTCCAAAAAATGACGAGCAGATTCTTTCAACAAGTCTGTCATATATACAGTTATGTATAGAGTGACAGTTACAGAAACACTTAAGAGCAATCACCTAAAACTTCCCTTCACCTTAAAATAATAGATTACAAATTTAAAAATATTTTTGTATTCTTTTAAAGATTCTGTTAGTATGTAGAAAAAAACAACTGTGTGTATAGTATGGAACTGGAATTCAGGTGATCTGGGCTCTAATCTTGCCTTCTTGTTAATGAAGGGAGGTTGGCTTTTTTACTCCAAGGCCTGCATGATGGTTTTCTGCTCTTCTTACCTATGCAGCAGTGCAACTGACTCAAATTTCTACCCAGATAGCGAGAGGGAGAGTCCTCATATACCTCCTACAGAACTAGGAAAATTGTTTCTTCCTTTTTGGCCCTCTTCTGATTAAGGGTACCAAATGGAACTCTGATCTTACAATTGTATTTGCAAGAGTGGACCCTTGCTAATATCAGAGAATACAAATAGAGAAGCCATATTAAACAAAGCAAAGCAAAACTAAATTAAACTAAAATCTATAGTCACTCTTTTGGGAGGTTGCATTGTAATTCTGCTTTTAGTCTGAGAATCCAGAATGATAACACAGTAGGCAAAAAACAGAAAAACACAAACAAGCTGCTCCCTAACAAGGTGAGGCATAACTCACACCACTTTGTTCCAGGCTGCTTGTTTCCAGATTGACTGCTAAACACAGATCTCTGACTTTCAAAAAGAGCTCTCAAGCCAGAAAGTAGGGTGAGGAAACTCATCTCTCTTAAAATGATAGCTTGTAATGTACACAGTTTCATTGCATGTCCATTGCCTGCATGAATCCACTAGCAGGATCAGGGCCTACCATGCACATGAAAACCTCTTTATTAGGGAGTGTAGTGAGACTACCAAAAGACTTACCAGATGGTTTCAATCACTATCAGCATGAACTGGTATTCTGCAGTCTATGAACAAATCTCAGATCACACGCTTCCCCTTTCCTTCTGACACAAAAAGATCTCCGTTGGCAGTAGGACTGTATTTCATGGTCAGAGAGAAAATTTATTTAAAGACTAACAAAAATAATTAACAATTATCAATAAAGGAAATATGTTTCCTTGCTACTTTAAGCATTTAATTGTGTTGGTTCGTGCTTTCTTTAGTTTTCTGTTAAAAACCAAGTATGTGGCTCATGATGAACAAATTCTACCTTGTTATTTTATTTTGAAATATACATTCATTTTAGATCTACTTTAAGGAGTACAACTTTTGCCATCCTTTAGCTCAGCAATAATGTTTATGGTATTGCTTTCTCTATTTCCACTGGCAACTTTAGGGTAATTAGCTAATTAATATGGTAATAATATTAGCAAAAACATCAGATGCAGCATTAATTAGTCATACTAAATGTATTATATTTAATGAGAAATTTTATGGCCCAAGAGAAAAGGAAAATTAAAGGAAGGCTTAGAAAACTACTTAGTAAGTAGCCCTCCTGCATATGTTTTAGGAATAGATTAAACAGTGATCTCTGTCTATGAAAGGAGAAAAGTAACTTACACATACATTTTGTTCACTTTTTTGGGGAGGGCAGTAATATGTACTCATAGATTAAGTTAAATAAGCTTATATTCTATTTTGAAACAAAGCATTTGGCTGTTCCCAGACCACACAGACTCCACAGATATAAAATGGAATCAGTGCTGCTGAATGCATTTTATTTTTTCCCCTAGTGCAAGAGAGATTACCACATAGAATTATTGAAACTGGAAGGGACCATGAGAGGTCATCGAGTCCAGTCCTCTGCACTCATGGCAGGAACAAGTTCCCTTTCAAGACACATCATCACTAACTGTGAATGGTATTTTAAGGGAGACAATGCAAGGTATGCAATGCATATCACACAAAGCTTTACGAAATTACTTTAGAAATTAAAGAAAATTTGAAATTTGGAGCAGTCTTTTATATGCTTTTGCGCGCACGTGTGTGTGTGTGTGTGTGTGTGTGTGTGTGTGTGTGTGTGTGTGTGGTAATGAAATGTGCCAAACTGAAATCCATCTACTAATGTCTCCTGATTATACATAGAAGCGGTATATCCCAGGATAGCATAGCATATGCTTCTCTGGAGTGCCTTTCCAACAGTAATGACTAGTAAAAGTTAAGCAAGAAAGATTTACTAGAAAATTAATTGCAGTGTTGCACAATATTTTTTTAATTATTTATGTGATGTATTGATCTAACACCTTTTAATGTTATTTTGAACATCATTCTCCTTGTTTGTATGTGGGCAGTGGCCATACACTACAGCCTTGTTTACAGGAGACACTTGATTCATTTTTGCTTAAATTGATTGTTTTGTTCTAACTGAAGCACATACATTTTGGGCCCAAATTCAACAAAACTCTTAAGCATTAATTAAAGTCAGTTAAGTTTAAAGCATATGAATCAGTGCCTCAGCTCATCCATGCCTGTCATCTGAATCAGTATGCTGTAAGGTTTTCATGTGTGCACATGTGTACCTGATACTGAAATAAGGTCTATGTACGTTGTACTACACTGAGCTCTTTGTGGTACCAAAGCCTAGAATTACTCCAGCCTTACTCAAGCGATTTGGCCTTTCAGCTTTTTTATTTAGTGTCAATAAAATATTTTGCAATACAAATGAAACAAAAACCAGAATTTATTTAGTATAAAGTAACACAAGGGATTCTGTGCTAGCTGCATTATTAGTTTTCATGTTTAACTCACTAAGGCTGTGTTCACACACAGGCATTATTTCGATACAAGTTGTGTCGAAACAACTTGTATCGAATTAATGCCTTATTTTGAAATAATTCAAATTAACAGTTTGTTAATTCGAATTAAGGAAAAAAGCTGAAAGTGAAATAGCAGTTTCAGGCAACAGTTATTTCGAAACAAGTCACTGTTGTTTCAAAACAACATGTTCAGATGGCATTGTTTCGAAACAACCTTGTTTCGTCCCCACATGGGGTTTAAGTTGTTTCAAAACAATGCCGTTGTTTCGAAACAACAGGTGCTGTTGTTTCCAAACAACCGTGCGTTGTGTGAACAGGGTATTTCTTCTTTCAAAACAACCTCTGTTGTTTCGAAATAAGAGTGCTGTGTGAACACAGCCTAAAAAGACTGTTTAGAAATAGTATATCTAGTACTGCCACAGTATTACCAACCTGTGGGTCAAAATCCCACACAGGCCAGACAGACAGCCTTGTCTACAGAACTTAGCTCAAGCTTGACATGATGTCCAATGAGGATCTGATGACAGATTTTAAATCAAACATTTCATAAATTGTTAGTACTAGAGATTGAGTAGCTCATTCAGAAGCCCAAAATGCACACTTTAATATGGCAAACAATGTTAAGTTCTAATGATGCTGAAGATTTAGGAGTAGATTTTTTATTGTGTTCTGGTAGTTTTGCACAATACAAAAAGCAACACAAAACAGCCAGATGAAGCTTCCATGAGCATGAAAAATCAAAGTCAATTTAGCTGGCTCCTTTCCATACCTTTCAGCCATACCTGGAGAAAGGTTGTCAGGGCTGAAAGCACTTTGCACTCTGGCTGTGCTCAGCTGGTGAACATTCTTTTTAGGGTCCCTAGCCGTATGGTTTAAGATAGTATAGCCTCCTACTCTAATCTATGGTAGAGGATCAAAGCTGTACAGATCTGTCCTTTAACTTAGGAAGTTACAATTAGTTTTTTGATAGATTACCTCCCGCTCTAGGCCACATGGAGTGTAAGCCAATGCAGACTAATTTATACACAAAAAATGCAAGGAAAAGATTGCTGGTAATCAGATTATTTTGTTTGTTTGTTTTTAAATTATGTTTTGTAACCTAGAAACATAGTTTCTGATCTTGATCTCATTAATGACAGTGCAAATCCACTGTAAGTCCATGGAAGTTAATATAACCACTCCAATTTTTCCTGCCATAAATGGAATCAGAATTAGGCCCACATAATGGCAAATTATTATATAACTGAAAAATAAAGGTGGATCTTGGAACATAAACATCTGTTTAAAAAAAACTGAAACCACAGTTCTAAAGAGAAGAAATTAATTGACTTATATATGTAATAACTTTATATGACATTATTCTTTATTTCCTAATTATCAAAATGCTATGTATTTATTATTTTATTACAAATTTATCTTAAATATCTTTCTATATCCTTTGTTTTAACAAATTACTTAATTACAAGGGCAGCCACAAAAACTATCCAGACACACATACAAAAACAAACAAACAAACAAACAAAAAGCACTACACTTGGGAATGACAATAATGAAAAAAAATTAAATGTTCGAAGTTATAAAAATGAAATATAGAACACAAAATAATATCTCATACAGCAAACTCTAAGAAATGTTCATTTTTCATAAGGAACAAAAGAGGACCCAACAAATTATAGGACACCCAGCCTAACTTTGACACTTGGAAAGCTACTGGAATAAATTATTAAGCAATCAGTTTTAAGCACTGAAAGGCTAACAGTAGTACAAGAAATAGGATGGATTTGTTAAGAATAACTCATGCCAAACCAGTGTAACTTCCTTCTTTGACGGAATTATTTGTGTAATGGATGGGTGGAAGCATTACAAGTGGTATATATGATTTTAGTAAAACATTTGACACAATCCTGTAAGGAACTTGGGAAACATGGCTTATATTATATGATTATAAGGAGGCTGCATGACTAAATGAAAGATCAGTCTTAAAAAGTAATTATGTGTGGTTTACAGTCAAATTGAGAAAATGTATCTAGTGATATTCTACAGGAGTCTGTTCTGTATCCAGTACTGCTCAGTATTTTCACTGATGACTTGGATAATGAAGTGAAGAGTATGCTTATAATGGATGGCACTGTACTAGGAGAGGTTGCAAGCACTTTGAAGGACCAGGTTAGAATTCAAAATGTCCTTGAACAGATGGAAAATTGCTCTGAAATCTAAAAACGGAATTCAAGAAAGACAAGTAGAAAGTACTACTCTTAGGAAGGAAAAATAAAATGTGCAACTATAAAAAGGGAGAACAACTGGCTGAGTAGCTGCACTTCCGAAAAGAAGCTATGGGTTACAGTATATCACAAAGGTATTATGAGTCAATAGTGTGTTGCAGTTATGAAAAATGCTAATATCATTCTGGGATATATTAACAGGAGTGTTATATGTAAGACCTGGGAGGTAGTTATTTTGTTCTATTCAGCACTACAGAGGCATCAGCTGGAGTATTGTCCCAAGTATAGATTGGCATTTTAGGAAAGATATAGAAAATGTCTAAAGAGTCCAGAGTCAAGCAACAGGAATTATAAAAGGTTTAAAACTTCACCTGTGAGTAAAGGTAAAAAATGGTTGCATGTTTAATAATTGATATTAGAAGATTGAGTGGTTACCTGATAATAGTCTTCAAATACGTAAAGGGCTGCTATTAAAACAAAACAAAACAAACAAACAAAAAAGTTGTTCTCCATCTCAATTTAAGGTAAAACAAGTAGTAATGGGATTAATATGCATCTAGGAAAATTTAAGATTAATTGTTGGGGGGGGGGACAAAACTAATTATAAGAGCCATAAACTGTAGAATTGTCTCCCAAGGGAGCTTATAGAATCCCTATCATTGGATATTTTAAAACCAGGTTGGATATAAAGCTTTCAGGGATGGTCTAAATATATTTGGTCCTGCCTAATCATAGGAAACTGAACTTGATGATCTATTGAAAGTCCTTTCTGACTTACATTTATGTGATTCTACATCTGATTCACAACTCTATACTGAATCAGCTCAATAAACAACATATTCCTGAAGGAAGAGAGCACAGACACACAGTTTTTCTCACAGTCAAAGTATATGTGAAAAGGAAGGCAAAATTGGCCTATATCTATATATCTATATCTTGCTAGCTGGGATCATCAAAATGAATGTTTTAAAGTTCAGCGTTTGTGGCCTATAGATAGATAGATAGATAGAGTATTTTCATTATTTTCATCTTGGCACTGAAAAATGTAGATTAAAAAGGATCTCCTCTTCCCCATTTAGTGTATAATAGTATATACTGGCAAAGGTTAGCTTTTGAATTCCAAGGAAACAAATATTTCAGAATTTGTCCTATTTTAACCAGTATCTAGTTAAAGTCAAGGAGCTGTTCATATGGTAAGATAAACAACTTTTATCTACAAAATTAAAAATAGGTCTTCACCTACTGATCATATTTTTGTACAAAGGCCAATGTTTCTTTACTTACACATGGAAAGGTAATAGGAGTTGTTGGAGACAATTATATAGTGCAAATGAAAGCAAACATTGAAAAGGGCATGTAGGTTAATGAGCAAAATTGTACTGACCTGTGTGCAGCTGAGAGCACAAAAAGCTTAGTCCTGTGAGGAAAGTCAACTGACAGAAAAAGCAACAGCATAAAGTGAACTTCTTCCTATAGTATTGTGGGAGAGGAGGGAGGATACTGTTATTATATATGCTTAAAATGGACTTTGGGGGGAACAGTTTTTTGAAAGAACACTTCTACACTAATCATCAAAGTGATTTTTTAAAATTTCAGAATTTGTGGCCTATATTCTATAACATGAGTGTCTAAAGTTGAATACATAAAACCATTGAACTAGCAAGAACGGAGTACAGAAACTACCCTACACAAATGGGAGGGTGGAAATCAGACACTTTCATGGCAGCACAATCTGGAAAGCAATCCCTTGGATTTGGATCCATGCAAAGAGAGATTATAAGGATTAAGAAGCTTTCAGATCCCTGTTAAGCAGGTATATGACCAGATGGCCATATATCATTCCCCCACTGTTTCTTACTCAGAGATTATCTTCTCTGTGTGTGTCTTCCGTGACTGGACTCCTCTTCCATGAGACTTTCTGGATTAGTAATCAGTAGGCTGGAGAAGTGGGTACTGAAGAATTGGAACTCTTGAGCCTCTGTTGAAGCTTCTTATGTATCTTGGGGACTCCAGGACTGGGGCTAGATCATGGACCAGTTCTTTGGGAAAGGAGTTCTGATCCCATTACAATGCAATAATCAGTAAGAAATTCCTTAGGAGGACTTTTAGAGCTTTATTCTTCTTGTGAGCAGAGGCAATCCAGTCAATATTTAGGCACTTACATATTTGGCCTGACTTTCAGTGGTGTTGAGAACCTGAAATTCCTATTGAAATAAAAAGATGTGAATGCTCAGTAGTTCTGGTAAACCAGGGTACATATAGGGTTTTAAATATGGCTTAAAATGCCTAATTTTATGTCACTGGGCAAGACTTCTCCCCAACTTCCAAGCACTGCCATTTCTTATCTCCTTTAGAGAGGTTTATTCTCTTAACACAGACAACTAAAACAGTCTTTTAACACAATTTCTTTCAGACAACATGGCCACCTCACCAAAGGGTCTCTCATATGCAACATTAAATCTAGTGTGGGGGGGGCAAAATTTATAAGCACTAAATTGTTTAAATCTGTTAACTTGCCTTAGCATGAACCATTTTATCAGTGGTCTTACTAGCCTATTTATTGTGACTATTTAGGTCAATACATATAACATATGTTGTGTTAGCTTTCAAATTTCCTACATGGGTTATAAATATAAATCCTGAGAGAAAGATTTATCCACTGCATTGAGTTCTCAAAAGTATTATAGTCAAGACCTTCTTTTTTTGTTCTCTACTGCTATGTAGTTTAATCTTCCTCAATTTTGATCATACCTAAGGGCAATGCATGGTGGTTTCCTGCATACTTAAGCTATTTGGTTTAGTTTTTATTTCCAGGATATTCTATTTTAGTTCTTGACCTTGTGTTATTAAAAATTTGCACACTCCTAAAAAAAGACAGTTATCACCATACTAGATATATTTTGCCATTAACCTCATTGCAAATTGTATGACCACAGTTCATTGAAAAATTGTTACAAGCACTTTTCTGCTGCCCTTCCTATAAATTTCATTTTTCTGATTTTTTCCATATTTGTGATGCACAATGTATCACTTCTATAATAAAAACAGTAAACCGTTCTATTTGTGCTACTAGTATATCATCTTGTATACTGTTTGTCATATTTGTATAGAATAAAGATATGTCTGCAGTTCAGCTTTTCTTGTACTGATTTTTCTCTTCCTTCTCTAGCTACTATTTTGTGAATCTGCTTACAGCTTTCTCATGATATACAATATTAAAAATTTTTGCTTTTATATCTTCTTAGGTTGTCTTGATGTAATACACTCACTGTATGTCAGCTGATTTGCACTACAATTAGTACACTTCACCTCCACCCTTTTTATACAAATATAATAGACATATCCTTCCCCATGTTCACAACATCTCATTTTCCCCTTTTCAAACAGATGTTATATGTTCAAAGTATTGGCACATATAGTTCCTTAGAGGATGGAGGAGATATAATTTGATTCCAAATGTTTGAAAGAAAAGTATTACTTTCTCAGGTAAATCCTTCCAGGAAATGTAATCACGACTACTGCTGATGACTTTCTCTTTCTCGTTTACTAATTAGCTATTATTATACTATGCTTTTTGTTATCCCATCATTGGTTAGCTCTAATGACACTCTACATATTGCCCCCTTTGTTTCAGTCAAATACATTGGTAGCTGGTGAAATATTTATCCTTCCCATAGCATTTTACTAATTAGAAGACTATTAGCTTGTTCTTTGTTTTCATGTTCAACGAGAAAATTCCCACCGTATATTCTCCAGACTTTCAGTATGTCCCCAACCCCCTCCCTTTTTTTCTTCAGTCCAGTCAGCTACTTTCACAGGATTAACATCATCTAATCATCTTTCTTTATGTAGGGATCGTACAGTTATAACATTTTGGTTTATTTTCTTCCTCAGGTTTGCTTTTTTGCAGATATCATTTGCTTCTGCTTCTGCCCCATCCCCTGCCCCTTTGTAGCTATGTTTCTTGAAAGATATTTTGTTCATATTGAGCACTTATATTGTTATACAATATTTTAGTTTCACAATAATCCACTTGGCATGTAGTTTGGATTCAGCATTTGTGGCTTGTGTTTGAAAACTGACAATATCCATATGTATAATGCTGAAGTTTACTGCATGCTACTGAGATTTCAAATTTCCATGTAATATGTTTGGATCACTAATTACTAATTACAAATTCCCGCACTGTTCTTTTTTGTGACATATTTGTACCAGACACTGAAAGATTATATCTAGAACATCAATTGGTACATAAATATTTATGAATACTTAAGTGGAATAATCAAGTGTAATAAACTCTCCAGAGATATTGCTGATGCCTGAAGAGGATTTTAAGATTCACCTAATGTGTGCATATATGTGTAATGAAAAATGTTAACATTTACTTTGTTCATTCCCTGTGTTATTAGATGAATAGATCTCTGAATCCTATTTCCAATCAAATGTTAAAAAATAAAATAAAAAAAAGTAATGAAGAGACATGTGGAAAGGAACAGTTTAGTTTATTTCTTAGGAAAGGAAAACACTGGTAGTGGGGTGGGGAATTATAAAAATCTCATGCGTCAGCCAAGCTCATAATTTGTGTCAATAATTCTTAGCAATATTTGTTTCATGAAATGCAGTAGGCAAGTGTTCATTTGGAACCTACCAGAAGAAAATTCCATACCTCCACCTGAAGCCTGGATTTTTAGACATGAAATTCTAGTGCAAGATTGAGTTTAACATCTTAGTTTTAACATCCATGAATTTTTATTTAGTGGACAAAATCCTCAATTAGTAAATCAGTGTAGCACTGACTTATATAGGAAGTATTCTGATTTACACTATCTAGGACAATGTACATCAATGAATGCCTAAAACTGTATTTAAGACCTTATTACCTTATGAAAGAACAGGCCTCATATTTCTTAAGATACGTATGAGCAATTTTATTTCTTCTAGGACTTTTGAGGATTGCAGTGGTATGCATGATTATCTTAGCTTAAAATATAGAAAGCGTCAATAATCAAGATTCTTTTTTTCTGTTATAGATTTATACTGCTGAGCCAGTAATCCAGTATAGAGAATTCCTTATACAATCCAAGTGACAATCAAAATCCTTTTTTTTTTCACGCTGAACAGATAATATTCTAACTAAAGAGGAATAAATAAGAGGGAAAACTCAGCTATTTGCATATATATTTTAAGGGAGTTTGCTTTGACTATTTGGCTCTTTTATTTATTTATTTATTTATTTTTTAAATATGTGCTTGAGCAAATTTCAGCCAACGGAATACTCACAGATAGTAAATTTTGTTAAAACTTTGCAGATATCCCCTCCAGAGTACAGCTTGTTGAAAAATATCATGTTTCAAAAACTCCCTTTCTCCAAATGGAAATTTTTGCAGACGTCTTTTGCCTTAATCAACTCCAAACCAGATTGTCCATTCTATTATATACAGTCTCTAGAGGAATGGAACTGAAGTAAAAGATTAAGGGAAAACTCCCAGACTTCTTAAATATGAGTGTCAGATATCGGGCAGATATGATATACTTCATCTCCAAAGTTACACTCCATAAGTCAGAATTGTAACACCATATTTGAGCTATAATTTTCAAGTATTATTTTTGCATTCTTGTTTGTGATGCTCCCAGAATGCTTCTGCACACAAACATTGCAATGATAAGAAACAACACAAAATAATTAGGGTGCAAGAGACGATGATAACACATTCATTACCTTTAGCCCAGTACTCAGCCAGGATGTGGGAGGCTCTAAATTTTCCCCCTCTTGTCTGATAAACAATTTGGACAGGGTTACCCATTTCTAATGTGAATCTTCTCACTGGACTACAAAGCCATTCTTGTACCCTATATAACACTTATATTTAATTACAGTGAAAGGGCTTCCACAAGAAAATGATCCCCATATTCAAGTGGTGAAGATATTCACCTGAGAAATCGGGAAATCCTTTTTCAAACCCTTTCTCCTTTCCAAGTAGAGGGACGAACTGAACCAGGATCTCCCATGCACATATTCTAATCAGTGAATTAAAGAGTATAAAGGAGTCTGCCTATTCCCACTGTCTATTTTGTTTGGAATTAGGCATGTTCAGCATATGCTTAGCGGATTGGGCTCCATAGGGATGATAGGTAGAGATGCACCAACTTTCCCTCCAGTCTGTGGACTGCACAGGAAGTTAAGGAGGAGACAGGCATCTAAACACCTAGGCTTTGTCCACACTTACGCAGTTAAATTGATTTAAGTTAAATTGATATAATAAAATCGCAATAACATCATTAAATCAATGTAAGTTAGATCAATTTAACATGTCCCTACTAGAAACTGAAATTGAACTAGCATGTCCATGGACAGGACTTGCTAGCTTGACTTAGGAGAGGAGCACCATGGGTGGTGTGCAAGATGGCCCCCCAGAAGGGTCATGCTTCCACCCAATATATAGAAAAAGGACAGTACCCTGGGAAGGAAAAGGGCAAAAGTGTTAAATCAAAATAACAAATAAATTAAAATATCACATCTACATTGCATTATTTCAAAATAACAGTTTCTATTTAAACATCATATCAATATAAAATGAAGTTTTATTATATTGTAATGACTTTCCTTATAGTGAAATGAGGGAGCTCTTCAGTTCACTATAAGGAAATGTAATGTAGACCTACCCTTTCTTAAGCTGAAATAATTAGCATTATTTCAATTTAAAGACTGTGTGGACATACCTATAGAGTGAGGCATTTTAAGGCAGAAATTTGGCCTGGAGAAGTTTTACAATAAATATTTAGGCACAGAGTGAGTGTAGGCACCTACAAGCCATTAGGTGGAAGCCAAGTAGCGTTTTAGCATTGTGTGAAACAGATTTGAGCACTTAATTCCTTCTGTGAATCTGTCCCATAATTACACAAACTAAAATGTCATTTATAAAAGATATCCTTCATTAAGTATTTTGATGTCATTCCCACAATGAGCATCACTACTCTACACAAATACTTCCATTTGTCTTCAGTGAGACTACTTCTGTGACACAGTAGTACTCAGTCTGAACCTTAAGTAAAAAGCCAGACACAACATTTGTATCTTCATTTGTGTAGCTGCAGGTGTGTGATGCAGACAGAGTTAACATCACCTCTTGTATAACTTAGTTGTTTAATTATGTTGTACCAGTGAGGTAATTTTCAACATTTGAACAGTAACGGTCCTCATCTAAATATTTAAGCAAGTAGGACATCTCTTTCTGCACTAAAAAAAGAAAATCTCTGCTGGAATATTGATGAGGTATTTGAGGTGTGTAGAAGAATCCTAAATTCTTAGGATGAAGGATAACAAAATGGGAAGTCCACCATTAGTTCCTTTTAAATTTGAATTTCCTATTAAGGTGTGTGATATCTCCAGAGAGTTATATATAAGATGTTTGTCAGCAGCTCCCTCCAAATTTTCCTGGTTCTCTTGAGCACATGACAAATTGTTTGTCAATGATTTGGCAATTAATATAGCAGTGCTTAACAAATCATTTTTGGAATATTTATAGAAGAGTGAAGAAAATTGGCTGTATCTTCTCTCGTATGGTTTAGCCATGTTTAACAATGGTTTAATCATAGTGCTTTTATCCACACACAGTACGATATTAAATATATAATAAAACACAAAGATGCAGTAATAGAATACAAAGATATAATATAAAAAGCCCTCATGTGTTCTTTACAATTAAAATATTAAATTAATTAATATTAATTAAATTAATCCAGAAAATGTGTGTAACGTGTGTCATAAAATTGTGAGTGGATGGTGCTCAGAACCTTAAAAGATCAGACCTTTTCTTGATAAGGACTAAATGATTTTGCAAGATGATCAAGCATTGGAGAAGATTAGGCCCCTGCTGCCATTACACTGGAAATATTCACTATGCAAAACACAGAAAAGGAAGACCTCTAAGGGACATTTTGAAAATAAAAATGTTACTTGAGGTTATTTAGAGAGAGAGAGAATGGTACTTTTAATTGGAAAACTTACTTTTCCATTAGCCTTTCTTTCTAAGTGGTATGCATGTAAGGAAAGTGGTGGTGTTGTACTGTTAATTTTCAAGTACTACAAAAGCTATGTAATAGAGCTTTACATCACAAGCAGTTCACTGGTCAGAAGAAAAGTAGTGGAAGTTTGGAAGTCTTCTTTATTCTACTCATGAGTCTTTGTAGCTGAAAGTCTAAAGTTGAAGACATGTTCCAGCAAAGTTCAGTGCCATCTCCTTGCTAACATAATTGTCCAATTTCTGTCCACAGTAACTTCTATACAACCATATTAAAATCACTGGTGTTGTGCAACAGTAAGCAAAAGAAGAATAAAAAGCAAAAAGTCTTGTGGCACTTAAAGACTAACAGATTTATTTATCACATTAGCTTTCATGGGAGAAAGTCCCGCTTTGTCAAATGCTTTGCTCCCACAAAAGCTCATGTGATAAATAAATCTGTTAGTCTTTAAGTGCCACAAGACTCCTTTCTGTTTTCGCTTTACTATGCTAACATGGTAGCCCCTTTGGAATTTAAAAGAAGAATGAAATCCTATATTTTGGCAATATGGTGACTGGCCTGCATTATGCATGTCCCCAAACTTTGCATCTGTGATTTTATAGCATTCTTTTCTCTAGAGACATTCCATAGCTTCTATTGGCCTCCCACCATAAAGACAAATGTAACTTTATTGATGCTATTGGAATCAGTACAGAATAAGACTTTTGAAAACTGTAATTAGACTGTCAACCTTATAAAGGTATAAACCTGTACAATAAACTCTAGCTCCTCTTAAATGTCAGTTGCTCTTTGGTCTCTACCTCTACCTTGCTTTTATAACTGCTATACCATGAAATATAACAACGGCCATACTGGGTCAAACCAATAATCTCTCTAGCCCAGTATTCTGTTGTATGATATTGATCAATGGCAGATGCTTCAAAATGAACAGAACAGGACAATTATCATATGACCTTACTCCTGTTGTTCAGTCCCAACATCTGGCAGTCAAAGGTTTACAAACACCGTAGGGACATTATATCTGTGGCCATCTTAGCTTACAGTAATTGATGGAGTTTCCATCTTGAACTTATCTCATTCTTCTTAAATTCTCTAATATGTTTTGGCTTTATAGCATGGCCTGGGAATGAGTCCGACCTAGTAATTGCATTCTGTGATACCCATCACTGAAAGCAGAGTAGGATTTTTTTTTTTAAATAAATGGGTGTGACAGAAAAAGCAGTGTCTGAAAAAAACAAGCTTTCTGTGTGGAGATGTCAGTTTTGTTCAAAGTTTTAAATTTTTCCAGCACAAAATTTAAACATTTTTTTTCAATTTCTAGTTAGGTTGATCTGAATTCAAATATTTGCATTTGTTGAACCAAAATGCAATGTTTCATTTTGAATCAATTCAATATCAAATTGCATAATCCTGTGATGCCACATTCTTTATGGAAGGTGTAGTCTGATGCCTCATGTCCCCACACCCATACTGTGGGCTAAGCTCTGTGGTTGGACTACTTTCTCCCATGATATATCCTACAGTCTCTGCCCCGATCAAGCTATGCAGTGCATCATAGGAGTCCTGTGATTATTGTGCATCATGGGAGATCAGATACAGGCAGGAAGCTGCATCCCATAAGGAAAAGGTAGTATGTGACCCTCATGAAGCACAAATGCATGAGGTGAGATTCCGTTCAAAAAAAGTTCCCTTAAAAGAAGCTGATAGTTCCCTCCCGCCCAATTTAAGATTTTTTTAAAAGTCAGAATATCAGAATCTGCATGAGACCTTAACTACAATTTTTTACTTAGCCATGTCACTTCTATCTTATAAGACAGGATAGGAAAAAGTTACTTTCCTAGCAACTTCTGGCATTCAGCCTGTAGAAAATGGAAGAAAACAGACCAGAAAAGATACGTCATTATCTGTTCACAATGGACTCTGTGCTAAGTGTCAGTGCAACATTACAATAACACTCCATAAGTTGAAAACCTGTGGAGTACTTACAAAGCAAAGGTTGTACTGAAATATTTGTTTCTGCTTTTATTTGGGGACAGAATTCAGCTTTTTGTGGCAGGCCATTGAGAATCAGTAGGATCATGTGTTCTTCAAATTCCTTTGGCTATGTCTACACCTAAAATCTTAGTTCAAAAGTTAGTTCAAACTAAGCACCTTTTCTTAGTTCAAACTAACTTTTAGTTCGAACTAGCCACACATTTTTTAGGTCGAACTAGCTACACTTTGTTTAGTTTGAATCGACTTTTCTGTTCAAACTAGAAAAGCACAGTTAGGTTGAACTAAAAGTTAGTTCAAACAGAAAACAATGTACTTAGTTCAAACTAAACGCTAGTTCAAACTTATTTAGTTTGAACTACCATGTCTACATTGTGGTAGTTTGAACTAAATATGCAAATTAGTTCAAACTAAGCAGTTAGTTCAAACTAACCAGCCAAATTAACTAGTTCAAACTAAGCTTTGCTTAGTTCAAACAAACTTTTTTTTTTTTAGTCTGAACTAGGCAAAGCTTAGTGTAGACAGTGTTCAGATTAGTTAGACTTAAGGCTTCTTAATTCAAACTAATTTGCTAGTGTAGACATAGCCTTTGAGACTCTTAAGTTTACAAATAGTTGTTAACTCTTGTTACTTTATTGCAAGACTACTGATATTTAGTATTCACCTTATACCTCTTGGATTCACGTGATAATTTGAGAATTTCAGCTATCATGTAAAAAAACAGTTTCCATCCTTAATGGTTTTGGCAAAAAGTCAACCAAATCATGAGATGGACTAAAAACGATGAGGCTGGGGTGGAGGGATTTCTGATTAATGATTTTTGAACAGTTGGGGATGATCTATACCAGTGGTTCCCAAACTGTGGGCTGCAGCCCCCTGGGGGGGCCACAGAGTGGCTCTAGGGGGTCCACGGACAGCCTGGGAGATGGGGCCAGATGCCACCGAGGTCTCCAAGGTCAGGGAGACTCAGGCTTCCAGCCAGCCAACAGGAACCTTCCCCCAGGCTGGGAGTTTTAAAAACTCTCGCCCTGAGCATGCAAAGCATGCTCAGAGTAGCCTGGGGGGCAGCGAGGTGCTCCCGGCTCCAACATCCAAGCAAGGGGAGGGGAAGAGATCATGGAGGGGGTGTTGAGGATGGGGAGCCAGCGGGGAGGAGGAACAGGGAACAGGCAGGTGGACAGGAAGGGAACACAGGGCAAGGGGCCATGGCCGTGGCAGCTCCCTGGCTCGGGGTGGGGGGATGTGGCCCCGGCAGCTCCCCAGCTCCCTGGCTCAGGGCAGGGAGCCATGGCTGTGGGGCTTCCCAGCTCGGGGCAGGGGGCCATGGCCGTGGCAGCTCCCTGGCTCAGAGTGGGCCACATTCTATTAGAAACAGATAACCCACTGCTAAAATAGACAGTCAATTCTATGCCCCTTTGGAGGCCTTAGTGTCCTTACACATTTCTACTGTGCAGAAGTTTCACATATGAAAGCCATCACCCTTTGTCTGCTCCCTGGAAATATACCCTTTTTGAAAAAGATTTCAATACTATTGAACTATGTCATTTAAGGCTATTTACCCAGCAGCAGGGTGCATGGACCTTTTTTCCTCTTGTCATCTAATTTGTAACAAGTAAACAGTACATTTGAAAACAGGGGTGTAATCATGCAGCTAAATAATATCAATTAAGAATCTCATAAGTAGTACTTCTGAAGTAACTTGTCAGAGGCAGAAATAATTTCATATGTGGTGCTCTGAATTTTAAAATCTACTTGAATATATGCACACATGCAAAAAAAATGTTCCACATATTCATTGGCAGAGCAGAAAACAGACCTGTCACACACATCAAACAGCATTAGCCACATTTTCTTACCATTGACACTCATGAACTGGCAAAAACTTTCAGTGTTTACTGTGAAAAGTTATTAAAAATGGTTTTCAAAGTCTCTTCCCTGCTTTAGACTTTTGTGATATGATAAAGCAAGCCAAAGTAGTAAACTGCTGTTGAGAGGAAGTGCGCACAATATTTGTTGCATTGCCAAATAAAGGACAACCAGAAAGATCATACAAAATCTGCACTTGCAATCTATTTGAGTTCACAGCAAAGCACTGTGAGCAAAATCTTACAGAAAATCACTCTGATACAGAACTGATCATGCCAAAATATAAGTAGCTTATTCACCAAAAAACAGTTTTTGTCAACCAGAAGCTTTTTTTTTTATGAATTTAATGCAATTAGTTTCATCTAAGAAAATAGTTTTCAGGGAAGAGAACATGTTAGCTAATTCTATCATTGTGACCAATGTATTGCTGTCTAATGCCATGGCCTCATTTATGCTGTGGAGCTCCATGCATAGGTGAATCACTCAGCCTTTTTTCTTGATAATAAAGTTCAGAGACCTAAGAAAGTCAATATACTCAGCATTATCAGGTCAGCAAGTTATTAAAGTTTGTTTCTAGGTCTTGGCAAGTAATGTTGAAAAGATTGCACCAGTGTGATACTAGAGACATCAACTCAATGACAGTGAGTGAACCCAGGTTGCACAGCCTGTACCTGAGGTAATTACAGAGACTATGGGACTAACATGTGACTGGAGAACAGTCACAGAAATAGTCTTAGATAGTAAAATAACACAGAATAACTCCATTAAGGTAGTTCTACTTTGACCACAAAACACACAAGTCAGTTGAAACATCTGAAGCTATAAAAGGCTGGAATGATGTGTCAGTCTGTCCAAGACTGAAAGTGCATGGCTGCCATGACCTGTCAAGGACTTAGTTCCCACTTATGCTGACTGTCTTCACAGATACGAAATTAATCCATTATGACATCTGATTCAATATAAGTCCCAGTTTAAAACTCACAATGACAGAAGTGAAATGCCTGGACATTGGCATATGTCTTTCAAACGTTTGAATAATCCACCTATCAATAGATCAGGTGCACTGCACGTATCATTCCTGAGGGCTTCTTTTTCTTTAGTACAATCCATATGATTACATATGTCCCCAGATTTATATTCAGACTGCATTCCTTCTGAAGTAACAGTGTTTTCATGAGATGATGAATGGATTGAAGTAACCCATCTAGACAGAGAACGATATCATCTTAATAATCTGATATTTTATGTTCTTTGTTATAATTACTTTTGCCTCAGATTAATGAATTCCATTTACAGTAGCAAGACTAGCAAATGAAAACCATTCAGCATGAGTCTCAAATATAATGGAAAGATGAGACTATCTTGGATGTAAGGTATAAATTGAAGTATTGAAAGTCACTCTTTACCAAAAAAAAAAAAAAAAAAAGATTTCTTCTGTGATGCAAATTCTATTAAAAAGAAATTTCTCCTCCCACCCCCAAATATGCAATGCATTTACATTTTTGAATACTATTTCAGGGGCCAAAAAACTCAAAAAGTAAGCTTTCAATCTTCATGAGTTACTTCCTTCTTGCTATGTATTCTTCTGCTATGTACAGTATGCCCTTCCCATCACTGTGACTACTGAATTTAAAATAAAATATATAACCTTTAAATGAGTGAATAACTACCTTTTCTCACAGTTATTATCTTGATCAAACTAAAGCATAGAACTCTTAGTATTGATTGTCAGGGACAAATTGTCACCATTTCTATGTACACCTAGGTAACCTTTGCATACTTAGATTTATTAATGTAAAAATGCATATGTTCCACCTCATAAGAACCACACATCTCTTTAATGTGACAGTTCAGAGGGGAGAGAGAATATCACATAATGTTACTCAAAGACTTTCTACTAAAGCGCAAACAATATGAAAAAGAACACTCCATCCACCATAATAGAAAAAAACACAGTGGCAAAGTTCAGAGCTACTTGTCACTTGACTACTTGCTTCAGTTTATTGCTGGAGGAATTATGCTTAGTGGGAATAACTGGAAATTTAAAAAAACAAACACACAAACAAACAAACAAACAAACAAACAAACATTAGCATGTTCTTTTAAAGTGAGTAAATCCAAGTGATTCCAAGGAGTTATTTCCTTAAAACAAACCAACCAACCAACCAACCAATATTAGAGAGCATACGCAAGAGTTGTTGACTGCAATTGAGGTCATTCAATGTTGCAATGTTTTATATTTTATAATTAAATACATAAGTCCAAATCCAAAGTGCCATGCAAACCCTTTAGAGTTGCAAAGGAGAATTTGATGTTGTCCTGACCAATCCAAAAGATGGCCAAATTGGCTGTCACCTAGACTTTTATGCCCAGTGAAACCAATGGGGTTTGAGTCAGGCGTTTCTCCCATGTTCAGTGGCCACTGAGGTGCAGAGTGGATAGAATAGCATGCAAGTGAGCTGTAGTCTCCCTCCACCAACCTAAATAGATGTGACTCCTCTTTCTCTCTGATGAGTCAGAAGAAAAACACTCATGTCTGAGAAGAAATAATGGTCATGTAGTGCAAGCTCTGTGCGGGATATGCTTCCTGTCCAGAGAGAAAGCAGAATGTTCTGGAGTCAGTAGCAGCAAGAGAACTTCCTGAGTCTTGTCTTTCAGTAGTAAATACAAGTTCTGTTGCTGCTGAGTTTATGTCCATGTCATTCCAAGGATTTTATCTGGTTGTGTTAACCCACCAAGCTGTGTGGGCATAAGGTCACACAATAATTCTGTCAGCAGGTGGGATCAGCATGTAGAAGGGGAAGGCAGGGAAACGGTGTATGATAGTAGCAACAAAGCTTACATACTGGGGGGAAGGGGCTGGAGAAGGTCTCAGGAATGGGAATATGCAAACCAAAATGCTCAGTTTTTATGTCTGAGCCATTTACTCAGGGTAAGGATGATTACAGTGTCCGGACACTAAATCAATGATGAGTCAATGGTCTCAGAGAGGGAATACTGATTTTTGAAGTGATGCTGTTGAAAAGTGGGGCATGAAGGGTTTGTATGTGTCTGTTCCCCCACTAGTTCAGACCAATCACACAGTCCTGAAAGAGGTATTGGAACAGAGGTGGCTTTGGGGGTAAGCAAAGCAGGAGGCCACCGAGCAGTAAGGGAGCCCCGTAGCAGTTGCCTGCTTCACTTACCCTTGCCCTTGCATGGTGGTGGGACAGCTGGGGGCTGCAAACTGCCAGGGCCAGAGGCTGCACCGCCCACCTGCCTACCTGACCTCCCTGCAGTGGGGGCAGAGCAGCACTCCCTGTGTACACCCAGCTGTTAACGTCTCCCCAGAGGGAGGACGGAGAGCAGCCTCTTCAAAGCTGCGGCTTGCAGGGAGTTGGGTCCCCTGGAGTGGCCGACTTCAAACAGTTCGAGCAACTTTGCCCCCAGTCACCCCAGCCTGAAGAGGCCTGATCTAGGGGCTGGGGACGATGCAGCCTTTATTCAGTCCTAGGGTGACTGGGGCAAAGCAGCCGAAACACTTTGGAGCAGGTCGCTCCAAGGGGCCCCACTCCCGGCAAGCCGCAGTGCCACGCCAACCACTCTCCTCCCCCTGGGGAGGCATGGCTGGCTGCGGGTAGGTGGGGAGCGCTGCCTGCCCCAAGTGCAGAGAGGCTGGGCGGGCAGGCAGGCAGCACAGCCTCTGGCCCCGGCAGTCTGTGGCCCCCTGTTCCCTCCATGGGAGTTGCGACTGTTTGGAGGCAGTTAGGGCTGCAGAGGGGACTGGGGCCCCAGTGAGGGTGGTAGTGGGGGCCTATATAGGACTCTATAAAGTGCCTTCACCTAGGACCCTCAATTGCCTAAGGCCACCTTTGCATTGAAACACCAGTTTGTGCCTCTCTCACAAGAAGCCTAGGCTTGGGAAGCATTTCAGACAAAAAACACCAGACAGAGACATGCTTAGTGATTATGAGAATCAGTTTAGACAACTAGCAGCAAAAGCCTACCCAGAATGGGACAAAGCAGGACAGAACAAGAGACTACTTCATTGCTAATACAGACCGAGGAGATAACCATATAAAACAGCAGAAGGTAAAAATTGGAGACTTTTGTTAAAACCATGATGCTAGCAAGCAGTGACATACTGAGGAGGGGTGTTGGAAGGGCATCTGTTGAGTACGTCAATGATTTCCTTCTAGCTCTTCCTGGGAGATGGCTCAGCTCCTGCTTTGTGGAGCAGCTGAGGAGGCTATGTGAGGGGGCAGGGGTAGGGAGGGGGATGAGGGATTCCCTGAGCATAAATGTGGTGATTAAGAGAGGGATACTCCAGGGGCCTGGTGTAGATGTGGACAAAGGACTGACCTGGACTCCTTGGAACTGGCTGCCTGGGAGTGGGAGGGTGTGTTGCCCTCCCAGACCTCCATCGGAAGAAGTTCAATCTGAAAAGCTGCTTCCAGCTGTGAAGGAGTTGGGGAAAGCAAGACTAGGTGCTACTACCACACCCACTGGCTTCCTAGAGCTTCACATAGCAGACCCCAGCCCAGACATCATTATCGTTGCACTGTGGTAAGCAAGGGCTGGTGGACAGGGAGCGAGAGGAGACTCCTGGGGATTGGGGGGGGGGCCCAGACTAAGGGCTGAGTGGAACATGCTGGGATGGGGGCTGCTGCAGGGGCTGCAGCTGAAAAAGCTGCCTCCAGCCCTGAAGGTACCATGGAGAAGGGGCAGGACTGGGGACTACAACCACCCTTCCCTGTATCTAGTTGCCCTGCGACTACTTGCGACATGCACTGGGTGTATCCACTGCTGCCTTTTTTTGTTTTTTTAAATAGTAGGAATGACCTATGGGTATGTCTACACTGGAGTCCTAGGTCGACTTAACCTTCCTTAAGTCAGCCTAAGGAAAGCTCTGTCCACATGTGGAATTAATTAAGTCGACTTAAGCACATCCTTAAGTTGACTTAATAACATCACCTTCGAAGGTCAACTTAACACTTAAGTAGACCTTATTAAGTTGACTTAAATCATTTCAGACAAGGCATAGCCCTGAAGGTGTTGGTTTAAGTTGACTTAAGCATTAAGCTGACCTGGCAGCTGCCATTGTGGATGTGGGCAGTCAACAGGAGTTTGGAATATGGACACACTAAGTTGACTTAACAAGGTTGATTTTAAGTTAACTTAATGTTGACCTTGTTAAGTCGACTTAACTGCACCTCCAGTGTAGACATACACTATATTATTATCACCTTCCCTGCAAATATATAGAATGAAGTTGGCTCCGCACAGCTTACCTGCCTGAGCAGTGAAAACAGCAGAATTAAGCCTGTATTTGCACATTCCCAAGCCTCCCCCACCCCCAAGTCCACAGATACGTACTCTGCTCTCTGGGCCAGCTGAGGGGCAATATCAGGACACCTCCTGCCCTGCAGGAGTGAGGGGGTGCGAATGTAGGCTTGGCCCCCAGGCTCCAGAGACCCTCAATATGCTACTCTTAGCAATTGAATTAGAGACAGTCCATGAACAGGAAAGGCACAAGGAAACAACATCAAGGATCCAGAGCCAGGGAGTTCAGGTACACTTGGGAGAGGATGAAAGGATCAACCATACAATTACTAGTCTAAGAAAGCAAAGGAACTACTGACCAGAGAACTCAGACAGCTTAAAATGGAAGGCAACTGGTAACACTACATGTGCAAAAAGGTACTGAGATGGAGATATGAAGATTTTCAGTCCCAAAGAAACAAGTCAACACCCTTCTGACAGCTTAATGGGGCAAAAAGTGAATTGTCCGATCAGGCCTGCTGGAAATGTGGAAAGATGTTGACATTTTAAATGGGACTGCCTACTGACTGAAGCTGCTACTGGACAGACTGATGCTGGGAAAAAGCACCACAGCAGTCTATCAGCAAATTGTAGATAAACTTGGTTATTGCAGGGAGTAATATATACCTCCTCAGAAGGCTGGGGTGCCTTATATAAGATCCTAAAAGATTCTGGGTCACAAGTTTTTCTATGTTACATAAAAGGCTATAGAAAGTTCCCAGGGAGAAACCACAGAAACAACTCCCTGCTCTAGGGTGAGCATATCAGTAAATGTCCAAATGCCGGATATCATGGGTACCTGGAAAAACATTATAGAATTCGTACATTAAATTGGTGGGGATTTCATTGGAGCACAGGACTCTCATCAAGAGGCAGAGGTTGGGTTTAATTTACTGATGAGATATAGAATTAATCTTCTTATCGGGGATTATATGTGCATTATAACCGGAAACATCTTGTGATTTGTCTGAATGAATTATTTGGTGTATGCAGGGTTAACTGTGGCAGAGAATGCAGTAATACCCTCAAGAGTGGAAGGTTTAATACCAGAACAGGTCACAGGAATAGCAGATTTTGAGGAATGAGGGAGAATTATATAGCCACTGGGCAGGAAGGTATGATTTGCCACAGGCAGACATTCTTGAAACTGTAAAAAGGAGCTACACTGACCTGGATAGCTAATTTAATAACAGAACTTCGGATTTTAAAAGCATGGCACTAAACTGGGCTCCCCCCCCCAACTTCCTTTTTAAAGAGAAAAAAGAGAAACCAAGTAATAATCAGTTTATCAAAATGGGCCCATGTCTGGTACATGTTCACTCTTGATCAGATTTTGAAAAGAAGGCTTATGGAAATACAGACACCATAATGATTCTTAAGAGGGGTGACATAGTATGTCAGGGGTGGGGAGTGGTAGTGAACTTGGAGGAAGACAGAGACCCTAGCTTTCAAACGAAAATCAAAAGTAGGTTCATAGCTATATGATATAGGCAGGTTTCAAAACTTATTATAGAAAAGGCTATCCATTCCTTTATGTTAGTGGAGATACCCACTGAGACCGATGTAAAACTAATAAATCAATTTATGAACCAGTTTTGCTAAAACTGCTGCAGTAAGAAAAGAGACAAGACTCCTAGAAAATAAGACTAGTTACAAAGGCTACTATAATCAGATGGGATACATTCTGAGGAAGATAAGAGTACAGGCAGACTCTACTGCCTGCAATGGAGGGCAGTTGCAGAGCTACTAGAAAGTTGCTGCCAGGTGTGGCTCTAGAAAATTATTAAGTCCTCTTCTCAGGGAAACTTTGATTATGACAAATTTGAGATTTTCCTTTATATTGGCCTGTAAGAAGGGTTGGACCTTCCAGCTGAACACATAGTTATGTATTTTCATCATTTGGTTTGTTATGTAGATGTGATGTTCCAAGGGGGACCAGCGTAACACAGTTATTGAGCTGGCTGGATATGTGGCATATTCACACAGACAGACACCATCTTAAGGCTCTGAATTTTTCTAGGGGGAAAGTATTTAGTTCTCATGAAGTTGTGGGGAGCAGAATGGTCCTTCTTGACTGCATTTATGGCTAAAGTATTTTGGAGTCAATAGCTCTACAGGTCCCCTTCTCTTGAAATAAATAAATATATTTTCTGATATAATACAGGAGTCGGTCAGGTCATGTAACTACACGATAATCCCTACTGGCATTTTGGAATCATTGTTGGGCTGTTTACTACTTCCTTCTCAATTTTCAAAGGGATAGCCGTGTTAGTCTAGTCCAGCAAAAAAAAAAAAAAAATGCTTCAGAGCATCTGACGAAGTGAGATTTTCTCCCACGAAAGCTCATGCAAAAAATAAATCTGTTAGTCTTAGTCTTATAGTGTGACATGACTCCGTGTTTTTTTTTAACTCCTTCCTTCTGCCACCTTACCCTTTCATTAACAGATCTCTAGTAAAAATCTTGTATCCTCTCCCTGCCATGCTGATTTGCTCAACATGTTGAAAACACCATATTTAAAAAAAAAAGAAAAGAAAAAGCCTAATTGTCTGTGTGTCTTTACAATACATGTGCTACCTATTGAAAGCTGTACACTGCAGGAAAAAAAGAAAAACTGTATGTGGCTATATTTTTTTTTTAACCTCAGCTCACCTTCTGGGACTCCCCCCTTATTCCAGATACATCATGCTCTGTTTCCATTGGACTCATTTTGCAATGAAGAGATCCAAAAAACAAGACATTTTCATTTTAACTTTTCCTGGTTTGGTGTGTGTGTAGTTTGAAATATCTTCTCTCTTGCATTTTTTACACTTGACTTTGTGTTCACTTCCTGGTGCATCAATCAATAAACTGCTTGGAAATGAAAAAAGCAAATAAGACTGCACTTTGAATCCTAAGCTCATATTTATATTTTCATCATAGACCTTGTGACATTTTACAAAGTCTGACATTTGAAACTTCCTGGCTTTTACAAAACAGTAAATTATGTCAAGTTTACATAGCACAGTAAAACCCAGCATATCTCACTGGCATTTGAGGGGAAGGTATAGCATATGGCAATCTGTGAGAGGAGTCATTAGTCACGCATGATTACAAGCTAGTATCTGAGATGATTCAGGTGGAACTGATGAGTCATGGACATATATTAACATGCACTACAATGAGCAAACTATGCCTGGCCTTTAAAATCTTAATAGCCAGATTGCATCAAAGTCAACAGAGTCAGTCTGACTGAAAAGAGTCAAAAAGACACAGCTTGCTTCAAGGCTCACCTTTTCTCCCTGGGGGACAGGAAGCAGGGTGTTGGAAAATATGGCAGTTTAGCTGAAGAGATTTATCATTATTATTATTATTACTACTATTACTACTACTACTACTACTTTGCTGTTGAAGCAATGCTGTCAGTGGGTAATTGACCAAATTTGCTTATGATTACAGCTGGGTTAGGAATTTTGTGGAGAAGCACTAAGAAGTGACTAAGTAAGTATCAAGTTTTCAACATTTAGAAGCTCCAATTATTACAGAACATGGCAATTCAGCACCTGTCTATCTCAAGCACATGTACCCCATACTCCACTCTCCACACTGGCTTCTCACAGAATAGAGACCAACCTTTTGGTCCTTATCTTCAATACACTCCGTGGCCCAGGCCTAGGATATGTAAAAAATAAATAGTCTAAAAATCCAGGATTAAAACTGATCAACAATACTGCTCGTTAAGCACCACTGACCTTTAAACAATAGGGTAAATGTTGTCTGTGCATGCAGGGATGGATTAATAGGCCTGGGGGCCCATGGAAGCACCCTCACTGAATATCCCCCCACCGCCTGGCGCCCTGCACCCTCAGCATGGATGGTTGTCACTGGGGAGGTCCTGAGTGTCAAAGAGCACTCCCACCTTGGCCCCACTCCAGCCAGTCTGGTCCCAGGGTCATGGGTGGGGTGAGCTTGCATGCAGCATGGCCCCCAGGACAGCCCCCTAAGGCCTCAGGACCTGGAAGGCTGTGCCAAGAGTCAGCTTGGCCAGCAGCCAAGGCAGAGTGAACAGGTGCTGGCCGCCCCACTCCACCTCTGGAGGTGGATCTTCTGGCTCAGAGGTGAGGCTGGAGCACAGATCCCGAACTGTGGCCTCAGGGTACCCCTCACCCCCCGGGCCAGGGCAGGAGTGTTCTAAGTGCTCCAGTTCTGCCAGAGCAGAGCAAGACAAGGAGAAGCCAGACAGGGGTTTTAGTGGCTGGACCCTGGGCCCAGGGGTTCAGCCCCTAAAGTCCCCGCTATAAGCCGGTTCTGTGTGCTGAAGACAGCTTTCTTGGGGCTGGACCAAGACAGTGGAATGAGTTTCCAAAGAAGGTAAGGACCATTACAAACCTTACTACCTTCTGCAACATGTGCCAGGGTATTTCTTCAATTTTGTCTCTCTAGTATGAGCATGTAGCAGCACATACCTCTAAGGACCAATCAGTAACAAAACACTACACTGCACATATAATATGCACCCTTGAGAGAGAATGAGTGAGTGAACGAACCACACATAACAGCTGTTAACTATGTTATTTAAGGTAGTGCTAAAAGATGTTCTGCTACTTCGCTGATGAAGTCTTAAGACTGTATATAGAATAGACGAGTAGTTTGGACACAGTCTACAAGTTCCTACAAGGAGAAGAAACAACACTTATCTCTTTAATCTTGTTTGCAGTGTTGGTGTAGCCACGTTGGACATGAAGAAGAGCTCAGTCTTTTTCACCAACAGACATTGGTCCAATGAAAGATAGTACTTACCCACATTATCTCTCTAATCTCTTTAATCTATTACAAGGCAACTCAGGATAAACAGCTTTTTAACAGAAAAAGCATAAAAACCACCATGTTTGAAAGCTGAAGCTGTTCAAGTACAGATTGGAATAAGTTACAGCAGAATCTTAAAGATGCAAATACCAGAGTTATGAATTGACCAGTTAATTGAACATCATGTGAAACCAGAAGTAAGCAATCAGACAGCAACAGAGCAACGGTGGGAGGGGAGGAAATACTATGCTGTGCTTGTATTGCATCTTAAAGGTCAGAACATCTGGGTTTCCTGTCCCAGACTCCTACTTGCCATGGGAATGGCAGCCTCTTACAAGTAAGAGGTGAAGATCCTGGGTTCACTGGCACTGCTGAGTGCTCTTACTGTTACCCCACTGCAATCTGACTGGAGCATGCAGAGCAAAAGTGCCTGTGAACTCCCTCAGGGGAGGGACAGGCATGAAAGCTCAGTCCAAGGAGCTGAGCCTGGGAAAGACCTACTGCTGCTGACGTAGACAAATTGTGGCCTGGAGTGGGAGCTGGAATTCAAGCTTTGCTCTGGAAGAGTTTTAAAAGTCCCACAGGCTGTGTACTGATAAGGCCCAAGCTTTCCCTACAGTTTCACTCCTGGGTCCTGTCAGCATCTCTGGAAATCCAAGAAGAAGGGGAGGAAGGGGTAGTGGCAGTGGGCTGGTGCCAATCCCTTGCCACATGCAACCACTGGAGCGCAGCAGGAAGTGCACAGAAAAGGTAGAGCTTGAGGAGATGAAACTGATGAGTGGGACTGGTAGTGCCGGGATGCAGAGCAGGCCTCCCCTGTTCAGCCCAAAGACAGCAAAACAGAGATAGGGCAGGAAGCTGTTTTCAAACCAGGCAGTGCTGCCAGATGCCACCTTTGCAGAGATCTTTCCCAGTCTCAGCTGAAAGACTAAGGATAATTCATCATAATGTTTTGTTCAGAATTATGAACATTTCAGTTACGAAAACCTCCTTCCAGAGGAAGTTTTTTGTTAGTGAAGGTAATTAACCACTGAAACAACTTACCTAAGGATATCACGGATTTTTCATTGTTAAGTTAGAACTAGGTATCTTCCTAAAAGATAGGCCACAGCTAAAATAGAACTCATTGGCTTGAGGCCAGGGCCGCTCTACCTTAAGGCCAGAGAGAGGAGTGGCTTGGGGTGAAAGTTGTTTAAGGTAGTGTCCATGCAGCCCGTTGTAACACAGTATCAGCACTGCAACAAAGGTGAGTCATTAGGACTAACAATGAGGGGCTAATTGTTGTTCAAACAACCTCTGTGTTTCCTCTCTGAGCCAGTATCTCTTTGGGCTTCTCTCATTCATATGAAAAAGACTGAGGTTACTGGCAAGCAACCTTTGTGTTTTTTATCAACAGACCCAATGAAGAAAATTAAAAACTGAACACCCCTTACTCCACCATTTCTGGGATATGGGGATTCCAGTTATTTTTGCAAGTCAGGATTTGCCTCTTTTTCAGTGGGTTGAGAATTCCCTTGTTTGCAACAAAAGTTATAACTTGTAGATTTTAATCAAAACTCCATACATTTTTGACTGATAATTTAAAAGAGAAGAGAAAAGCAAACTGTTTTAGTAGGAGCCTATGTTACGAAGTATGGTATTTTTTTTTTCTACAATTTCTACAAGAAAGCCTGAGTAACAGAATAAAATCCAACTCGGGGATGGATCTGCTGGAAGGTCCTAATCTCAAGGGAGGGAGTGGATAGCCCCATCGTGGTGCTGCCCTATGCACGCTGCCAGGAGTGACCAGACTAAGCAGAGAGGGCTAGCACCTCTCCAATCACAATATTGTGGACAATTGTGTGTTCATGGAAACTCATGCAGACTCAGGGAGCAGATGAAAAGCAGAGGTGAAAGTGGAACCCAGAGGGGCTGCTTCAGTTCCTGGGATTTGACAGCAAAGAAAGGACCAGGACCTAGAGGGACTTGGACAGGCTCAGCAGCAGACAGGATCTTCCAGGACCTTTCTTTCCAGCCTGACATTGTCTCTTTCCTCCTTCGTCTGTCTCAGCATTTCCACCTGATTTCTCCACCCAGTCACCCCACACATCCCCATTTGCAAGGAGCTCCCCCCCACACACTCCAGGCTACTACATGAGATTTTAGAGACCTGACATATTTCATAATTTGAGACAGGAATATGGCATGTGGGATCACCCTATGCATGTTCCATGTAGGTGATCTCAAATTAGACGTGTAGATTTCAGAGATGCAATAGAAACCTCAAAAGAAAGGATGAAAGCCATGAGGGATTGCCACTGCCCAACTCCCTCCCCCAACCATGGCGGCTCTTTAATTTTCTGGTGGGCCCTTTTTTTTTTCAATGGAGGGTTGCTGCATGGCAGAGGGATCTGGAGCTAGGTCCCAAGGAAAAAATAATGACAACCACTGGCTTAAGGACAGCAGAGAAACCAGACCCTGCACTCCTGTCTCACCCCTCCCTACCCTGAGCCAGTGACTCTGGCTGGTCCGGGGACTGGGCTCCACTCTCTTGCCCCACCTCTGGGCTGGCCCTTTCCACCCCCAGGGCGAAGTTGGCTGAGAGCGAAGGCCAGGTTCCACTCCCCTGGGGGGGCACTAAAGCAAAAGCTGACATGGGGCACCACAGCCCTTTGAGCCAGCCCTGCTTGAGGGAGGAATTATTGGGTAAAGTGCTATGGTCTGTGTTATTCAGGAGGCCAAACATGGTGATTACAATGATTGCTTCTCGCTTTAAATGTCTGTGAATGAGATACAGTGCCCCAGAGGCTGGCTGAACTAAGAAAGTGTTTCTTCTTAGCTCTGTGCACTCTAGTGTCTAAATTGTCTCAGTCACATAGTTAGAGAGTCAGCCTGGAGGAGAAGGAACATGAGACCTTTTTTTCAAATCTCTTGCTTTCCTCCTCCCCTCTCCCCCATCCTGTACTCTACAATGGGTAGTTCCTCTATAAGATGTCAGGGGAATAGAGTGTTACCCATTAGGATAGTTTCCTAAAGGTTATTAAAAGTATGTAGGATAAATGGGGCCCATTGGCGATGAAAAAATGTTGGGTATCAACCTAATTTTATCTCCTTGTCTCAAAGTCGTCTTCCCTCCACTCTTTCTCCCTTAAGTACCTATCTCTTCTTCCTGTTCTCAAGAGACCTGGCTTCTCTTAAAACTAACACTCAAGGGACAGCAGAGGATCATTCCCCTAACAAGTTAGTGAGTTCAGCTATCAGGGTAGGTTACTGGAAATGGATCTGGTACATCTTGGGATCATTTCAGGGGATTAGAGATAGGGAAGTAGGCTAATATATTATTTTGGATGCATATATTTAGTAGATCAGTGGCTCCCAACATGTGTTCTGGGGACAAAAAGTAGCCCTTGGGGGTTTTCAGAGTGGCCCTTGGTTCCCATCTTGCTGGCTGCAGAATGCAGTCACTGCCTGAGGGCCCCATAGAAGTGTGTTTCCACAGGCCAAAGGCTGATTCTGCATCCATAGGGATACAAGATTAGTACTCTCATCCCCCTGGCTGTAGCAGGGAGCACAGCAAAGCGTTCTGCCTAGGTCCTTAGGTGCCAGGGTCCTTGCTGGAGCCAGAGGGAGGATAGCAGAGCACTGATCTCCCATCCCCCTGACTACAGATAAAAGCCATTGCCTTGAGATAGAGTGCACAGAGCTGCAAGGATGAAAACAGTTTTCCTGATGCAGTCAGGGAGACAGAAAATCAGTAAGCAAAGAGGCAAACTGCTTTTTGGCAGGGGCCTGCCGGTGTCCCTTCAGGACCATGAAAATTATATTTGTGATTCTCAAGCCAAAAAAGTTGGGAATCACTGTAGTAAATATAATATACTCAGTGTAAGTGACCCACATACAAATACTCTACCAGTCCATTAAGTGAGGCTGGCATTTAATTCATTTACAGCTTTGTAATTTCCTTTTAATACCCATTGTTTTGTATTTATGCTGAAGTGTTTTAGTATTTGCAGAAGGTTTTTTTTTTCTCTTTTTTAGAGTAATACTATGTTAATATATAATTTAAACAGCTCAAAAGCAATAATACAGTTTAGCTCTTCCATCAAAAAGAGAAGCTTTAAAAAAATCTGTCTGTCATGATATTTTTTGTCTTAATTCAAAATGAATACATTCCAAATTCATCCTCAGTCAAATCTCTAGTATTACCACAGTTCCCACTGGCAAAAATCTTACACTCATCCATAGGGTAGGTTATGTTTGATTCCATATGCTCTTTAACTCCTGAATCTTCCAAATCCTTATACCTGCCAGATATCAAAATACCATACTCATAAAACTTCCTAAATTCAGTTACTGTTTTGAGAAAACTCTCCTTTATAATTAACATTGATTCACCTAATGCAATGCATTTTCCATCTAGCCCTACTCCCAAATGTCAGCATCTCATCTACTCACTCATATCCAAAAACAGACAATTTGAAGATTTTTTCTACACAACTTATGAAGCCTGTCTGATACTGTGAAACTATTCTTATTAAGGTTGCAGCTTTATAGAATGTCTTCATGACTTTGTGTATCCTCCACTGCTGACAAGCCTGTGAGCGAGTTTCTCCCAGACTAGATATAAATGGAGAGTCATTAATCTTAATGATAGTACTTACCAGTCAAGAGACATGCCAAGGATTTTGGATAAAGCTGGGAGAAGCCAGTTCCTCCAGGTTGGAGGTAGATAATTAACACTAGGTGAATAAAAAAACCTGATGGTGGAGAGGGAGACAACAGATTCAAGAGACTCAGGGCTTGTCTTCACTGATGATGGTAGTGAATTTGCACCATCACATTGATCTTCCTGATCAACTGATTGGATCTGTGATGACCTGCTCAGCCAATCAGGAAGCTCATGCTGGGAGACCACCACTGAAGAAATAGTAATGCTGAATTGGAGGGAAGGGGTTTCACTTTGGTAAAGGCTACTGAAGACAGGACGGTAAGTAGCAGGGTAGGCAATCAGAGGGAGATACACAAGGAATTTTAAGTACTTTTCGTATCTCCCTTCAATTGTCACTGAAATTGTGTGGCAGCATAGACCAGGACTCAGAGAGAAACAGAAAGCTTTGGAAAGCAGATGGGGAAGAGACAGGTATGGCTGCACAGCAAAGGAGGCTTAGTTCAGCTGCAGACCCAACCAAACTAAAAGAAAACTGACCTGGAAGAAAGACAGAAGGAGAATCTCTATGGCTATGTCCACACACATAGACTTGTTTTGAAATAAGTCATTTTGAAATAAGTCATTTTGACATAAAAGCTTTATTTCAAAATGACTTATTTTGATTTTTTTTTTAATTTCAAAATAAGGGACACCCTGAAATCAAAATAGCATGCCCTGCATATGGGCATGCTATTTTGATTCAGGAGAGGGGCAGCATGGGAGGTGTGGCAACATGGTCCCCTGGCAGGCCCATGTTGCCAACCAATCCCCTGCCTGGGTCTCACCTGGAGAGCCAGGCAGGGGAAAGCTGCCCCCAGGGGAGGGATCCCCCTGCCCTGCTGTCCCCCACTGCTGTTGGGGTAGCAGGGGAGGTGCTGTTGGGGGAGGGAGTGTGGGGCACTCTGGGTGGACAGGCTATGCTGCCCAGGGCTGCCCTGAACCTGGGTAGAGGGGAGCAACTGGAGCCCACTTCTCCCCCCCAGCCAGGCTGCCCTGAAGCCCAGCGGAGAGAAGCTGCAGTGCCCCATTCTCCCCACCACCCCAGCTTGGGGTGGCTGAGGGGCAGCTGCCTGGCTGGCGCCCCCTGCTCTGCTCCACCACCCGGGCTCCAGGGGCAGCTGGACGGGCAGTGGGTGCAGGCGCATGCTATGTCTGCCACCCGGGCTCAGGGCAGGCCACCCTGGCGGGGGCCATGGGTGCCAGCTTTGCCCCCCGCCCGGGCTCGGGGGGAGCTGCGGGCCCTGTGCAAGTGGTGGATGGCAGCTTTGCCCCCCTCGCCCAGGCTCACAAGCGGCCAGGGGAGCCCGAGCCCGCACCTTCCCTGCCCGCTTCCATGTGGCCAGGGGCTGGGGGAGCAGGGTGCCCCGGCCGCCACAACCAGCCAAGCTGGCTGGGGTGTCTGCTGCCCCCCCGTGCCGGGCAAGGGGGAGCAGCGGCTTTCCCTGCTGCTTCCCCTTGCCGGGGGGGGGGGTCTGGTGCCCCAGCCAGCTTCTCCTGCAGCTTCCCATTGCCAGGGGACAGACAGGGCGAAAAGGGCTGAGGCAACTGACCACCCCCTGCCCCTGGCAAGGGGAAGCGGCAGGGGAAGCCAGCTTGGGCAGCAGCGACCCCCCTGCTGCTGTGCTCAGCACCCTGGCCATGCACCATGGGAGGAAGGTCAGACCCATTATTTCGAAATGACAGTTGTTTCAAAATAAAGAGTCCGAGCGACATTATTTCAAAATGACCCATTTCAAAATAACCACCGTTTCGAAATGAAAGTGGTTTAAGCCGTTTGAAAATTATGGCTCTTATTTTGAAATGATGGATTCCATTGTTTTTAAATAAGAAAATGTTGTATGGACCTAATCTTTTTTTATTTCGAAATAACCAGTGTTATTTCGAAATAAAAAAGATGTGTGGACATACCCTATGAGAGGACAGGCATGTCACTGCCAGAGGACAAACCTGGATGTCTCCAGAGGTCTCTGATCCTCGTCCAAAGAATGATCCTGAAATGTGAGACAACTGAGGCAGAAACATACCTGCTGAATTTATTATGTTTACATAGGTATGTGTTTTTCATGGTGCTAAAGGTAAAGCAATACCAGTTTAGAATACTATGCAAAGTCCATTTGTCTATATGCCTTAGACTTCTCATATGTCCTTGAAGAAGTAAATTGTGGACTGAGAAAGCCCCCATAGGTGGTGTTCTATGTGAAAGTGTTTCAAAGATACAGGGAGATTCTGAGGAATCACCATTGGTACCAGGGACTCGGCAGTTGGACCACAACAATTAAATTCTCAGGTCAAGTGCTAGATTGAGGCTCTCTATGCAAAAAATGTTCCTATGGACCCCAAACCAAAGGCAGTACCTGGACCTGGTTTAGATTCCAGAGACTTAAAGCACATGGGACTAATGAAGTGGGTTCCCCCAAAAATTGTTTGGTTAGATGCTCTAAAGATACTCAAGAGAATATGTTCAATTAAATCTGGGGTGCAGGAGATGTCTCATCTTCAGTATTTTGGCATGATTCCTGTCAATTAAAGAATCCAATTGAAACCACACTACTAATCTTCAGGATAATCTGTTAACTCATAATTAATAAATCCAGAAATTACCATTATAATCACGTAGTCTGGTATCCTTCATAACGCAAGCCACAGTTTTTCACTTACCCAAGTACTGTATCAAGCCTAATAGTGTGAGAATGAATTAAAGCATGTCTTCTAGAAAGACATCCAGACTTGATGTAAACATTTCAAGTGATGGAAACATCTATTACATGCCTTGTCAACTTGTGCTAATGGTCGGTTACTTTTTGGTAAAAATGTGGACCCTGAATTTGAATTTGTCAAGCTCTAACTTCCAGCCATTGGACCTCACTTTCTCGTCTCCATTCATCCACCTTCGTGATGTCATGGCTGTTACCTCAGCCCATCACTTACAACTCCTTAATACAGTGATACTCTCTGCATAGTGGAGGCAATCCTTTTCTGATATTGTCCCATTTCTAATATTGTAAAAGATATTCTGCCACATAGTTTTCACTGGTTTGGTAAAGAAGGGGTTAAAGGCCATGAGGAAATGGGAGCAGGTGGCTGTAGAGCCAATCAGTGCTCAGAAGCCCTGGATAAAAGAAGTCTGTAGCCACAGTTCTGGACGGTCTTCCTCCGGCGTTTGAGGGTGAGGGGGGCAAAATGATACACTAACTGAGGCCCAACCAAGGACAGTCTGTGTGAACTGCTTGTGGATCAGTGGGAGTGTGAGCCCAGAACCTTAATACAAGGGTGTGAGGTACCTGAAGGTGGCATGGATGTGATCCTGGGGACCTGAAAGACTTTGCTGCGGGTTGAGACGGTACCACCGTGTGGCAGATAGATTTTCTGGGTTGGGGCAGGCCCGGGCACCTCCCTGCCTCCCTGTAGAGTGCCAGTGGCCGGCACCAGAACTAGTGGCCGCAGACTCTGGACTATAAATTGCCCTGGAAGGGAAACCTCAGCAAAAAGGCTCAGCTGAAGGACTGAAGCTCTGAATATAATCTGAGAGAAACCATGCATGGGTCATCTGATGAGAAGGTGCATATAAGGTGAACCTAGGGCTAGAAAACATCCACCTATAGCAGGAGTGGGCAACCGATAGATAAGAAGAGCCATTTTTTGAAATTTCTTCAACAACCAAGTGTTTTGAGGGGGAGGGGGGGTGCCAGTTCCCACAGCTCCTAGCTGGCTCTGCAGCCTGTGGTCAGTTTCCACTGTGAGGGGGCCATGTTGCCACACCTCCCATGCTGACCCTCTCCTGAATCAAAATAGCATGTCCATACACAGGGCATGCTATTTCAATTTGAGGGTGTCCCTTACTTTGAAATAAAAAAAATAAATCAAAATAAGTTATTTTGAAATGAGGCTTTTATTTCAAAATGAGTTATTTCAAAATAACTCTTTGCCCGTTGACATAGCCAATATGTATAGCCTCCTGTTTGGGGGTGTAGAGAGCTAGGAACTAGACCATGGCACCTGTGGCAAGGTCCCGGGACAGAAGAGGAGGGAGGAACCTAGAACCAGAAGCAGCCCCCCCCAACAGGTCCCTGGGTGGTGGTGGGAGCTCGGAGCCCAGAGCCACAAGGAGAAAGACAAAGAGCCAAATGCAGCTCCAGAACTGCATTTTGCAGACCCGTGACTTATAGTAATTAACCAAGATCTTCACAATTTATCATAACATTCTGATATTCTTTGGTGAATTCTGTTTTGTAGTGTACTATTTTCCTCCATAAGTGGCTGTATCTAACTGATGTCCTGGTTCTTTGCGAACAGGGGACTGTGAGGGAAGGAGTTGGTGCCAGGTCCTGTATCTAATCTTTGAACTACACTGCCTAAACCTCTCTAATTGACTATAGTGGACTTCAATGGGAGGACAGCAGGTCTAGTGATCAGGTTGTGGCCAAAAAGTCTCTTGGAGTGTTGGTACTACTCTTCCAGGCAGTCAAGAAGGATCAGTGGCCAAGTGACAGTTTGTACCCTTCTGTTCCTGAAATCTCTCATTTGGCTGGGGAAAAGGGAAAGGTAGAGGGCAGTCTTCTCAACCAAGTCTTACCTTAAGGCCTAATGAAGAGAGACAAATGGTGGGTCCAGGAGCGCCCCCACTTGCCTGGAAAAAGAGCCGGGGCTCAGGCACTGGGATTCGGGGCTCACATACTTTAAGCGCACAGCCACTGCAGCTGCCACTGCGGCAGACTCAGGGCTTGGGTGCCATGATTCGGGGCTCAAGCCCTGTAAGTCCGGTGCCAGCGATGCCCCTGGGTGGCTCAGTCCTTTCTAGATGCCACTTCAGATGAGTCTTCCATGGACATTTCTGTACCTTTCATTTTTTCCCTTCAGTTTGTGTCCTGGCCCAACCTTCTCTTTACATGGTCTCAGTAATTCAGAACCTCAGGTAAATATGGGGCTGGGGCTTTCCAGCTCACTGTCAGAGTCCACGTATTCCTCCTGCTCAGGCAGAAGGGATGGAAAGGAATAAAATCAAACTGCTAGCCCTCCAACAGAATCTAACTCACCGTCCAGTGATATCCCTGCAGATGGCTCTGATAAGCAGCTACCACGTTTGTCTTCTTGCAGTAACACTCTCCTTTCTTCCCTTGATCTCACTTCCAGGACTTCCTTTTAAGGAATTTCTTCATACAGAACATGTCTGACAGCTGCTGATAGGGCCAAACCTTTTTGGCCTGATGCACTGTTCCAACACACCTTAGCCTTAGCCTTTTTGTTGACCTCCTTTATTCTAACACTTCAGTTTTATTCCTGCTATATTTTTCACTCGCTCAATCACTTTACGTGGACGCTGGGCTGTATTCTACCCGTTTCACTTCAGTCTTGCTATAGTAACAAGTATTTTTATATTGTTTACCATATGGCTTACTTGATCTAGGATTTGCATGGATAATCTGTTCTGTAATCAGCTTTAAAACATTCTGTGACATATTTAAGAATGACGTACTATGAAGAGAGAAAGAGAGAATTGTAATGCGTTATATTTCAATGACCTAAGTTTTAGACTTCTTATCACTTTCCAGTAGGTAGCAGGCACTGTCTTTTCTAACAGTGTCCATAAACATTGTATTGATTTACTTGTATTCCAACTCATTAAACACAACTGCTTTCAATTACCATTAAATAATGAACTAACCATTACATGAACAGGAACCCAGCTGGCTAAGGCAAGATGAAGTTTTGCATTAAACCTATCATGAACTTTTGGTTTGCCCTATAATAATGGGAAAAAGATTTTGTTAATGTGTTAATAAAATTAACGTGATTGATGTGGAAGCCAGTAGGATCCCACAAGCACATGGACAGCTATGTTTGTCCTGCATCTTGGCATTCCATCCACCCACATATCTTTAAAAAAGCTCCATCACCTTGTTCCTTTCAGAACTAGTAATATTGTTCATTGTGAATTCAATATATACACTAAAGTCCTTTTCCAGCCAACATTTAAATGACATATAAATTGGTATTCACATAATTTCAGACAATTTTTAGTGTGTCATAGAACCCTATACATTTTTTTGAAAATTCTACACAGAACTTCAAAAATGTCTTGCTGCACTAGAATGACAGATAAATTATGGTAAATGTACACGTGGAGTCCAGTGAAAGCCTTCTTGCTGATATCTTCCACTTTGCTTACTGTGTGCTGACAGAATGTTGTTAATATTCTTTAAAAATTGTTATATTTCATGTGCTAACATTCCAATAGAACATTCACATTTCAGACAGGATGTATACAGTGCACAAGGCAATGACTGAGGTGTAATTTTGTCTGATGTATCAAGTACGTGAGGCAGCATCCAAATTACTAAATATATTTTCCATTTCCCAAAGCTGTGCGGCTGTAAGGGAGTGAAAGGGAGAACCTGACGTGTTAATTAAATGTGCCTATAGGCTAAAGATTACTGTACTTTTATACGCACTGTATAATAAGCAAACATTAAATTTAGTCATTTCATTAGTTGCACGTATCCTTAGAAAATTATCAGCAAATGTCTAGTCGCAAGACTGAATCAAACATTTGGAACTGAGTGAAAATAAAGTATTATCCAAAGGAAACTATTATTGGAGCTTTCCACTTTCAGAACCATGCTTCAAACTGGGAGCAGAAGGCCTAAGGTTCATATTCTGATCCTTTTATGCTCACTGATGAGCAGATTGAAATATATACCTGCTGGTGATGAATAACAGCCACAACTGTTGTTTCTTGTACCATTAAGTGGAAGAATCTCCAATGAAGCTGCCTCACTGTTGACGTATGGGTCATATGTAAACGGAGGACAATAGTACAGGGCTTTGACAAAAAACAACAAGCCCTTTAAATTTACAGGATGAAGAAGTGGGGAGTAAGTGAAGAAATTCAAGTGGAGGCTTGACAGATTGATGAGTCAATAAGATGGTCTTAACCATTATTATGAATGGGCTGGAGGGGGTGATGCAAATATCAAGGGGGCAGTGAATAAGATCAGGATTTGTGGTCATCAAGATGGGAGATTATGAGGAAGAAGAAATGACAGGAGATGAACTCAGCCTGGAAATGTGAGATAAAATAAGAAGTGACCAGAGGATTTGACATATGCTCTCTGGAACACAATTCATTCCTATTTCTTCTTTTCCAGAGGCAGAGAACATGGGTGCTGGAACCAGTGGTCAGGAGAGAGAGTTCCATGCCATGCTGTATAGTCTCATGACTTACTGTTGGTACTGCCTTTTATGTGGGAATCCTTGAGTGACTCAGAACTTGCCCTCTTCAAAATTGGAAGAGGAGAAATAAAAGCAGTAACTAAAAGTAATGTATTTCTACAGTAGCATCTCTTTGTCCTGATATCTTTAATATGTTTAGATATCTTACTCATAGCATTTTTTAGTATGCATTTTGAAAAAAGACAGACGAAAATTGCTCTGTGAAGATGGTGGCCACTGATAACTGAATTTGAAACCAAATGGGTAGCCAATGGCAACTAGCCATCACAACAGCTTGCTCCCTATTTTTGTTATTTAAGATACTGCTGCAGCCTTTCAGAAGACTCAGGGATATCTAAGTGCCCCCATGTATACTCTTGCAAGAGATGCTTCTGTAGTACATTGAGGAAGATAACCTGTTTCCTGTGAACTCTCACAGGGATAAGATTGGTTGCTGGGCCATGATCTCCTCCCTTTCTTTAAGTCAAATAAGTCACCTGATGAGGTGACCCAGAATAACTGTTCTTGACTGCTCCCATGATGTAAGCAACTATACCCACAATTTCCAGTGCAAATTATTTGTACAACAAAGAGTTTTGTACCCACGTACACTTGTTTGAACAGACCGTCTTGGGTGAATTGCATTGTCCACATCTTTATTGTCAATCAATCAATCAAATCATAGGGCTGGAAGGGACCTTGTGAGATCATCGAGTCCAACCCCCTGGGAATTGAACCCAGGACCTTCTTTATATACTTCTCCTGCCTAGGAAAACAGTTTGGGCTTAGATTCCACTTGCTCTCCACTTGCATACTCTTTTGAAAGAAAACTTCAACATTATGAGGGCATATGTTTAGCTACACAAACATTATGCAAGTCTGTCCCATATATCTTGAAGTATTGAACACTCATTCTTCATTAGCTGTAGAACACAACACATCCCAGTCTTGAACTTTCAATCAAATGATAGGCAGGAATCAACGAAACAACCGTGCGTCGTGTGAACAGGGTATTTCTTATTTCAAAACAACCTCTGTTGTTTCGAAATAAGAGTGCTGTGTGAACACAGCCTAAGTTATTAAAGTCCTCAGATCATGATTTTAAGACTTTAAAGTACAGAGGAACAAACAAGGAGTCTTTGTGGCACTTTTAAAGACTAACAAATATATTTATCACATGAGTGCCATAGAACTTCTTGTTTGTTTTGCTGAGCTAGACTAACATGACTACCCTTTTGGAAAAAGTACAGAGAACCCATGAACAAGTGAGCTGAAAGGCTGCAGCAGAACACTACCCTATTTCTCAGAACTCAGAATCCTAATACACAAAAACTAGAAATCAGGGAAAGACAAAGAAATGTGTTCTTTAAAACAGAGAGGTACAATTCAGCTTCTCTTAACTCTTTAGGCTATCTGTCTGTTCAAGAACGTAATCACACTTTTTTCTAGATAGCCCCGTAGTCTTTGAGCATGGCCAGGAAAAGCCTTACAAAGACAAAGGGATCCCTGGTAATTTTCATACAGTCTTCAGTATACCACACATGACCACTCTCAGTCGAGGGCTCTTGATCATGAAAATTTTCCTTCTGGAGTCTCCCAGACCCTGAATCTAATGAAATTTTGATATGATGCAATATACATGTATAAAAACCTGTCATTAAATGTTGCCCCCTTAAATATCTAGTCAAGATTATAATTCCAGCTCCTGACACCCTGCCTCCTCACAAACAAATGCAATAATATTGGGTTTACTCCTGGAAAGGGGGGGAAATAATATTTTTTTGTGTGTAACACTTCTCTTAAAATATTCACTTTTACTATTGAAGCTTTGAGAATGGGAATAATAGGATAAACGGAGAGAGGGTATGTGAGACAAGAGGACACATCAACTCTACTGCAACACAGGATCTTTCATCATCTCCAAACCTGTGGGAAAATTCTGGTCCACCTCTGGATCTCTAGTTCAATCTTTTTTAACTCGAGCTTCTTTTCAGCTTCAAAAAATTCTGTTGCAATAACAATGCTCCACCTAGTGGAAATGAAAGAATTAAAACTGATCCATGACTATAATGCACTCCTTAGACATGGCCTTTCAATGCAAATCTCCCACTGAAATAAAAAGATAGGTCTGTGTACAAAAAGCTGAATGGGGATAATTATGAAGTACAGAACAATGTCATTTCAAATAAACGAATGACTGTTGAACAACGTGGCACCAACCTTTTGAGAAGCTGAGGTAACCAAACCTGCCTGTTTCAGTTCTTGCATATTAATTGTGATGTCATTAGAACCATAGCTAACTAGAGCCAAAATCATTATTTGTGTCAGAATATTATTTATTCATATCATTTAAGACCAGAGGCTATGTCCACACGCACTTGTTTCAAAATAAGTTAATTTGAAATAAGTTAATTTGAAATAAAATCATTATTTTGAATTAACTTAAATCAAAATAAGCAAAAAACTCAAATTGAAATAGCAAGTCCAGACACAGGACTTGCTATTTCAAATCAAGAGAGGGGCAGCATGGGAGGTATGGCAACTTGGTCCCCTGGCAGGGCCATGTTGCCAGCCAATATATACAAAAAGGAAAGCACCCTGGGAAGGAGAAGGACAAAAGTGTTAAATCGAAATAATGGTAACTATACAATAACACGCACGAATGACGTTATTTTGAAACTACCATTTCAAAATAATGGCTATTTTGATTTCAGTGTAGGTTTTACTATTTTAAAATAAGGTTCATTATTTTGAAATGATGGGGCTTGTCATTTTGAAATAACAAAACATTGTTTGGAGATGACAACTTTTAAATCCAAACAACAGTCATTGTTTCGATTTAAAAGCATTGTGTGGACATAGTCAGAAAGGACAATTAGTTTGTTTAACCTGAGCTGTACTTCACAGGCCACTAAATGACACCCTGTTAGCCCTGTATTTAGCTCAATAACTTTAGTTTGGCTAAAGCAATTATTTGTATTGTAGTAGAACCTGGCACCCCAGTCAAGGTTCAGTGCTCCATTTTGTTAGGTGTCATACACAGAACAAAATGAACCTTTCCCAAAAACTCATAATCTACTCTTTTTCTTTCTCAATGTGTATTTATAGTACACTCACAGGTAACGCTACAAGGTGAAGAATTGTCATCTTAGTGGGAACTTCTGGAGGAGAAGATGTCTGAGGGAACAGCCACGTGAGGCAAGCAGACATATTCTAGAGCTTTGACTACACTATACAATCCTGGCAAGCAGTTAGGGAGTACATGTAGCTACATGGTGCTAAGAAAAGCAGGCTGCATCCACGCTATGATGTGACAGTGAAAGTCTCTGTCTGAGTGGAAGGCAGTAGGGAAAGACAAAGAATGTTACTGTGGGGGAAGTTAGTTGGGGGTGGCAAAGAACAGCACTTATAAGGATGTGGAATAACTCAACATCCATATAGTATGTTAAGCTGTATTTTCTTCCGAAGAGTAACTCAGCATTTTTGTTTTCCTTTTGATGGTCTTTCTTGTTTCAAGGACAAATAAGTTGTGGCAGTTAACTCATTTTGCAATTTTTAATTCTTAAACAGAGATTTTCAAAGCTTCCAAGGAGACTTTTATACCCAGTTCCTCCTCTAAATAGGATGCTGGCTTCCAAATGCCTTACGTTAATTTGAACCATTTCAAAATTACTGCAGTATCACACCATTTATTTTTTTTTAAATTAAAATGCTATATTTAACTAATATCTGCTGCAAAATGACTGGCCTTAAGTGTCTTTATTGAATGGGAAGTAATTTTTTTCAAGTCACAGAGGACTGTAGCCCAACCTTTGAAAGTCGGCAGGAGGAAGAAGACTTCCTTCTCTCTCTGGTTTTAAATTCTCCCCACAGTTCCAATGTCTAAGATTTTCAATGATGCATAAAATAAATGTAGAGAAAGCAGTCCGAATTTGCACCTAACTGTTAGTTATGTGATGAGCCAAATTTTGACTGGGCCTGTGTCCATGAACTGGAGCCAAATCAGGTTCATAACACAACCACTGTTCTTAAGTGATTATTTCCACATAGACATAAGTGGGACAAAACAGAGTGGTCTCCATTGATAGTCCAAGCCCGCATGGCAGAAGTACACTTTTTCCATGGCTTAAAACTCTACTTACCATCCCTGTCTTTGAAAATTTAGGGCTCAAATATCCTCCCAGTGCTTGGGTTGAATGAAGGCAAGAATTGCAGAGATGAGGTTAGAGGTCATATTTTTTTCATTATGAATAAACTTGCTTTTGCAGCTTCGGCGCAGACTCCTTATACTGCTTCTATGCATCTAGACAATCATCCTCAGGACTAGTCACGCAGGCAGATGTGAAGATGGAATGGGCCCAGTAAGGGACTTACATCCTTTATTTCTTTTGAATAATGAGGAACAAGGATGTGATCTTATGTACAGAATTGCATGACTTTTCAAGCAGAAGATGTCATACATGAGTTTGGTAAACTTATGAATTATTATGTATGGTTGATCATTCCTTTTTGCTACAGTGGACACAGAAATGCATATCCATTTATTACTCAGGGTGAACACAGTGAGATATACGTCCAATTCCAGTATGCAAATAGAATTACTTTTTCATGTGAATACAGCATATTTCAAACCCAGAAGGTACAGAGATTAGGGAACTGACTATGGGTCTTAATTTTCAGGTGAAGAGTCATTGTTTAGTGTAAGTTGTAGTGTGTGTGTGTGTGTGTGTGTGTGTGTGTGTGTGTGTGTGTGTGTG
>ML682060.1:15365060-15389647 GCA_007922195.1 Podocnemis expansa | reverse complement strand
TGTGTGTGTGTGTGTGTGTGTGTGTGTGTGTGTGTGTGTGTGTGTGTTTAATTAATAAATATATATAACACAATTTCGGCATGCAGCCTTAAATCAGGGCAGAGAGACTGCACAATCAACTTAGACCCAAATCAACCAAAATCATTCTGTCATTAGGCTTCTAACACCTTCAGCTGCTCTTTGCTTCATAGTTTAAGTCAGCCTGTCTGCTCTTTTCCCGACAGCAAGAGTGAAAGGGCTTTTATCCTACCCCCAGGAAAAGAAGAAAAACAGATGGGAAGACAAGGAATTTTGCCTTGATAAAAAATATAGTTGTATATAAATAATTAAATACATATATATTTTTTCTCCTAGCTACAATTTCCACTAGAAAGATTGCTTTAGGGACACAAAAACTTTCTTTATCACACACTATCCTTTAGGAAAGTGTCTCCTCCTTAATTATTGAGTTCCCTTGATCCTTTGCAGACAACATATTTAGTACTATGAAACATCCCGTAAGTCTTTCAGTTACAATCTACTTCCTCTGTACATGTAAACCAAATCCAAAAAAAGCATCTTCCACAGAATATTCCAAACCTCTTCTGACATTACCATTTTCTATCTTTAGTTAAAGCTTTTTAATCACTTAACATCTTAAATTCTAGAGTACTTAGCTAATTGTTCGCTGGATTATTTTGTTTTGTTTTTTCCTGTTTACTATGTATCAAATGGGTTGTATTTTCAAATGAATCTAAGTGGCATAGGAGCACAGGAGAAAACAGAGTCAATAGGAACTGAGCTTCCAACTCACTTTGATGTTTTTGAACATACTTCTGGCCCACCACAGCCACTGCGACTCACAGAAGTTACACAAGCATTTGCACTCTAAGTATACTATATACACTTGTTCTACAGGGGTATGTCTACACACACTGTTTAAATTGAAATAACACTGGTTATTTTGATTTAAAAAATGGTAGGTCCACATGACATTTCCTTATTTCAAAATGAGGAGCTCCCTCATGTCGATATAAGGAAACTAATATTGCTATAATAAAACCTGGTATTTTATCGATATTACGGTTAAACCAAAATTATTTCGAAATAACACAGTGTGGACGTATTATTTTGATTTAACTGTTAAATCAGTTTAATACTTTTTGCTCTTCTCCTTCCCAAATGCTTTCCTTTTTCTATATATTGGGTGGGGGCATGGCCCTGCTGAGGGCCATGTTGCCACACCTCCCACAGAGACTCTCTCCTAAATTGAAATAGCAAGTCCTGTCCATGGACATGCTATTTTGATTTGAGTTTCTAGTGGGGCCCTTTTAAACTGATTTAACTTGAATCAATTTAATGATTTTATTTCAATTTTATTAAATTTATATAAGTTAAATTGATTTAATTGTGTAAGTGTGGACATAGACTAGATGTTTAACAGCATGTTAGTGTATTAGGTGCTTATGTCAAAGCAGACTGAACAAGAACACAAACATACCAAAAGCTTTTTCCAGACTTACTCCTACTCCTATTAATGGCAATGGGCACATGAGGCAGTAGAAGATTTTAGGCTTAGTTAAAACAATGCTTTATCAGGTTCTGCTATCATTGTAGACTGTGTTCAGATGACAGTTTTATTTCGAAACAACACAGGTCGTTTCAAAATAAAAAGTCTTATGTCCACATGACGAACTGTTATTTTGAAACAATGGGTCCAGTTGTTTCAGAATAATGGCTGTTATTCCGAAACCATAAATCCTAGTAGGAAATCGAAATAGCCGTTGTTTCAAAATGGTTGTTTTGAAACAATGGTGTTCGGACACATTGTTTTGAAACAACACCATTATTTCACAACAACTGTTTTGAAACAACACGTCCAAACAGCTTTATTTCAAAATAACCATTTCAAAATAACAGCCGTTTCGAAAGCAGGCTTTCCCTTAATTCGAATTAACATTTTCTTAATTCAAATTAACTTATTTTGAAATAACGACTTTATTTCAAAATAATTTATTTTGAAATAACAGTTTGCATGTGAACATAGCCGTATGCTCTCACTGGCCCAGTAATAAGCAACCTACCACACTACTGAAGTGATGTTAAATAAAACATCCTTAAAGATTCGTTGGTACAAAATGATGATGCACACTGGTGAACATCTATGACAGGTCCTACTCTGTGCTGATCTACCAAGGATATAAATTTGTTATCACAACAGCTTTGCTCAACTGCTAGCAGCTAATGCCCATGCTTTTAGCAAGCCCCCAGCTCAATCCCCATGATGGCAGCTGTCATAATGATGCTAACTGTAGGAGTTTCCACAAGCATTCCAATTTCTCCGTCCTCATATTAACATGGTGTCACCCAGAGTTCCATTTTCTTTTGCATGTGCTCCTGAAGGATGGAGTGGAGAAAACTTGTACTCTCCATCTGAATCCTGGCTGACCTTTCCCCCCATAGATTTACATCTTGTCTCAGTGGGCAGGATCCATCAGAGGAGATAAAGGATCATTTTTGTTTTGCCCTTTAAATAAACACTCCCTAGGGGAAGGGTACACTTTCCAGGGGCCTGGAGGCCCTTGGGGGTTCTGTCCTGGCCCTAACCCCCATTACAAGTGTGGGAGAGGACCCATGTTAAAGGTTGTACTGGGCCTGAAAAAAATTATGTTTGGATCCCAACCCTCACCCTACCACTCCTGCTAAGGCAGAAGCCGGTGGCAAAGATCTGAGAAAAAGAGAACAGCCCATGCCTCCCTAGAGATGACAAAGATGGTAGGATGAAGCACTTTGATGTCTTAAATGGTACGCAACATGAACAGCAATTCTTATCTCTGGGAATCATCAGCAGTAGGGAAAAAAGGGTATGATCTCTATTAATAATGCAGAGTATGAGGAAAGAACTCTGCTCATGACCTTTAAGATATATTGAGGACAAACAATCCCCCCCCCACCAAATGCCACCCTTGGAAGAGTATAAGTATTGCTGCAGGTCAGATATTTTGCATCACAAAGTAAGTGTCAGAGATCCATCAACATTTTATCAGGAAAATCTAATTGAATATCCCTGCTAGTGATGCATTTGTGAATATTTAAAGGTATCTGTCCAGATACATGAACTTAAGTACAACATCCCTTGCTTATTTAAGTTATTTATATAAATATTAATATGTTTTATATAGATATTTTATAAGCTTTAATACCTCTGTGGATGTCTTTAAAATATTGTTGTATATATTTGATAAAACTACTGATCAAATACAGTAGCTTATCAATATTTCTTTACTAAAAATTACTTTTATTATGTGCATTGAAACTTTTGTTAGATATCTTTCGAGTGTACATATTAATTTTTTTCTTATTGTTATTATATTTGGATGCATAACTTTATTATTTTGCATTTCCCATTATTATGTCATTATATTTGTATTACTCTGCTACTCATTATTACTGCCATTATGAAAACAGTTTGCATTGCAAATACCTTACCTATCAACAGAAATTACTAAGAAAACCTGAGTACTTTGGCCAACATTTACGGAAAAACCATAAACTACTAGTATGCCCCAGAAAAAGATAATGTATTACAAAAAAAAAATGTTTTAACACATATGTCCAAACTTATAATGGCAGCCACTGGAATCAGTGATTACTCATCCCAGTTTCATGAAAGGGGGAATTAATTACTTTGTAAAGTACAGACTGTTTTATAAATTATAAGGATAAATATTAATGGACATGTTAACACATCAAAGTAAATTGATCCCTAAATTGTCACAATTTGGTGCTCCACTCAAACTGCTACTGGAGATCAGGATATGGTGATGTTGGGGAGACTGGAAGAGAAAGGCATTAGAAAATTAAAATAAAATTATTGAAGTAGAGTTTATGGCTTTAATGATAAGTCAAATCATTCAATCTGACTTGTATATCACAGGCTAACAAATTCATCCAGTTACCTCGGTATTGAGCCCTCTAACACTTATATTTGGTTAAAATGTATCTTTGAGAAAGTCATCCATTTTTTATGTGAAAGCATCAGCAAGTGGAAGAAACACCACTTCCTTTGGTAGTTGTTCCAGGGGTTAATCACACACACTCCATATATCTATATCTATATCTAGATATAGATATAGATATAGAGGACTAATTTCTCATTTACATTTTTCTAGCTTCACTTCCAACCAATGTTAGCTATCTTTTTCTCTAATACATTATTAATGAATTACTGATATATTCCAAAATTCACAGCATCAAAGACCTCAGAGGAGGCAACCATACAGGATAAAAACACAAGAAACTATGGCTCTACTTAAGCAGTCCATCAATGCACTTAACCTTGTCATGTGCTTAACTCCATTTGACTTCACTGGGACTTAAGCACATGATTAAATGCTTTGCTGATTTGGGCCTATACTCAAACTGAAAAACAAAGAAACCAATTTCCTTCCTTGCTCTTTGAGAGCTACTAAGCAATCCGTCATTCAAAAAAATTTACACCACCACATTCAAGTTATGCAAAATGTTTCTGATTGAAAAATATGGACAAGGGCTGTAATTTATTTTATGCACACAGAACTCAAAAAGATGTAACATACACCCTCCTGAGCCTGACAGGCATGTCTGGAGGATGGAGAGAGTGAAAAGCTAAGGGCAGCAGGGAAAGATGATGCCTGCTAGCTGTAGGGTCACAAAGCCTGAACAGGAGTGTAGTCAGGGACACCAGAGCTGTACTGGATGTAGCAGAAAGTAAAAGCCTGAGACATGATCTCTTTCTTCTTAATGTATATAGGTGCCTAGATGGTATGGTGACAGGTACATATTGGTGAATACTGGAAGATTTGCCATTACCTACATAATATTTTTTTGTTCCAAATCCTCCATTAATATACTAATGTTATATTATATCTGCTATACTAATTAGCCATGAGTGTGAACGCATGCATGTGTGCAAACGTGAGTGTGTAATGTGAAGTGTACCATGTGACAGGCCACCATGATAACTCTACCAATTGCTCCCAAGGATTCGTACCAAGGAGGGAGCAAAGTGAAATTGATGACATCTCCTCTGACATCACAATGGCCTGTCACATGGTACACTCAGCCACCTCACCAGTCACCTCTGATATCACAATGGCCTGTCATTTGGTACACGTACCTACCCCTTCCCTGCCCTCACCTCCTGCTCATGCCCCTCTTCACCACCCTGGCACATCATGGCTCCAGCCCTCCCCTTCACTGCCGCCAGGTCCTGCCAACACCCACCCCTTCTCAGCCCCCATCTGCTGCCCATGCCCCCCTTCACAGCTTCCAGATTTTCTAAAGTTTCACACTGACTCTTCAGACAATTGTATATGGTGCTCACTCGGGGAAGAAACCATTATTTTCCTCAATCATTTTTTTACTGGTTACAGCTATTATTATATTATATTATTTTATATTATATTAGAAAATGTAAACCAGACGTGTCTAGAGGTGAAAAATAGTACCCTTACGTATTGTATTTAAACACTTCCATAAAACAAACATATGTGTATGATGCACCTTCCTTATTAGCTGCAGCAAAAAATGAAAAAAGTGTAATTAATTTGTTTAAATTATTCAAAGTATTTTGTTTATTAAACTGCTAAATTATTCAGTGAGTTCATTCTACCATCTCTAACAAATAATATTGCACTATTACTTTGCTTGCTTGTAGTGCATTTAGGGGTCTGCTACAAAGTCCATCATATCCAACTGAAAGAATCATACTGCCAACACTTGGTATTGGATTAGGCCATAAATATGTGCTTGATGTTTTTCAGTCTTTCCAGATATGCTAAGTGATGTACCAATTTGTCCATTGCTTGCACAAGTTAGAATTGATCTGGCATGCACTTAAAATTCATCTTGCTGTTTTACTTCTTTCTGCAGTGTAGTCAGTATTAGTTACACTACCTGAAATTTTCATACCTGAAATATTGTTGCTAGCAGATTCAAACATTGTAAATAGCAGTTATTTATTTTCTAATCTGCACTCCATCTTGTCCATTCATATTGTATAACTATGTATTTATTAACCATTAAATGTCAGTGTTTGACTACAACATTGGTTTATTTTAATAGTAACAATACACTGGTGATGTCCTTTGCAATAGTGACACTTGTGCAGTTCCACATTAAGTTTGCAGACACTATGAGAGGGAAGCATATTCACACTACATAGCAAGTGGAGTATTAACTCCATCTGAATCAGTGGTGACATAAACATTGAAGGAGAGAGAGGGACACATCCAGCATCCTTCTTAAAATATAAACAAACACTTGAATTCCACTGTATCATTTCATTATTATTCATACTTTTATTTAGAATATCTTGTGAATATTTTTATCTTCTGCAATATTATTGTGGATATTGCAACACTAAAAGGAGTTCACAGTATGTGAACTTCCACTAAAACAGAAACAGACTTGTACTCTGTGCATTTGTGGGTGTCTTGGGACAATCTCTTAAAAGTTGTTGCATAAGTGTTGCTGTTTGTACAGTCTTCTCTTTATTAAGCCACTTGGTGACATGAGCTCTGATTCCCCTCAGTGACATCTGGCTAGACGAGTAAAAGGTACTGCTTTTAAAATTATGGTTTCAGCTGGAGCTCAGACTCAGAAACCTGGGGTAGGGAGAAGAAGATGTCATCAAGGCTCAAGCCACAACAACACTACAATAATTTTTCATGCTGTGGCAAGAGCCCTGTGACCCTGAGTCTGTCAACGTGTGGTCAGAGACTCACTGCCATAGGCTATATAGAACATAAATCGCTACATTACTTAGCATGCCATTAAGTCTCCATCACCAAGCATTTTAACAATACACCATTTATTCAATGGCAAATATAACTAAGAAAGAATGTTTTAAAGGAAGCAGCTATTCTGAAATGAAGTATAATATTGTGAGAATGTTTATCACTCATTTTGGAATGAGCTATATGCCCTGACTAAAAAAAGACGGGAAAGAATAACAATTCTATAAGCATAGCCAAAAGCTAATGTTTTGTCTTTTACTGGGCAGTGTGTGCCTCCTACTAGTCTACTGACCTTTGTTGCTAACAGGAATAGCTGTTTTTAAAAAGAATAACATAGGTATCATGCAAATGCATTAAGAAACAAATGACACAGGTCCAAATGTCAACAGTTTTTAGGTGTTCTAGCATTTGTGGATGGGTGATTTGGTAGGCACACTTCAAAATCTAGCCTACACTGCTATAGTAAATGCTTTTTTGTAATATTACAGATAATATAGTCTGTATAACAATAAGTCATTTGTACAATACTCATCATCTGACATTTTATATTTAAAGTGCTGTCTGTGAATGTAGTGATTGTTGTGGATTTGTATTCAAAAAAAATGTTTCTTTTGGATATCTGTCAGAAGCCTGCATATGGTTAGGACAGATAATGTTGATTCCTGAACTTTCATTTTGAATCATGGGGTAAGAATTGCCTAATGAACCAGAACCCTGTGCCATGGACAAATATCATCTATTGAAATAATAACAGAAAGTTTACATGACTTGCCCAAAGCTGTGCATGTACTGCATGCATCATGCTGCAAGTTCTATAGTTGCTAATTAAAAATATTTTGCAGTTCCAGTCGGGAAAAACAATAAAGGCTATGTCTACACTGCCGAAGTTATTTTGAAACAGCTATTTCAAAATAACTTTGTTGATATTAACTCAACATAATTATTTCGAAAAAGTGAGTCTTCATGACTCCTTTTTTCAAAATAAAGTAGGAATTAATATTTCAAGTTAGAGAGTCTATAGACCCCCCCCCGACAGATTTCCCTGCCTAGGGAGAGATGCCCCCTCCAGGGGGCTGCAGCAGGGCTGTGATGCTCACTGGGCAGCCAGGGAACTGGGGATGCTGCTCGCCCCCCGCATGCTAATTCGTCCCCAGCCTCCCTGTTCAGGATGGGAGGTGAGGGCTAGCAGGGGGCTAGGAGCCCAATTGGACTGGGAGCTACTTGCCAAATGCTGCAAAAATACAGCCGTCCCAGTGGGAATCCCCTGAAAATTATTCCAGAAAAGCCAATTCCACATACTGGAATGGCTTTTTTTCAAAATAACTGTTTCAAAAGATTTGCTCTTTTGAAATAAAAGCAGGTGTGATGATTTTGAAAGTGCTTAGTTTTTTGTTTTGTTTTTTTTTGAAATACAGAACTGCTTTATGAGTTGGGTGGCCAAACTCATGGAACTCAAGAGCCACACAAGTGGATTATTAAACCGTCATGAGCTGCATTGAGCCATATAGTCATATTTTACCTACTCTAAAATTCCTAAGTTTAAAAGTCATTGTGTACTTTAATTTTATCGTAAACAGAGGGCAAATATTGATCCTACTCCTGTCAGATTCTAATAATTACTTCAGGTTACCATGAAAACTAGGCCTACCTATACAGTAAAAACTTTGCTTCTCCCCACTGTCCCAAACATGCCACCACTTCTCCCCACCTTCTCATATCATACTGCCTTTCCTCCCACCGTCCTGACCTTGCCACTGCCTCTCGTCACGGTCCTAACCATGACGTGCATCTCCCTGCTGTCTTCACCTGCCATCACTTTTCCCTGATGTTGACTCCTCTGAGTCAAAACCAGCCCCCCAGGACCCTCTTACCTGGATGCTCTGGCAGCTAGGCGCAGGCTGAGGTTTGTTCCCCTTGCTTAAAGCCCTGCCTGGACTGAGCATCCAATGTGGCCACTCTGATGGCTAGGCACAGGCTGGGGCTCCCCCCCTGAGCTGCATGCTCAGTATGGGAGATTTAAAACTCTTAGACTGGGGCTGCTTTTCTCTGGCTTTGTTCCGTGAGCCACACTTTTTCATTCAAGAGCTGAATGCAGCTCCCGAGCCACAGTTTGGCCACGCCTGATATATAGCATGGCAGGAGTAGTGAAACTCCTCAGCTGCCCCTGTTAACCTGGGCTAGAGAGGCTATGTCTGGGCAGACAGCTTCAGGGGGCTGATTAGGCAGCAGCAGATCTCTGGCCTAATCAGGAAGACAAGAAGCAGCCGAGGACCTAGCCCAGAGATGTAAGCTAGACCAGCACAGGAAACTGAGGAGGCTCGGCCAGCAAGGCAGAACAGGGTCTCTGGCAATAGGCCAGGGAAAACAGAACTCAGGCCCCTAAGCCTGAAGGGCAATTGGGACACAATCTGGGAGTGGGACTGGCACCTTTTTAAATAAATAAGCATGTGCTTTGCACTGAAGATGGTCAGTGATGAGTCTTTGGGTTGACTGGGGAGCAGAGACAGCTGAGAAATAAGGCTGAAAGAGCCCACCCCAGGACAACATAGTTCATCCATTAAAAGTAACATGTTTCTGTATGTTTGTGCTGTTCAGCGACATTCAGCATAAGAAATCACCAAAACCTACATTACTGTAAGGAAATATAAAAATCTTACCATGTGTCCAGAAAAAAAAAAACAAAAAACAAAAAAAAAAAAACTATGTCCCTATCCAGTCTTCTTTTACTGTATCTTAAAGCAGGATTTCTCAGCCATTGTCTTGGGACACATTACTGTATCCTAACACATAACTAAGTGTGTTGCCCGGAGCCAGTCCCCTCAAGAAGCTGAAGTTCAGTGGGGGGGCTTAATAGCACCAGCGGTAGGCAGTATTACACACAGTTGCTCATGCCACCAAGTTTGTAACGACACAGAAAATCTTGAAAACTGTTCTTTTAAAGTGAGTACTGGGAGTATATGAAGTTACAGGTCAGCACTTTGTAACTTGTATTTCTGTAGTATCCAGTATAAACTGGAAAGCTTTAGCTCTGAAAGAGAAGATATGGACTTCAAGGCTATGTCTACACCTAAAAGCTTAGTTTAGACCTGCTTAGTCAAACCTAAGCAGTTCAAAGTTATTTCAAACTAAGTGTTTTTTTTTGTTTGCTTGTTTTTTTTTTTTTAACTAACTTTTTATTTCAAACTGAAACAGTGTGGCTAGTTCAAATTAAAAGTTAGTTGGAACTAAAAACCTGTGTTTAGTTCAAACTAGCTGCTAGTTCAAACTTGTTTAGTTCAAACTAGCATGACTCCATCACGCTAGTGCAAACTAGCCAAAGTGGCAAGTTCAAACTAACCAGTTAATTTGAACGTACTGTTCAGACTAACTAGTTCAAACTAAGATTTGGCTAGTTCTAACTAATTTTTTTGGTCATTTGTTTTTGTTTTAACTAGCCAAAGGTTGTAGACATGGTTCAGATTAGTCCAGAATAAGCTTGCTTAGTCTAGGTTAATTTGCTAGGGTAGACATAGCATTGAAGTGTAACATTTTAAAGGATGTTGCTTCCATCTCACCTCTGAGTTTGCTCTATCACTGCATTATTAAACAAACATAAGTCTGTAAATTTATCGTAACTCTGGTAAGAAAAAGAAGTTTCTATCCCATGGAAAATTCCAGCTTTTTTTTTTTCTTTAAGTCATCCTGATTTAGCATGGGGGGAAAAAAAATCTGTGGCATGGGAATTCCAAAATATGTTGATCTGGAAACCATCATAGTAACTTTACCAAAATGTTGTATTTTAATAAGGTTTGCATTGTATTGTATTGTATCATAAAACTATAACATAAAATAATTTTATGTGTGCAATGGATTTACAGACCCCACACTAAGCTTACAGGAATCATGGAACACTGTTAGGCAAAGAAGGCCCCACCCCATAGCAGCTGCTGGGCATGCTCCTGACATATGACCTGCTTAAAAAAGAGTTTTGACTGCCTAGCAGTGGGGAGTGAGGAGGAGAGACTGGTTGTAAGATGGAAGGCAGAGAGCAGCCTCCGAAGCAGAGCAATCTAGAGTCCAGGAGGAGGACTGTGATCAAGATTTGCAAGGATGCCCTTCCCTCCAGTTAAGATGGAAAACTGGATTCTGTGAGTTACCTAGAAGAATTCTCTCATCCCAATGCCAGCTGAAGCCCTGAACTACTAATACCATGCTAGCAGAAGGGAAAAAAGTAAAGGCAGGAAGTGGCTTAGGTGAAGCTAATTGGAAGTGACAGTTAGAAGAGGCAGCCATCCCTTTTCTCTTGGGCCCTGGGCTGGGACCAGATGGAGAGAGAGGATGTAGATCCCCCATCCTTCTCTCATACTCCAGTCTCCTCGGTGATCCTGAAGGAATACGGTATGTGGTGATGAACTGTGTCTTAGCTGCCAGGCCCTTGGAGAGTTCAGAAGAGCCACCTCAAGGCTTAGAGAGACTTTTTAGCTACAGCCTGACCACTAGACCTGCTGGTACCCTAATGAATCCCTGTATAAAAGGAAATGGTAAAGTCAAAAGAAAAAAAATATTTTATTTAGATGGTGAATCATTTAAAATAAATCAATTGAAAATTTCATCATAATTGCCCAATAAAAATTCAATTTTCAAGATAGCAGTACTTTCCAGTAGAAAACTAGTCCATGAAAATTGACCAACTAATGCACAACAAAGGGCAGATCCTACATTACTTACTTTAAGTTCATGGAGGATAGATCCAGCAATGGTTATAAAACCAAGATGGTCAGGAGTGCATCCCCTAGTGCTGTATACCCTTCAGCCTCTCACTACCAGAAGCTGGGAATGGACTGCTTGATAATTGGCTGTGTCTATTTATTCTCTCTGAAGCATCTGACCTCAGCCACTGTCAGAAAACATAATATTGGGCTAGATGGACCTGCTATGGCCATTCTTAAATATTTTATACAGTTTAATAGGAATTTGGCTTGTGTAAAAAGGCAGGGTTGGAACGCCATGCAATAAAAAATAGCTTAGCTCCAAAACGGCAGCCAGATTAGTCTTGTTCAGTAAAACAAACAAAGAGTCCTGTGGCACTTAAAACATAACAAATTTATCTATTGCATGAGCTTCCCTGGGAGAAAATCCCACTTCATCAGATGCTTTGAAGGGATTTTCTCCCAGGCGAACACATGCAATAAATAAATTTAATTTTTAAGTGCCACAGGACTCCTTGCTTGTTTTAAAAAACAGGTGTCACAGAAGGCAGCAGCAGATGAGGCACTCATAACTAGAAACACCTGGGCCTTGCTCCTGTGCTGAGTTCTATACAGGGGGACAGGAGACCATGCAAAAGTCTCTCTTGACTTCAGGGTAACCATATGTGTGCATTGGTCCCTCTGTGCCATTTTGATGAAGAACTGAGATCTTATTGTGTGACTCTCTGCATGTCTGAGACACTTATGAAGAAGTTATGAGAAAATTAAAGATAGTCTGACAACCACTGTTCCTTTTGCTTTCTTAGTTGCTATTTTTAAATGTCTACCTGTTTGACATTGTATCTTTTCAAGAGCCACTGATACTTGGTGGGAAATTTAGAAAATGAGGAAGGACTGATTCAAACCAGCTTTTCTCACAATGCACTCCCCACCCCGCAAAAGGTGCACAGGACAACATTTTCAAAGGGAAGTTCTAATTTTAGGTGTCTCCCACTTTTAGCCCTCAGCTGAAGGTCCTTAACTTTTGATGCCAGGGGAAGAGGAGGGAGCTGTGGGGAGGAGCAGCCCTGGGAGGAGCTGGCGGAGGGGTGGTGATGTTCCCCAGGTGTAGCCTGAGATTTTTGCCATCTCCTTAGCATCAAAGCAAATATTGATTGGATAAAGACACATATGAGTAGAAAAATAGTGTAAGGCAATCTGGTAGAAATTTGTGTTAAAATAAAGCTAGAAATAGCATAATATGTAATAATTAGTGGTAAAGTATCCATAAGTTATCGTTTACAAGTGTTTAAAACAAAGCTAATATTCAAAATGCAATCAGCAAGTGAAACCTGATCTCCATAGATATGGATCATAGGGGAACAGAACCAATAGATATATCTCTTTAAGGAAAAGTAGGTCAAGATGGAGGATGATTTTAAACTTTTGAACTCCCTCATTTCCCCTCCCATCAAGTATTCTGAGGTCTCCTCCCACTGTCCAAGGACCCCTAAAACCCCTTGATCTCTATCACGCACTGTGCAGGTGCTAGGTGAAATCATCCTCTTTGTAACTGGGTGAGGATGAAATCACATCTTCTGTGAGTTGTCAAGAGAAGATGAAAGTGATGATAGCGTTTAAAAGAAGCAGCACAGCAGCAGAGCTTCGGAGATCTCTCCCACTCCTTATTGGGTTCCACTGGCCTCTGGCTATGTTCGCTGCACTAGGAGTCACACTCTCACTCATCCCCAGAGAGAGTAACAACGTCTCTGGTGGAATTGGACTTAGTCTCTGAGCTGGGTCTCCAGACTTAGTCTTAGAAGGGCGAACCTGAATATTCATACTTGCATGCACTCCAGACAGACAGATAACTAAGTCCTGTGGTTAAGTCTGTGAGCAACGAACAGCACTAAAGGCTCAAGGTTTTGAAGCTCCAGCAGTGTCAGAACCCCTGCAAGTGTCACAAGCCAGTAGCTGCACCTGCAAGCTCACGACAACCTTCTGAGCCACCATCCTGCCAATTGCCATGGAGACCGCAGCAGAGAAGGAGAAGGCAGCCAGTAAGTGCGAAGACATCAAAGACCAGACCGGGTATGGTGAATGAATCCTTTAAAATTGTGGTAAGAAAAGGGTCCCAAGGAGGGTAGGACGTCGCTAGCTAAGGTTAAAGACCAACAAACTGTTTTACAGCACTAACTGCTGACAGGGGCCCAATCCTTACAAGGTAGCTTGCAGTAGTAGGCAAACCAGTAGCTCCACTGGACTGCAGTAGGAAACGCCTAAGTTAAAAACCCTTATTGTGTGGAGAAAGGGAAATAGATGTAAGACCTGAGATCGCCCCATCCCATAGGCAACCAGCCCTTGCTTGTGGGATGTTCTAATTTGTTAAGTGTTTTGTATTTGTCTCTAATATTTTAATGTATTTTGTCTTGCTATCTAGTTTGTGATTATGTGTCTGTAACTGTAAGAAGGCAAACCCAGCAGAGAGTATCCCATCCTAAACTGTCACTCTGTAATGCTCGCTGAGAGATACAAGTGTTAATTGATATTTTCAGTCTCTGACTCTCATTATAATTCTGTAAGATCTTGAAGTAAATGAAAATATGTTTAAGATCTTTTTAAATAAATGTTAATACTTGTTGTAAAAGAAATTCTTGCTCTAAGTTTCTTCAATGCTCTGAATCTGTTCTTGATCGGCGGGCCGTAGCCGTGTTTTCCACTAGAGGTTTTATCCGTTTAGGCTGCATTGATTCCCACCCTCCATCTCAGAACTAATCTGGTTTGGAGGCAATTAAATAATATCTGTTGCTTTGAGGCAGCTTAAAACCCACATGTGAGTTCTGGGGCAACACAGGGGGTGGCATGAGGTGAGCCGGAAGTGAGACCTCCAGCTGCAAAAGTCACACAGGCAGAAGAGAGGGTTTGACTTTTGCTCAGGGCCCCAGATTCGCTAAGACTTCCCCTGAGCACCACCTCTACCATGTGTGATGGGGTAGAATATTGCATAATGTAAAGAGGTGTAGCAGTGGGTCTGATCCTGAGTTACAATAAGAAAATGTGAGACACTGGCAGTGCCTAATGGCATTCATCACTCCTGGGGCAGTGCAGCGCCACTTCCCCAAAATACCTGGGAGTCAACACCTCAGAGGACTCCTAGGCCATAAACACCCTGTCCTCTACAGTCTGTTGAAGACCTTCAAGCTTGTTTTGAGTTCTAAGTCTTAAGAGATTAATATAATACAATGCAGTATACAATATATTATAGTGAATTCTATTGTAAATACTGAGATTGAAGATTAATACTCTTTTTGGAGAGGCACTGGACATTTCAAATTTTCCCTTTTTTTCACAGTTCTTTGTCTATTTTTAATTATAAAAATGAAGATGCCTCCAACTGATTACAGTGTATCTCCACATAAATCTCAAAAATAGAATTAAACATCATTTCCAGCCAGACCAATGATACTGAACTGCTTCCAAAAACAGCTATGCATTGCCTGTCAGTTTGGGGTCATTGAAATTTAAACAAGTTCAGCCTGTTGCTGGAAATAATGTTTTATGCCTACTAGAAAACTCCAAGATTGGAAGTGCCTTTAAAAGCCTGTCAACACTTAAGAGCAGGGAAAACTCATGTTTTCTAAAATATAATGGGTTCATTAGGTTTCTGTGTTCCAAAAGCTTTTATGGACATCTATTATTTATGGCCATTAGCATGTGTTATTAATAATGAAGACTAATGGAAACTGGCTATATCAGAAATTCACTTTTTTTTTTCACTAATTAAAGTTTTCCTTCCCACCCCCGAAACAAAACACTGCCCCCATTTTTAGAATCCCAAGCCCTTTGAAATGGAAATAAGCTGAGGACTATATCTCAGCATTTGGAGTTGCCCACATATAATTCATTGAACAGGGTGGTTTACATTTGAAACCAGCTGGTCAAAAAGAAATGGATTGAAATTTAGTAAGAGCAAACAGAATGGGAGGTGGGGGGAGACTCATTATGATTGAGCCTGGCTTTCAAACTTTCTCTCCTAAATTTAAGTCCAGGTAATCATATAGAGTAGGGACAAAACAGTGAAAGCTAAACAGTAGGGATATAAGAGGGAGCAGCTGAGAGAAAGTCCTTGGAGGGGGCAAAGGGAAGTGATAAACAAAAAGGAGAAGACAAGTACGTGTATAAAAGAAAATGAGAAAAAGGACAGCTACAGTGGGGGAAACAACCAATGGGGAAAACACCACCTCTCAGGAACAGAAAGGCAATGACACACAAAAGGATTATGGGGGTAATACAAATTGTAAGTGGGAGGAAAAGTCTTTGGGGGCAATGGACATATCCAAAAGGAATGGTACAATTTGGGAATGGCTGAAGATAAGGGAGTGATCTCTAGGGGCCGCCACTGTGTGAGACCTGATTCTATCGCATGTCTCAGGCTCCAAAATCCCATCTGGTACCTTTTGTACCAAAATAAAAATATTAGGCACCTGAGTTTAAAAAGTCATCACACTGTTATTTAAAGGTCTCTTTCTACAAATTCACCACTTAGATTCCAGAGGAAAAGCATGTGTGCTAAAGCTGATCAACATGTTTTGGATACAAAAGGTTTGTTTGTTTTTTAAAAGGCTTGTTTTCCAAAAGTGATGTTTTCATAACTTTGGGGGATTTTTTGTGAAAATGTCACATCTTTCTAAAAAGGGGGGGTTGAAGGGATTATGTTTGTTTGTTTATTTTTAAGTACAAAAAGGGCTGGCCCAAGGATTTTTGGCACCATAAGCAAACTATGACTTTTGTGCCCCCATCACAGGGTGATAATTTTGTTTATAAGAGATAACATGTTTATATATATATATATTTAAATGGAGAGAAAAAAATCATTTCTATCTAAGTTGGCAGCTCTTAAAACCTAGTGCCCTAGGCAACTTAGTTCACTTATAAGTTGAGCCAGCCCTGGATGCAAACATGATCCAAAAACACATTAGGCACAGCCCTATTGTCAGAGTTACAGTGGTCTACATGGAGCACTAGGAAGCATTCCATTTTAGGAGGACAGAAGACCTCATAGGCTCTGTCTACATCAGGCAAAATTAGTTAGGACTTGCTAGTCTGAACTAAGAAGTTCAAGGTTAGTTATAACTAACCTCGAGTTAATTCAAACTAATTGGGAGCCTATTATTTTGAACTAACTGTGCATTCAAGTTCAAACTAACACTTGGTTCAAACTAGAAGTTGTGGTTAGTTTGAACTAACTGTCTTAGTTGGAACTTCTTAAATTCCAACTAAGCCTTAGTCCTAGTCCACATTGAGCTCAGTTCAAACTAAAGTTCAAACTAAGTGAAGTGCGTAAATCTGGACTAAAGAACGGTGCTTACAAATTCAGACTAAGCTTCCCTTAGTTCAAAGAAAGAAATTTCTTATTCTAAGCTAGGGAAATCCTAGTGTGGCCATGGGATAGATTAGCCTATGCCAAGCTTCCTTAATCTGGTCTAATTCGCCAGTGTAGACATAGTCATAGAGTTTCCAAGAACTCAGCCTTTTCTGCTGTTTCCTGTTGGGTGTGTTACCCTTTAAGTGGCTGACCCAATCCATTAGATGATGTTAGTAGTACCTGCCTCTTTTCTGACTTCTTTTGGGGAAATATAGCTCCCTGGAGGAGTGTCAAGAGAGCAGTGCCTGCACTCTTTTAATGAAAGGTTGCTATTTTACCTCATTCTGTGTGTCGGGGGAGAGAAGGGAGACATTCAGATTCTCCCCTGCTGTTCACTCATTCCATGAGTCAGATGTATTCTGCCACTTTTTTTTTTTAAATATAAAAGGTGCAATTAAAAAAAGTTTCTCTGGAGCTGACTATGTGGAGAAGATACTATAGTTAACATCCAAAATAATTGGAATCTTCCCTCAATGTATTCAGTTAATTATTTCCAGTAACTTTACTTTCTCTCTTGGATTTATTCCTTGTCTGATGGCATTATTTATTTTATTTTATTTTGTAGAAGAAGCCTCCTTTATATTGGATTCATCTCCATCATCTTGCTTAACAACCATAAATCTACAACCTTGTCCTAAGATACTTTCTGTTCTCTGACCACTGCCCCCTCAGTGACTGAAGTCACTTCACTGGCTTTACATCTATTTGGATTATTTTTTTTTATTGTTGTTACAGTTTGCGCAAAGTGTTCCTTGAATAAAAAGGTATTTTTGTGCTATACCCCTCACTTGTGTTAATTTTTTAATGGGATGGATTTTCATCATGACAGAAAATCCTCTAGCCTGGGAGCCATAACTCATGGGTTAACACATTGAATCAGTGATATTCTCAGATTTTTGGCACCAAAACTGTTCATCATTATATTAACCCAGAAAGGGCATCACAGCTCCTACCTTTAAGTAACTATTGCCAGAGTATCTATGCAGCTCTCCTGTGACACTGTTTAGGTATCATTTCTTTAATTATACTCAATTTAGCTGCTGCTGCGCTCACTTGCATCACCATCCTGATTTGTACCATGTTTAATGTTTCTTACCAAATAAATTATGCAGCTCTGTAAATAAATGTTCAGCTTTGGTTAATATTATGTCTGGAAGTCTTAAGTATGTATCTCTTAACAGTCATTCTTTCAAACTAGGAATGAAATTCCAAGCAGTCTTGTCCTTAGCTGTTCAAGCTGATCTATTCAAGCTTAAAAGATTTGCTTTTAGTTTTAAAATATATTCTCTGGGCAGATGTATAGCATCTGAACACAAATGAAGAACTGTTGAATTTCATATGTAGTATTCTTTCTCAGAGTACATATGCATCACATTTCTGTAAAAATGGCATCCAGATTCTTTCTTTTAAAAACCTCTGCAAAGATGATTATAAATATATTTTAAATTGACCCTAATGTTGCTTCGTGCTTTACCAGCCATGTGCAGAGTCTGGAAAATGTAATATTTCTGTGACTTTTCCTTTACTACTGTAACAAATAAATTACAAATCATTTATGAAGTTTTGGTGAATTCAGACTTTCCCTGTTGTTTATATTTTAATCACAGTGTGACAGAATGGGTGAAATGAAGGCCCTATTACAGTCAATACCAAAACTCCCATTAACTTCAGTGATGCTAAAATTTCACCTCACATGAGGTTCAGAAGAAGGCCAGCTTTAATGATATAGTCATTTGCCCATAGAAGCTGGGAAAAATGTACCTGGAGTGTCAGGAGCCAGATCCAGCATTAACAGTTTTAGAAAACAAGCCAACCCTGCTGAAATCATGGATCAATTGAGTTAAATACAATAATACCAACAAACACAGGCCTCCTGTGTCCTGAGTGGGAGACAGATTGTTAGCACGTGGAGCAGCTGTGACTGCTGTTTAAGAATACTGGGTGTGACTGCAGAAGCCAAAATCCTTCTCCCTCTTGGAAACTAAGGCTTTGGATTTCAGGGAACAGCCAGCTGACATCAGCACAAGAGTATGATTTCCACTGTTTGAGAGTTATCTAATGGTTAGAGTAATATCATTTAGTACCAAAAGAAGCCTTTCTAAGAACACTTCCACAGTTAGCTACTCTGACAAGGGCATGTGGCTGCAAACCCGCTATCCCACTCCCAATAATCATATATTATGTACAAGTTCCAAAGTAGCTGTGTTAGTGTATTTCAGCTAAACAAACAAGGAGTTCTGTGGCACATTCAAAGACTAACAAACTTGTTAGCTTTTAAAAGTGACGTTAGACTCCTCATTTATATTATGTTCACATGCCTGTAGCCCTTGTCATTTGTATTAATGATTGGCATATTAATGAACTGGATAAATTATGCGGTACAGTGCATTTGTATTCCCCCATATATACAAAAAACAGATCAAGATGATGAGAGAAAGCACAATTGTTAGATGACATACAATGCTCAGATGTGCTCAACTGCTATAATGATCATGGTGGTGCAGGAACCTATGCTGGTTTGTCAGCCAATCTTATTTCAGAGATTAAATAAAGAAGCTTTCCAAAATACTTTGTAATTATTGAATGTAGAGAAATTCAATCATTTACAAATTATATTTAATTAACATTCATATATTATATAATGAGTTTGTTTCATAGTGTTATGAAGGCATCAATGCACACATAGCACACATTTCTCCAAATCCACTATCCTGGGACCACAGTTCACAGTGTGCAGAAAAGAGAACTACTTATTGAACCTACAGATGCTACTTTTGGCAAACTTGTAAAAACAATGCAAAGGTACAGGTAGAAGTTTTTCTGAGGACATTTGTCTGAGACAGGAGAATGGCAGAGATCTGAGTCTCAGATATCTGAGCATAGACTCTGCCAAACCTTTATATCCATTATGGGTAAGCCTCAAAGATCCAAAAGTTCAAAAGAGCATAGCGTGCTCTGGATCACAAGCACTAGGGAAGTCCTACTGTACAAGACTGCAGAGCTCCGACAGCAGGGCTCAGTGAAAAGGTTACTACATCCTTCCTGCCAACAAAGGATTCAAAGGATAGGGAAAAGAAAGATAAAACAGAAGAGGCCTCCCTTGGATATGTTAGCCCTGTATTGTATAAGAGATGAGAAAGGAGGAATTCATGTCCTTCTGTGTCTAGTAACCTGACATTGTACCTGTAGCCAGACAGGTGAACCTTAAAGAAATCTAGATTCCTCATATACTTAACTTTGATTTAATCTTACTTTCTATATGGCTGTTCATATTCCTTTCATTATCTTACATATTTCAAATGAACGCTATAGACAGAGCAGCCAATACGTTTAAGACTTTGTTTAATAAAAGGTGCTTGTGAGTTGCATGCTCAAACAGGCAATTGTGTATCTAACTGAGCATGCATTTGGATTTGCTTCGTGCTTTATTAGCGATGCCCAAGAGCATAAACACTGCTGACCTGTGCTGAACCCATTCGGCAAGGAAATTGAAGATTTCACTCTCCAGGGCATTCACACCTGTCACAAGCACTAAATCTGCTTGCTAAAATGTACAAGGGAGAAAAATACAGTGTAATTTTACACACCTAAAGGAGAGGACAGAAATAAGAGGCCAGACCTGAGACCAAGGCTATTTAAAAGGCAGAATGTATTGGCTCTTATCTTGTACAGCTTCCTGAGGGTAAAACTCTTACTAAAGTCAACAGTACTGGACACTTCAGTCTTAGAAAGAAAAGCCCAAACTCAAATATGTATTTCACAGAAACAGTTCCATCACAACCTCACCATCTTCTGCTTTAAATGCAAAGCTCATTTATTTGCCTTCCATTTCTCTCACATATGTACATAGCAACATGACTATTTAAAAAAGAAACTCTAGCAAAATAAAACAATTCACTATGCATACAACACACAACTGTATGACTGTGTCTACCCTTGGAATTTAGTTTGAATTAATGAGGAATTAATTCGAACTAAGTTTGTGCATGGCCACACTGGCTTTCATTACTTTGAACTAAGGAATTCCAAGTAAAGCTAGTGCACTGGCTACCCAAGAGGGGAATTAACCCACGTAGGTGCAATGTACAGATATCTTAGTTTGTAATGCATTCTTTGAAAATTATGGCCAAAATTTAAAACAAATCATATAAACACACTCTAGCAATTTTGGGTACAAAGTTTACCAGGTGCCTAAATAGTCAGTATGAAAAATTGGGATGGGATAATAAGCACCTATATTAATGGGGGTAATAAGCACCTGTATAATACGAAGGCCCAGATATCAGGACTGTCCCTACAAAACTGGGACATCCATTCACTACCAAATTGACACACCTTCAAGGAGGCTGATTTTCATATAGCAATGTGAAGCTTTTTCAGATGTCTTAAACGATGCATCGAAAATTTTGGTCTTAGGCTTTAAAGCCAAGTTGTTTAAATGTGGCTTCTCCCTTTCTGCATATCTTCACCTACAAATACAGATTTTCAGCACTCTCACTTATCTTCACATTTATACACATACAGATTTTGTTTCTGTACATCCATCAGTCAAACACTTAATTAACAGTGCACAAGGAAACTTACGTGAAAGTGACTAAAAATGCATAATTATATGCATACAAAATCCCTGCGAACTTGGGCTTTGTTAGTTAAATCATATTTGCAGCACATTATTTCACGTTTAAATTCAAAATATTTTTTTCTGTTGAGTTATAAGCAATTGAAAATGGAATTCTATAAAGGAAATGACAGCAAACCTGCAATTACACCAAAGCAGTACAAATACTACTGCTGAAATAAAGCAACAACTAGATGTAATCAAATGCACTAAATTATCCTTGAAACTAGCACAAATAGCTTTGTTTTAATACAAAATAAAAATAAAAAAAACTACTAACCCCCTCCTGCACAGAAAATATCCTGACATTTTACATTATGCTTTGAAAACCAGTGTGCTTATGCCACTAATATACTCATTTTTTTCATTCAAACTAATCCCACATTCTGCAGAGGCTTTTCTGTGTTAATAATTACTGCTGTTTCCCATCATAGGTTCCCAGAAGAGTTACATCTGCAGATTAGACTTAATATTCCTAGTTCTATATATACACACCAGCCAAATAGCTTTTCCTTGAGTTCTTTCAGGCTGCATATTGATTTACTGTGCTTGCAATGTTGAAATGCTTATATGCGTGGATGCCCTTATGCAGCACTCATACAAATGCCATTTCCATTTATCTTTTTTAAAAGTTCCCCAATCACAGCTTGTACTTTTACTATAATTAATGCTTTGTTTTGCAAGGTATGAAGAGAATTCTTTCTCTGGATCATGGTACTTGATCCCTAGGGTACATTGGGATGATATATTTGGTCATGATCTAAGCAACATTTCTAAGAGACCAACAGATGAACAACACTACAGGTGGGATTTTCAAAGGTGTCTAACTGTCACTGAATATCAAGTTAGGAGCCTTATTTTCTTAGGCAACTTTGAAAATTCCACCTACAGTGTTTTTTCATCTGTAGATTTCAGAGATAGGCTGGTTGTAGTTTGGAAAAAGAGATCTAATGCAAGGCCCTTATTCAAAATCCTTGAATAGAACTGACAAAAAGACATTGACTTCAATGATTCACTGGAGGATTTTTTAAATGTTAACTTCACTGGGCTATGGTTCAGGGCCAATCATAATTAAGTATCATTAACAACATGGGTTTTGTAGTAAGTCTCTTGGCATGCTGCATTTTTGGTAAACATGATTTATTCATATTTTATTTGTAATCTTAACAAACAACATATGAAAGGAAAAAAGGGGGAAACAAACTTGAGCATTCTGAAAATTAGAGCTCATAAACAATACATAATTTTTTTTGCACTTTCTAAAGAAACTTTAGTGTTACAAACAGGCAGAATTTAAAGAAGTTTGCAAAAATATGACATTAACTCTTTTTGTTTTATATACACATACTGTATAAAATATTATTCATTTTATAAATAAGGTTACCGTAATCCATTATCAGCTAAAGATTGTAAAAGAGGCCACTGCTGCCACTACCACTGCTACCTCCCTCATCATCATTTTGTGTAGCATTAGATATGCTTTGAGAAAATCTACTGGACTGGGCAAAAATAAGCAGAGCAACCCTAGTCTATTTCAGCTGATTTCTGGATCCTGCTGAGAACTGAAGTGTGAGCCAGGCATCCAGGTATCTACATGGAGACACTGTGCCTATACCAAATGGTAGATATCTAGATTGAAATTTTATAATGACAATTTAGATGTTAAGGTATTTTATATGACTCCAGAGACAGGCAGCAGCTGAGTATGAGTTTGGAGGTGGAAAATCAGCTAGGCCTTAGGCACCAAAATCCTTTTCATAGAGCTGGACTTAGATCATAGAACAAATTTTTAGATATTGTAACTTTTTATTCTCATGAATAAATGAATCTGCAGTATAAACACTAGTACATATGAATGTGACCATGTTCACAAACAATAATATAGCTGTGTATATATCAACAAAAGTAATTAGAAATAAATAAAACCTAACATGGGTTTTATTCTCTGGTCCCATTTTCTATCTTATCTTTCTAAATATCTCTTCTCTAAAATCTTCATATCAGCTTTTAAGTTCCAGTGGGGTAGCCATTTAAGTCTAGTTCAGCAAAACAAGCAAGAGGTCCTGTGACACTTAAAAACTAACAAATTTATTTATTGTATGAGCTTTCCTGGGAGATAATCCAACTTTGTCAGATGCCACTCATGCTGACACATCATATTGCATATAAACCATACTTGGTTTATTACTCATGTAACTTCTTTGGGGTCTTAAAAAGCGTGATTGCTTTAAATCTTTCCCCTGTGGAGAATGGACTGATTCTCCTGAAAGGAGGGTGTGAAGCAGTGGGGAAGGGGCTGCACCAAGAGGCCCTGGGAGAGAGGCAGCCAGAAAGAAGCAGCAGAGAGAGGCCTTGCCGGAAGCCAGGGAGGACAGAGCGGCTGACCTGGGACACCAGGCCAGCACCCACAGGAGGACACTGTGCTGGGGAGAGTCGCCCAAGGACAGACCTGGACCCAGTGACTGGCCATCTGGAGCTGTGGGGCCGTGAGTACAGGACCTGGAACTCAGCGGGGAGGTTGTAGTTAGTTAAGTGGGGAGGGTGTCACTCTGTGGTAGCAGAGAGCAGCAGAAGAGGCATCAGAGGGTTTTTGCTGGGAAAGCCGCTGGTGCCAGAGATGACCAGGAGCTGCTGGAGCTGCTGGACTGAACACTGGACTGGAGCTGTATTGGGACTCCTGAACTCAGGGTGCAGATACAGAGTTTACTGTCTGCCTTCAGCTTGCTACACTATTAGGCCTGCAACGCCCTGTGTTAGCTATTATTCTGTTACTGCTGCCCCATCTCTCCTGTTGGTTTCTCCTTCGCCCCTCTGTAAATAAACCTTCCCCATTCCCATAATACCTGTGCTATCCCAGTGTGTGTGTGGTCATTCTGGGGGATTGGATCAGGTGCCCCTGTGGCAAAGGGGCTCTCTTCGTTGCATCCCTGGGCACACCCTTCCCTGGCCAGAGCTGCCTGAAGGGCAGACTCTATGGGTGTGTTCACACAGCAGTCTTATTTTGAAACAACAAAGGTTGTTTTGAACCAAGAAAGGCCACGTTCACACAACGCACCGTTGTTTCAAAACAACTTAAACCCCATGGGTATGTCCACACACACTCCTTATTTCGAAACAAC
>ML682060.1:15307585-15355060 GCA_007922195.1 Podocnemis expansa | reverse complement strand
CCCCCCCCGCCCCAGCGGACACCTCTCAGCACCCTGGCCAGGGTGCTGAGGGGGGGCTGCCTTCCTCCCAGGGTGCTTAGGAGGAAGTTAACATGTTGTTTCGGAACACTTTGTTCTGAAACAACTTGTCCGAACAGGGCTGTTTCGAAACCTCTGGTTTCGAAACACAACGAGGTTTAAGCTATTTCGAAACAACCACGGCCATTTTGAAACAAGGTGTTTGCTTGTTTCGAAATGGCCATGCGTTGTGTGGCCATGGCACTTCTTATTTCGAAACAACCTCTGTTGTTTCGAAATAAGAAGTGTGTGTGGCTATACCCTTAGTGCAACTTGTATCACTTCCTTTAAAGTTGGAAAGCAGATAGGGTCTAACAGCTGGTACACATCTGTCATTTTGAGATTGTTGCATGTCTCACTTGTGAGTTAAATAATTTTTAGCAGTGGCAACTTCTGGTTTCAGTTCTATTTTGTACTGCTTTGCCATTGTATTTAAGAACCATAAGGAGAGAATGTTTTGTGAGAGTGGACTGCATGCCTGAATTCCCATCATTAGCTCTGCTTTGACACTAGAGAACCTCTAGTCAAGTTCAGAAAGCATCTGATCTAAACAAGGATAAAACAACTTCTTCTTGAAATGGTCAGGTATACTGATATCCTCATTTACACTATGTACAGATTCAACAATGAAATCACCCATACATTTTTGCTTTTTCCTTTATAGAACTGTTTCTTTGATATCAATATCATTGTTTATGCACAGCACCCTGGCTTTCTCATTTAGTTCTTTTGCCTTTTCATTTGTTCTCATGTCCTGTAAAGTTCTGCATAGTGCTTTTTTTGACATCTATTGCTTTTGCCAAATCAACATTTTCTTTTTGGAGCAACTTATGGAAGCCCTCTCTGGTTCTTAGAAGAGACTGGAACATAAAAAGGCAGTACACTGTAGGTAATTTACATAGTCTTCCTAAGAGACCGGAGGCTACTGGAGACCCAATATCTGCCAGGCACTGAATAACAGCTGGAAAGTTTGCTAGAAGTGCATTAACAGAATTCACTTGGCAGGATCAATGTGAGTCTGACAGCTGTACCAGCTCCCTTTCCCTTAGTCCAAGTTGAGCTTGAACATTGTTGAATCTCTTGTGGATTATTAGTGATGCACTACATATGGTATAAATGCCTTCCAATGTACAAAAAAAGTCAGAAGTTTCTTCAATTGTCTTACATGTGTGGCATAGCACCAGGTTCAGTTCATGTTCATAACAATGGATGTAAATTGCTTCTGGGTGATACTTCTGAAATTTAGCTTGAACACCACCACTGGCTCCACTCATAACAGAGGCACCATCATATGTTTGAACCACACAGAGAAGATCATCTAGCCCATGAACTCTTATGCAGTTCTATAACAATTCTGTGATTGATTCTGCATCAAAATATTTTAAGTCACTGAACCCCAAAAATGCTCTTTCACTAACCCATTTTCTGGAGCAACATAGGAGACGCAGAATGTTAACTGCTCCTTCTGTTTGTCTCTTGCTTCATTTGCCATTATTGCATACATTCCTGATCTCTTCATTTCACTAACTATGCAGGATGTTACTTCTTCTGAACAGCACTAAACAACTTCATTCTGAGAGGCAGGTGAGAGGTAGGTAGTTTTAGATGGTGCGTTGTAACTTCAAAGAAACAAATGAAACTCTAAGTAAATTGAAACACTCAACAAAATTCCCTCAATTTTGACTTTCTTCTGTTTCATCACAACCCCCACATTTTCAAATTCCTTGGAAAGTGGGATTTCACCCACACAAGCTCTGAAATAAATACATTTGTTACTCTTTAAAGGTGCCACAGGACTCCTTGTTTGTTTTGTTGAGCTACACTAATGGCTATCCCTTGGGAGCTTGTTAATAAGACAAAGGCTAACTTTTCAGCCTCTTGTCTGCTGTTCTTATGCTGTGCATAGGAGGGCAAAACTGAAGAGCAGAATAATTAAATAGTACTTCCAGTCTGAAGAGTGGCAGTGAATAAATGATACTCAGTAATCAAACCAGTCTGCTCTTACTGTTTGTATCCCTGCTTGCCCCACAGAGCCAAATCCAGTTGCAAAGGATATTGGATTCTTTTCTCTTTTAAGCACCATTGCCAGAAATATTTAAACAAACTGCTTACTTGTTTAAAGCCCTCCTATTCCTCCCCCCCAACTAAGCCGGCTCCTGATACCCTCTCTCCCCTACCTATTTCCCTTTCCTGACTTGCTTGGGTCCCTACAGCTTGCCCCCACATCACTCAGGTCTAAACTGGGTCCTCCCCATTTAAAAAAAAATCAGATTTTTTTCCCCTATTTGTATCTTAAATTTATTGGCTAAACTGCAGTTGCACCTGTGATTTACTTACCCACTGAAAGGTACAGGGTATCACCCTGTGCCACTGGAGGCTGAATTTCAATAACACAGGATTACTCAAGTTAGGTGACTGTGTAACTCTAGGCTTAATTTGCCTGGTTGGTGCTCTTTGGCTATGTCTACACACACAGTTTTATTTCGAAATCAGTCCTTTCGAAATGGCTTATTTCGAAATAAAACCCTTATTTCAAAAGGGCTCATTTCAAAATAAGGAAAACCACGCAATCGAAATGGCCATTATTTTGAAAGGGATATTTCAAAATAACGCCAATCGGACTGCTGTTTCGAACAGCTGTTTCGAAACAATGGTGTTGTTTTGAAACAACAGGTCCAATGGCGTTATTTAGAAATATCCCTTTTGAAATAATGGCCATTTCGAGGGGGGCCCAGGTTTTACTTCTTCGAAATGATGATTTTTATTTCGAAAGGACAGGGTCCATCCTTTCGAAATAAGAAAACTTCATGTAGACCTAATTTCTTTTATTTCGAAATAACAAGTGTTATTTCGAAATAAAAGTGCCGTGTAGACATAGCCTATGAGAAAGAAAGAAAGGATAGCTATTGTCATATCTGGGGAGAGGTGGCAGTAGAGTCGCTAAAGGAAAGGAGATATTTGTTGTCTTAGCAAATTTGCTACAAACATTGTCACTGCTTTGAAGAACAACTAGTGAGGTGTGGTGTTTCTCTAGGGATTAAGAATTTGCACCAACTGTTCCTGGGAGATCAGTACAGAAAGAAGAAAGCCTTCACCTGCACCCAGTGGTTAAAGAATAATTTGGTGGGCCCTGGAACTCTCCAAATAGGAGGGCCCCTTCCTGTATCATTCAGGCTCCCGCCTAGGCTGGCATTTGCAACCATTTCTGAGCCCCACACATGCACACAACCCCCTGCCCCCCACACACACACCATGAAAGCCCAAGCAGCATTCCCAGGCCCCCAGCAGCTCTGCACTCCCCCACCATTCCAGAGGCCATCTCTCCAGCCACAGGCTGCTCTGACTCACTGCCAGCTGGGCCCAGGCCACACTGTGGGCCCAGATCCTGCCGATGACCCCCCTGCAGATCAATCCCCAGCCACCAGCTGGGGTCCTACTGCCACCCCATCCCCCCAACCACACTGGCTCTCTGGCTTGGATCATGCCATGCCACCGGGCCAGGTCGCCCTGCTGACTGCCTCCCCATAGATCAATCCCTGGCCATGCCGTGGGCCTGGGGCCCCATCACAGCCCCAGCTACCCCCTCCAGGGGGCCACACTTGCCCTCTGTCGAGGCCCAGGCCAGCCTCACCCGGGTCCTGCCACCCAGCCCAAGGAACCCTGATTCCCCTGCCCACGCGATGCCAACCCAGCGCCAGAGGAGAGGATGGTCCTCAGCCCACCTACCTGGTGTCCTGCTGTCTTCCTCCATGCAGAAAACTTCTGTTCTCCTGTGAAGAAACAAAAGTCCGGGGTAAGTAGAAGACCACTCTTCACAAACTGCTGTGCTATGGTGGGTAGCTTCGCTCCACTTTAAGGTATCCTGGTTTCCCGCACTACGATCTGTGGGCTGGGCTGAAGCTTATTTCCACCCTACCAGGCGGAAATGCTTCTATGCATGTGCTGCCAGGGAAAATTCATTTGGGGCACTGGCTATAAGATTTGGGGCATGGGCCCCATGTGCCCAGCATCAGTGAAACCCCTGCTGCCTCCCAAGCCCTTCTTTGCCCCAACCCCCCCTCCTTATTTTAAATAGAAAAATTACATTTTATTCAGTTGCAGTTATTGTTTTTACTGATGGAGTTCAGGGTGTGGGAGGGTGATCGGTGGGCTGGCTGTGACAGAAGGCAGGAGTGGTGGGTGTGGTGGGGCGGGCCTGGCCCTCACATTTCCTCAGCAACAAAAAAGGTTCCTCAGTGCCTCCCAAACAGCAGTCACCCTCTGCAGTGCTTGCTCCCTTAAGGCCACAGGTTCAGGTTGCTGGTACCAGTCACCGATGAACTGTGCCTCCACCTCTGAGATGGCAGCTACTATCTCCCCCTGGAGCTTGCAGAGGTTATGCGGCAATTGAAAAGCTGGCAGTAGGCGTCGAGGGCTCCTATGTATGGGCGCATGAGCCATGGGCAGAGGGGATAGGCCACATTGGCAACAATGAATATGGGCACCTCAATTTCCCGACGGTGATGTTATGGGGGGGAGTGCCTGCCTCCATGTGCCAGTACAGGGAGGAGTTACAGAGGATCTTGGCATCATGCACCCTCCCCAGCCATCCTACGTAGCAGTTTTGAAAGATGCTGTGTGGTATCTCTTCCAGTTCTGATAGTCAATTGCATGGTGTTCTGGGGCTCGCATGGGGATGTGGGTGGTGTCCAGTATCCCATTGCAATTGGGAAACTCCACAGTGGTGAGGATGGTGATGGTGTCCTATAGCTCTTCTGAGGTGACAAGGCGTGGCAGCAGGACCTTGTTAATGGCGCTGGTGACCTGTAGCAGCACTTTGCCAACAGTGGACCTCCCAATGCCAAAGAATTGTGCCATGGACCTGAATGACTCAGGAGTGGCCATCTTCCAAAAAGTGATGGCCACTCTTTTGTCCACAGGGATGGCTGGTCTCATAACAGTGTCCCTTTGCCTCAGAATCAGGGTGAGCTTCTCAGTGAGGTGGGTGAAAGTCCCCCTGTTCATCCAGAGGTTCCTGCACCACTGCTTGTTGCCCCAGGTTCCTAGCACTACCCGCTCCCACCAGTCTGTGCTGGTCTCCTGTGCCCAGATGTGACAAGGCACAGAAGGGGGAAGGGGAACTAGGGCCTCTCTGAGGCCCTAGAATACGATGATCTGGGGCTCAGCCTGAGTACCATCAGGATTTGAGAATGGAGTGTCCCATTGCAGGAGGGCATCCTGCAGACTAGCAGAGGGTCTTGCTACTTCTCGGGGATGATAGGGAAGCTGGGGAGTGTCCATACCTCTGTGTCTCACAGTCTCCTGCCAGCCAGAATGGAGAGGGAGGTAAGGTCAGTTCCTGCTTTTATGGGATTGGCCAGGGAAATGGCCCTGTGAGGTGGCCATGTTGCCACCCCTCCCATTGTGCCCCTCTCCTGAATCAAACTAGCAATTCCTCTCCCCAGGTATGCTAATTTGATTTCAGGTTTTGGTGTGGACATGTTAAATCAAAAAGAGTACTATTCAGTTTGAAACTGGAGGAATGGCCTACCTGATCCATAGCAATATGTGATGCCAGAAAACATGGTGCTGCAGGTGAGGCTCAAATAGTTGTATAAGTAAGAGTGCCTTAGGAATCTGCCTGGTTACCATGACAAAACACAACACCTTCAAGTCATTTTATCAAGAGGTTACTGTGATATAAAGGAATGATCAACCAGCAAGACTTTGTCACAAAACTGTGATGCAAAGAGGAAATTCAGCCTTTAAAACCCAGGTCCTTTCAGTTACGTCAAACTTCCTACTTTTGATTGGCAACGTTTTTAATACCAGAGAGAATAGTAGGTGTGAAACAAAGGCTGAATATCCCTATTAGGATATTTTTAACTTACTTTGAGAATTGTTGAATGCAATGTTCCCTCTAAGCTGCACCGCCCCCGGGCTGCCTCGCACAGGGAAGGCTGTCGGCCGTGCATGGCCGGCAGCTGCAGTCCCTGCAGGGAAAGAGACTCTGAGCTGGGAGTTTTTAAAACTCCCACTGAGAGTCAGCTCTCACTGAGCTTGCGCAGAACAGGCTCAGTGAGAGATCCCCCAGCCACACCTGGCCGTGCTCCTCCTTTCCAACTCCCAGAGGAGAACGGGGGCCGGAGGCTGCTCCACCCACCAGCCCCCCCCAACCTCACTGCAGCAGGGCAGAGCAGCCAGTCCAGCCTATCCCCAGCCCACTGCGCCTCCTGGGGGGGGTGGAGGGAGCTGGCGCTGAGCTCCAGTGTGCGGGGTTGGGGCCCTGGAGCTGCCCAGTTCCAAAGAGCTTCAGCCGCTTTACCCCCTCCCCCCCAATGCCCGAATAGGCTTGCTCCATGGCCTTGGGGAGCGCTGGGGGTGAAGCGGCCAAAACTAGAACTCATCGCTGGCCCCCTCCGCCCCCTGGGGAGGCGCAGTGGGCTGGGGGTAGACTGGACTGACTGCTCCACCCCACTGCGGTGAGGCTGGGAGGGCAGCAGAGCTTGAGCTGGGGGGGGCAGGATCAGGCCCACACAGGAGGGAGCACACGGCTGGCAACATATGTTGCTCAGCTGCGTTGGCCCCTTACAGGGAACTTTGGTTGCATGTGTCTAGGCTGGTGTACCACTATAAGAATGTAAAAATGAAATAAGTGAAAGTTTGCCCCAAGCCAAATCACTTATAAGCATAATCTTTATCACAATATTTATCAAATGCCCTTTCACCCTCAAGTTGTCTTTGCAAACTATATCACTGGATTATCTAATTCTGTATTTCAGAAAACGCCTCTAGTCTAGATATCTAATTTGCTTGAACAAATCCTATCATATTTCAGGAAACTTAGCATTACTCTTACTGTAAAAGTGTTGGGTTTTGTTTTGCAGTAAGATCTCTAACCTGACCACTTTTATACAGATAAATCATGACTCAGTGAAGAAGCCAGATGGAATGTTTGATACTAAAAATCATAGTATAACCTCAGGAGTTTAGGAAAACAAGTATCCTTTTAGGATATGCAAAATTGAACAGAGAACCATTAACCCCAAGAGACATTTTGAGCTTTGAGAAATTTAATAGCAGCTATAGTTTCCTTAGTCACTGGGAGATTTAAGCATTTTCTTTTTGCCTGATCTATTGCCACTTTAGAAAATGCCTCTAGGTGAAATTCCATTTCAGATTAGTATAGTTTGAGGTCAAACTTTCAGCAAATATTTTTATCTTCTCTTGCAGTTGTACTCTGGCTTGTCAAATCAATTACATTTATTTTATTTGTATTTCTCTTGGCAGTCATGTAGTTGTTTGTTTGCTAGTTAAATAGCTAGCTGTTTATATTCTGTTTTTGTTACTACTTATTATTCAATACAGAACCAGAATACTTCATTTTATTTAACTTGGTCTTTTATCACATTTATATTTGGTGTCAATGCAATTGCCTTAAGGCATGACCACATACTAACCTTCACATAAATAAATAAAGTCAGTCTTAATTCACATATTTTGTGCAAGTGTGCACAACGAGTATGCATATTTTGGATGAAGATTTGCCTGCTTACTTGAAATTAATTCTAGTTTCAATAGTTTATTGCTTTAAAATTGATTGAGATAGGACATGTCAGTCAAAATAAGAATATCTTTACAGACTCACAAAGCAACAAGAGGTTTAAGTTAGAGTTAAACCTTAATTAGGCATTACTTCCTCAATGGTTCTAACTTCCAAAGCCCATGGGAAATTTGGCATTGAATTTTGACTCTCATTCTTGAGTTTCAATTCACCAGAAAACTTAAGCCTCACAGATGTCAATGAAATAACTGAGCATGCGCTTAAGTGCTTGGCTGAATCAGGAGTTTGGGGTCCTGTGACAGGGCTCACTTAGTATTGGATCAGTGCATGATGTTGACTCTATCTTTGTTCTCAGTCTTTCTTGATGGGTAGCTTCCTGCCAACCAAGGATTTCAGAACTCCTATATGTCAAACCCTTTAGCTGAGGCACCAAGTCCAAATCCCCTTCCAGGCTATCATATACAAGTTCTAATTAATCTGGTTACTTCCCCTTAGGCTACAGAAGTCTCTCCACCTACTTACACCAACACTATCTAAGACCTTCCTTTACAGGAGCCTTCATTGCCCCCACCTGGCACTGTCTATTATTCTAACTCTGGCTTTTTCTGAGCCAAAATAAAATAAAATAAAATAAAATAAAATAAATCCCTGTCAGCTTTATAGACCTCCTATCACTCCCCCCAGCTCTTCTGTCTATTCTTATGGTTTACTTCTGACCCTTCTGGCCAGGTGCGACTCACCTCCCCAGATGCAGATCATGATTAATTGGGAGCATTTGCTAGCCTGGCACATTGAGGTTAAGGCTGATCACAGAAACACAGAAGTGTCTTTCAGAATATTAACCATTTCCAGCATAGCTCATTTAGCCATCAAGGCAATGTTTAGGAGCACTATATTAGGCAAGGAGAGAGGCAAGGAAAAAAAAGACCTTGTTTCCATATTGCCCCTGCAGAGGAGTACAAATAGGTCCTTACACCTCTTCTTCCTTGCACCTCAGCTTTACAGCAAAGTTCTGCTTCCCCGTCACTTCCAATGTATCTTTTCACCCTCTGAAATAAATCTGGAACACCAGTAATGAGAGCAACTACATTCAAGAGTATAATATCCTTGCTTTATGTTTAAAGATGAGGTGCAGCTGACCTACCATTGTCTTTTGAGCAGTAACTTAAAGCCTGAACATTTAGGTTTCATTAAATACAATTACAGCCCTTCTGATTTTTTTGGCTCTGAGCAACCCTCTTAGGAACTTGCATTTTACACTTTCTTCTTAGCTATGTTTTTCTTTTAGTTTTCTTTTTTTTATGGATTCATTTAGAAATAAAATGAGTCTTCTAGAGAAAAGCAATAAAACATTTAGTTTATTTAGTTTATTTCAAATAATCAAAGACTTCTGATGTTTTAGTGGACTGGTTTCTTTCTTTCACATTCTAAGAAACTAATTTTAATTAGTGGTAACTATAATGGTAATAGTATTAAATAATGAGGTAGATTCCCATAAAACAACTTCCCACTCTAGCTTTGGATTTGAATGAAATATATGCTCTTCTGCATACAAATATATATGTACACAGAGAACACAAGCTAGAGCCACAATGTTAATGGAGTTAAGAACCTCATGAAATTTTATTTCAGTACACACTGTCTTTGGCTAATTTGCAACTGCAAATCTGGTATCATTGAGCAAACTGGCCATGCTCACCAAACATATACCTGGGCATTCTGGTTTCTCTTCCCAACTTTTGTGGTACTTTCTGAGAGTTACCTTCTGAGGTGCTTGACATTTGTGAAATAATATGAATGCATTTTTCAGACCTATGATAGATAGTCGGGATGCTTCATTTGTTTTAATTTGGTATTTAATTTATAACCATGGACAAGTCTACTTCTTTGTTTCATCTTTGCATGTGCAATACCCCTCCACGGCTAGTCTGTCAACATCCCTTTACCCAAAAATTTGCTCTACACTGACTAGCACATCCATGTATATTTCAGAGGACAGTAATGTTTAGGTCCTTCCTTACTTCTTTTTTTTTTTTATTTAAGTTACATATTTGTATCCTTTTCAGATTATCTTTGTACACGTATTTTGTCCCTTCATGCATTTTGACTTACAAAGGGATAACTTCAGCCACAAAATGGTGAAATAGTTGAAGAAACAAAATAATAAGATGTACTTTAAACAGAACTTAATTAACATTGTTGCATCAGCAAAAATGCCATTATAATGGAACAAGTCCATTTCTCTGCTAGGAAAAAAAAATCTTATTGCTGGATATAAACTTAGAATACTGCATTTTAGATTAATAAAGAACATAATTAGCTCTTTTAACATCAATATTTTAAATAAATTAGCCATATACAGTTAATTACCAATTAATTATTGACATCTCTTTACTTCAATCAATTTTATCCTTTAGATAAATGTATTTAATTGTATATTGAATTGAATAAATACATTAACAGACTCCTTGCTTTAGATTATTGAATTAACTAAGAGACTATTTTTTCTCTTTAATTTTCTTTTTATAGCTGAGCTGTAGTAATCTAAAAGATTTTATACTTAAAATGAATTAGTTATAAATTATTGTACAATCATCCTAAAAGATCTAAAAGAACTTTAGAGACTTGGAATGAAACTGCTCACTCTCGAATTGATATGAATTTTGAAAAAATTCCACTACACTTAATGGACTTTTATGGTATAAAACTGGCATAACTGCCTTTCTGAAATAAATGAAACTTAGAAGGATAGATTTAGGTAGCCAACATGCAGCAACGGGGACTTATCCAAGCCCTAGTCTATACTTGCTGCAATTCCCTGTGGCAGTTGACAGGAGATATGCAAGATACATAAAATACCTTGTGTATCTCCTGTCACCTTACTAACTATGACTTACTTCTTGTACACACTGCACAAAAGGCGACTGGAAATGCCATCCAGTTGACTTAGCAGTACTTCAGTTATGGGGTTGGAGTTACAGTGTCAATCCGTAATTTGAACGAGCATGTCTTGACAGACCACTCAGTTGAACCCAGAAGAATTTGCTGCCATCAGTATAGACTTACCCAAAGACAATAAGGTTAACCTTCTTGTTCTTAGTGGAAGATTCCTGGGATCTTTTAGTGATCAGAACCCCCAGGTTATTTTCCAAAATCACTTACTGTGGAGTACCTGTGAAAGTAGTGGGACATTGATTCAGTACAGATTCAGTGAGGAAAGAAAGTACCACCTATTGAATCAACAACATTACTTCTTGCAGACTTTTAAATTCCTTTGGGTTTCTTTCCCAGTAATCCTGTTTAGTGTATAAAGTTTCATGTGATCACAGCCTCAGCCAGCATGAGTTCAGGACATGTAGGAAAAAACTGACAACTGAAATTAACTAGTGGGAAGCAGTAAGAATCAGACAGCCATATTCTTCTCACATCTAAACTGATGCACCATTACTGAAGGCAAAAGAGTTCCATTGGTTTAACAGAGGAAATTTTCTTCTAGATTAACTGCAGCATAAACATAGAATTTACGAAGACTTGGCCTCACACAACCTAAGCAGGAATACTCAGGTGTCTGAGTCACATCACTTAGTTTGGATTGAACAGTGCCGTAACATACACCAATACCTCTGTCACTGGATGATAGAGCTGACCTTGCCCAGGCTAAGATTAACTGTCTTTTAGCTGTTGCATATTTGAATTTAATATGATGATACTCTGAGTCTGTCTGGGTCTAGGGGACTGCTTATGGTTAACTTTCTTATTAATATTTCATATTTGCAATAATGCATATGTGACCTGTCATGTTTGGTACTAATAGAAACGTAGTAATCTGCTTGGAATGATTATATGGTTTATATGTAGGTACCGTATCTGTATTAGAAATTAGGAATCTATTTGCTTTATGTGTGTTCCAAGTTATTTGATTCATAGGCAATCCCAAACTAGGTGTCTGCAAAACCACTGCCTCTTGATGGCCCATCAAGGGAACTCTCGGGTATAGTGGGCCTAGGAAGAAACCTGTTTGGCCAGTCACCCAGACTGACCATGTGATTCAACTCCATTTTGATTTTGCAAGGACTCAGAGCATGGGGAAGGCATAGGTGGGAAAAGGCAGTGGCCCCGTTTTCATTTAGTCTTCAGTCTGTCTGCAACCCACACTCTCCTCTGGAACTATTCTTCTGGGACTGAACAAAGGACTTCGACCCACCCTAGTGCTGGGTGTATACCAGAGGAATTGGATTAAACTGCAAACTTCAATTCTTTAAGGACTTGCTTTCTACGGACTTCAAATAATTTGTATATATGGGATTCACTTTGACCCTTAAACACCTCTCATATTTTGTTTATTTTCTTTTATATTAACCCTCTAGATGTAGTTACTAAAGGATTGACTGGCAGCATGGTATTTTGGGCAAGATCCAAGCCCATATTGTTCTGGGTGATATGGCTGGCCCTTTGAGGTCAGGAGAACCTATTTATTTAAAAGACCCAGTCTCTAGGTGAGGACAGGAGGACCTAATGTGCAATAAAGGAGGCTGTTTCTATTTTGATATGCTTGGTGATGACTAGGGCAGGGAATCAGAACCATGTTTTGTTGCTGACTGGGCAATTGGTTTAAGTTCTATGCGTCAGTGGTTTGGGTGTTTGGTCACTGTTTTTGCAGCTTGCCATGATTTTGGCACATTCAGAAGGTTATCCCAGGAGGCCCAGGTCACAGATACTAATACAAAATGTCAGATAATTGCCTATAGTGTGATTGGTTAATCAGAGATTATTAGTGAAAGATTAGTAAAGAGCACTACAGAGTCCAGAAAGAAAAGCATACTTCAGCAAACTCTCTGTAACTGCTGAGTTGATAGCTTGTCCACTTCCAACTAAATTCCCCCAAATTCTTTCCTTTTATCGGTGTAAGAAAATAAATCCTGCAGGAACAGAAACTACTTTACTAATAAAGTAAAGGGATTCCTAACTCAGACATTATCATTAGCATCTTGGTAATGAGGAATTCTTAATGAGTTAAAACCTTCCAAAAGGGTCATCTCATAAATCACAGAAAACATCTCCAGTAACATACATCTCTTAAAAATCAGCATGTTCAATAATTGGTGAGACGTGATAAAAATCTCTTGTTAAATATCAAAAAGCCCTCTCTGGACATGTGAACACATTTCTCAACAGGTCAGCAACGTCAAAATAAAACATTACATACATTCCATTACTGATTGCATATGTATTCATTCATTGGTCATCCACTGTGGTCCAGAAGACACATGAAGAACCTTTCAGTTTAAGAGTTTCAGAGCAGTAGATTTAATAGGTACAAAATACTTATGTTTATACAAACAAAATTTTGGTTTTTGTCTCTCATACACAATTCCACACCTACATCAGATTTGAAGGGGGGTTAGTATTAACTAGCACAGAAGTGAAATTAAAGTTCCTCAGCTCTGTATTGCATATGACAATAAAATGGGTCTCCAAAATATTTTTAGAATACATGCCTGCACACAGTGGGGTTCTGTCACTGTCCAGTGTCTGGGCTCATCAAGGCCTATCTGCACTGAAATACTGATGGCTGGCTCAGGTCAGCTGACTTAGATTCTGGCTGTGAGGTTATAAATTGGCAATAGAGACATTTATGTTCAGGCTAGAGTCTGATCTCTGTGGGCCTAGTGCTATTGTCCCATCATGGGGTGATGTACTATGTGTTTACTCTTAAGAACTACATAGACATTGGCCGGTTCAGATAAGACTAGATTTACCTATGAAGGATGGAACTGTCAAAGAATTTCAAGAGAGCTGGACACTCAACTCACAGTAGATTTCAATGGAATTTAGGCATCTCATTCCTTTATATCAGAGGTTCTCAACCTTTTTCAGGCTGGGAATCCCTTTTTAATGAAAAAAAAAATACATATTATTGCAGTCCCCCTGGCTGACTATTGCTAACGTTCTTCCAGGAGCTACAATTTTTCATTCAATCTGGTCCATGCCACCCTGGCAGTGCTGCTGAGAGAGCCAGTGAGCAGCATTGCCACCACTATGGCCTGGGAAGCTGAGCCATGGTGGCTATGTACCCTTTCCTTGCCTCTCCCAGGGAGACACTGAGGACTCATCCCCCTGCCAGGATCCAGCCGCAGGTGGGGAGAGGCAGCCCTGGCAGGGTGCATCGGGGCTGCAACTGGATTCTGCTGGTAGGGAGAGAGTCCATGGAACTGTGCAACATGTCCACAGACCCTCAGAGGTCCCTGGACCCCAGGTTGGGAACCACTGCTTTAGATTCATTTGTAAATCCCAGCTGAAACAAATAATCCTGCCATAACATTGGAGAGGTTCACAGAAATTTTCATTAAAAAAGAAGAAAATTCTTCAGAATTTTCATTGACTTCTTATCTTCTGAAAAATGGAAAATCAAAAATAGAAGGGACTCCATTCTGCTGGAGAAAATGGAAGTAATCACAAATCTGATTATTGCCTGTACAATACCACATGTTTACAAACTTGGCATGGGGATGTCTAGCTATAATAATACAGGCTTCACAGAGGCTGTTTGGGTTTAATAAAAAGGTTGTACTAATCTCTTAAACTATAATTTCTAGAAGAAACTTATCTTATATTTCCCATCTGATCCCTAATATTTTTCATTATTGCTAAGATTTTTACAGCCATTTCCAGCATTCTATTTTTTTTCTATTTCTTTTTCCCTCACAGTGTAAGGAGTGGGGGATAAATTAGGAAGGTGTTTTTTGGTCAACTATTGGAATTTATGATTTTGGACACCAAGAGAAGCCAAAAATCAAGAAAAAATAAGATATAAAATATATTGTAGGAAGGTTACATTATAATTCTGGGTTTAGTTTGTTTTATTTCTAGAGCAAACATATATAGGTTATGTCTAAATCTAAAAGCTTAGTTCAAAGTTAGTTCACACTAAGCGCTGCTTTTTAGTTCAAACTAACTTTTTAGTTCAAACTAAAAAAGTATGACTAGTTTGAACTAAAAGTTAGGTTGAACTAAAAAACTGCACTTAGTTTGAACTGACCGATAGTTTGAACTTATTTAGTTTGAACTTGCATGTCTCCATTGGGCTAGTTTGAACTAAAAGTGCAAATTTGTTCTAACTAAGCAGTTAGTTCAGACTAACTAGCCAAACTAATTGGTTTGAACTAAGCTTTGCATAGTTCGAAGTAAAAGATTTTTCAAAAGATTTTTTTAGTTCAAACTAGGCAAAGACTAGTGTAGACATAGTTCAAATTAGTTTTGACTAAGCTTCCTTAGTCTGAACTAATAAGCTAGTGTAGACATAACCATAGGGTATGTTTACACTTACAATTTAATTTCAATTAATGAGAATCAATTTGAATTAAATAAATGTATGGCCAGAATGGCTTTTATGAATTCAAAGTAAGGAGTGCCTTAGTTCAAACTGATGAAAGCTAACTTTGAAGTCATAAAACCTAGTTTAACCTTGAAGAGATGGTTAAATCAAACTCATTAGGTCGAATCAACGCAATGTAGCTGTGTTAATTCTAACTAACTGTTAGTTTGAATTACCCATGGCTTGATTTTCCCTATGCAATAGTTCTCCCTACCTAATTCAAACTAGCAAGTCCTGTGCATGGACATGATAGTTCGAATTAGGGCAGGCATCACCAAACTGTGGCTCGGGAGCCACATGCAGCTCTTGAATGAAAAATTGTAGCTCCTGGAAGAACGTTAGCAAATCAGTTTAGGAAAGCAGACACAGCCTAGGAGTTCAGGAGGGGGTTAGGATGTTGGGGAGAAGTGCAGCATGGTCATGGATGGGGGTGGGGAGAAGTGAGGCATGGGTGGGATTTAAAAAAAAACAAACTTGCCACTAGCCTGCAGTCTTCGACACTGAGCAGCAACTACATTTTTATTGTATAGGACTAATTTTCATGGTAACCTTAAGTAATTATTAGAATTTGACATTAGTAGGATCAACATTTGTCTTCTTTTTACAATAAAATTAAAGTGTGCAATTAATTTTACCTTAGTAATTTTGGAGTAGGTAACAGTATGTGGCTGAATGCCTCAGTGCGGCTTTCAAAGGTTTAATAATCAACTTGTGTGGCTCTTGAATTCCATATGTTTGGCCATCCCTGAATTAGGGTTTCTAGTGTGGCCATGTTAAATTAACTTAATTTGAACTTATCATTATTTGTTCAAATTAAGTTAATTCAAACTAACCTTTTAAGTGTAGACATAGCCATAGAGACTAAACACAAGTAAAATCTCTGCTTTTTTAAGGCTTTAACAGAGAAAATGTGAATGATACCTGGGGAATGTTGAAGAGCATATCCCAGATAACAAAAAAGTCACAATTGCAAAATATTGCATGCAGTGTTGTGGTAGTGTCAGTCCTAGGATATTAGATAGACAAAGAGGGTGAGGTATCATGTTTAATTGGACCAACTTCTCTTGAAGGAAGAGACAAGCTTCCAAGCTGTCAAAGTCTGTCAAGTCTGGGACAGGTTCAAAGCCTGTCACAACTAAATACAAGATAGAACACATTGTTTAGGATAATCAGTTAACGTATATTTCAAGGGGCCATTCAAAGTGAAGTGGCCATTAAAACCGCTCAATCATTGGAAGGACGTGAGGGGAAAAGGCAGGTGTGGGTGTATTATTGGTTGGTTATAGCCGATGATAATAAACCATAAAACCAGTGTCTCTATTCAGTCCCAGATCTTTAATGTGCGGCAAAGTTATGAATTTAAGCTCCCAGACTCATCTTCTAAACATTTTATTCAGGTTTCTTTTGAAAGTGGGGATTGATAAGACAGATATGGAATATATACATTTTGTCAGAAGTGTTCAGCCTCAAATTAATATGTTTTTTTCTTTTTTCCTGATCATTCAGTCCTATAAGTTCATTCAAAACCCTAGTGATTGTCTGGTTTCAAAAGGAAACAAGACAATATCTATGCGCAGAAGACTTAAGGAATATGAAGATAAGGTTGTTTGTTTGTTTGTTTGTTTGTTTGTTTGTTTGTTTGTTTGTTTGTTTGTTTTAAAGTACATTAGGAGGAAAACAAATCCTAGAATAAATGTGCTGCTTCTGTGGTAATCTGTATGGTCACATTATTGTGGGAAAATGCACATTTTGTAGTCTCTGAGCAGAAAGCACAAATACTGGCCTGTTTAGGTATTCTGCCCTACTGGGAAGACAGCATACATGAGTAGAAATCTGTGCATCCTGGAAAAAACACAGTCAGGAGGGAGAGAGAGACAGGGGTGTCTACCCAAAACAGGTGATGGCTAATGAGCCAGAAGCATAGAGTGAGTGTCCTTGCTGGAGCACAGAGGGCAAACACAGATGCAGTCACCCTGATTTGTGAAAATTGGTTTCAAAATATAATTGTAAACAGGAAATCATCATCAAGTGACTGTGTTTCCAGTGAGGTACTGCAGGGATTGTTTCTGGGGCTTATGTTACTCAACATTTTTATCAATGACCTATAAGAAAACACAAAATCAATACTACTAAAGTTTGGAGACAACAAAAGTGCTATGTCTACATTGGAGGCTTAAGTCGACTTAAGCAATTCTAGGGCCATATTTGGAATTCATTAAGTTGACTTGAGCACTTGCTTAAATTGATTTAATAACTCTCTCCCTTAAAGTTGACTTTAAGTGTTAAGTTGGCTTGCGAACAGGGGACTGCAAACAGGGGAGTTTGCGAGGGAGGTTGAGAAGGAGTTTGGTGAGGCCAAGATGGTGAAGAGGAGCCGTACTGCTGGTGCCAGCGCCCCTTCTGTTTCCTTTGTCTTGTTTGTAGCCAGACAGACTGTCTGTCCATGGATATCTCCACTCAGACCCTGGTGTGGAATTGCAGGGAGTGTGGCCTTCATTTTCCTGCCACTGATGATCAGGCTAGGGAGATGAGCCTATGTGATAGGTGCCTTCTGGTGGCATCTCTTCACAAACAGGTAGGAGAGTTACAGGAGGAGGTGTCACGACTCAGGGGTATCTATGCCCTGGAAAAGTACCTTGACAGTGTCCACGATGAGATCTGCAAGGAGGAGGTCCCTATCCCAATGCCAAGGGCTACTGCCACACCTCTGGAAATGGATGAGATGCCTATGGCAGAGGAAGGACACTGGCAGCTGGTCACCTCTGGCAGTAGACAGTGCTCCACGCCTGCTCACATCCCACCATCCATTGTGGTGAGGAACTGTTATGCGGTGCTGGACACAATGAAGGAGGTAGAAGAGATGCTATCCACCCCAAAGGCTGGGCAGATCACAGCCACCTCACCTAAGAGGAAATGTAGGGTTGTGGTGATTGGGGACTCACTCCTGAGAGGAACCCATCTGTCGCCCTGACAAGGCCTCTAGAGAGGTATGCTGCCTGCCAGGTGCCCGTATCCGTGATGTAACAGAGGGATTGTCTAAAATCATCCGCCCCTCAGACTACTACCCCATGCTTCTTATCCATGTGGGTACCCATGATACTGCAAGAGGTGATCCTCAGCAGATCAAAGGTGACTTCAGGGCTCTGGGAGTGAGAGTGAAGGAGTTTGGAGCACAGGTGGTGTTCTCCTCGATCCTTCCAGTCAAGGCTAGAGGCCTGAGGAGAGACAGATGCATCCTAGAGGTGAATGCCTGGCTGCGAAGATGGTGTGGTCAGGAGGGATTTGGCTTCCTTGACCATGAAGTCCTGTTTCAGGACAGAGGATTGATAGGCAGAGATGGCCTTCACCTGTCCAGGAAGGGGAAGAGTGTGTTTGGGCACAGACTGGCTGACCTAGTGAGGAGGGCTTTAAACTAGGTTCAACAGGGGAAGGAGACCAAAGCCCACAGGTAAGTAACAATGTGGGTGATCTGGGGGAAGAGATGGAACTTGGGGGGGGGAGGTTGGCTGGGACTGTATCAACAGCAATAAAAGAGAAGGTAGTTGGAACATGGGGGGCAAATCAAATTAATGTCTTAAGTGCTCTACTGAAGCTCCAATATGCAGGGAGAGTGGGGGAGGACAACTCCAAGAAAAAATGCAAGGAGGTTTATGTAATAGAATTGGAAATCAACATGACAAAGTAGGGCAATCGACCGGGTATCTTAGGTGCCTGTACACTAATGCGAGGAGCCTGGGAAATAAGCAAGAAGAATTGGTAATACTAGCACAGACAAGGAACTATGATATTATAGGAATAATGGAGACGTGGCGGGATAGTGTGCACGACTGGAGCTCTGCCATGGTTGGGTATAAACTGTTCAGGAAAGACAGGCAGGGAAGAAGAGGGGGAGGAGTAACATTATATGTAAAAGAGCTCTGTGACTGCTGAGAGCTCCATTATGGAATTGGAAGTGTGCCAGTAGAAAGTCTGTGGGTTACAATGAGAGGGGAAAGCAAAAAGGGGGATGTTGTGGTGGGTGTCTGCTATAGACCACCAGACCAGAAGCAGGAGGTGGATGAGGTGTTCTATGGACAACTAGTGGAAGCTTCTAGATCACAGGCCCTGGTGCTCATGGGGGACTTCAATGACCCTGACATTTGCTGGGAAGCCAATACAGCAGTGCATGGGCAATCTGGGAAGCTTTTAGAGAATGTTGGGGACAACTTTCTAGTACAAATGCTAGAGGAACCAACTAGGGATCTTGCACCGCTCGACATCCTCCTCACAAACAGGGAAGAATTGATCAGGGACGTAGAGGTAAATGGCAAGCTAGGCAGTAGTGACCATGACATGGTTGAGTTCAGGATGCTCATTAAAGGAAGGAAGGAAAGAAGCAAAACAAAAACCCTGGACTTCAAAAAAGCAGATTTTGACTCCCTCAGGGAACTGATGGGCAGGATCCCTTGGGAAGCTAATCTGAAGGGGAAAGGAGTCCAAGAGAGTTGGTTATATTTTAAAGAAACCCTGCTAAGGGCACAGGAAGTTGCCATTCCAATTAGGAGAAAGAACAAACATGTGAGGCAGCCAGAATGGCTTAGCAGAGAACTCTGCTCTGAGCTTAAACATAAAAAGGAAGCTTACAGGAAGTGGAAGCTTGGTCAGATGACCAAGGAGGCATATAAAGATATTGCTAGGGACTGCAGGGAGAAAATCAGAAAGGCCAAAGGACAAATGGAGCTGCGGCTAGCGAGGGATGTAAAGGATAACAAGAAGGGGTTCTACAAGTATGTTAATAACAAGAAGAGGATCAGGGATGGTGTAGGCCCCTTGCTGAATAGGGCAGGCATCCTTGTGACAGAGGATGAGGAAAAAGCTGAGGTGCTCAATGCATTTTTTTGCTTCAGTTTTCACGGGCGGGGTCAGCTCCCAGCCCAGTACCATGGGTGTGGCAGATGGAAGAGAAGAAGAGAGGCCCTTGGTGACTGAAGGTCAGGTTAGGGACTGCTTAAAGAAGCTGGTTGTGCACAAGTCCATGGGGCCAGATGAACTGCATCCAAGAGTGCTAAGGGAATTGGCTGATGAGATAGCAGCACCGCTGGCCATTATCTTTCAAAACTCATGGAGAACGGGGGAGGTGCCAGAGGATTGGAAAAAAGCAAATATAGTGCCTATTTTCAAGAAAGGGAAAAAGGAGGATCCAGGGAATTACAGACCAGTCAGCCTCACCTCAATCCCTGGAAAAATTATTGAGCAGATTCTCAAAGAATCCATCCTCAAACACTTAGAGGAAAATAAAGTGATCAGGAACAGTCAGCATGGGTTTACCAAGGGTAAATCACGCCTGACCAATCTCCTTTCCTTCTATGATCAGATGACTGGTTTTCTGGATGCAGGAAGAACTGTTGATGTGATATACCTTGATTTTAGCAAGGCTTTTGATACAGTTGCCCACAGCATTCTCATTGGCAAATTAAGGAAGTATGGGTTGGATAGGTGGACTATAAGGTAGATAGAAAACTGGCTGGATCAACAGTTTCAGTGTGTAGGAATTAATGGTTCCATGTCTAGCTGGCAACCAGTCACGAGTGGTGTGCCCCAGGGGTCGGTCCTGGGGCTGGTTCTGTTCAATATTTTCATCAATGATCTGGATGATGGAATAGACTGCATTCTCAGTAAGTTTGCGGATGACACCAAGCTGGGGGGACCAGTAGACATGTTGGAGGGCAAGGACAGGATTCAGGGAGACCTAGATAAATTGGAACAGTGGACCAATAGAAATCTTATGAACTTCAATAAGGACAAGTGTAAAATCCTGCATGTGGGACGAAAAAACCCCATGCACTGCTACAGGCTGGGAAACATTCAGCTAAGTAGCAGCAGTGTAGAAAAGGACCTGGGGGTCATGGTGGATGGGAGGCTAGATATGAGTCAGCAGTGTGCTCTTGCTGCCAAAAAGGCCAATGGCATACTGGGCTGCATCAAAAGAAGTATTACCAGCAGATCAAGGGATGTGATCATTCCCCTCTATTCTGCACTGGTGAGGCCACATCTAGAATACTGTGTTCAGTTTTGGGCTCCCCACTACAAAAAGGACAGGGACATGCTAGAGAGAGTTCAGAGGAGGGCAACCAAAATGATTCAAGGGCTGGAGCACAAGCCCTATGAGGAAAGACTGAAAGTATTAGGCTTATTTAGTCTGCAGAAGAGAAGATTGAGGGGGGATCTGATATCAATCTTCAGCTACTTGAAGGGATGCTCTAAGGAAGATGGAGCTCGACTGTTTTTGGTAATAACAGAGGACAGAACGAGGAGCAATGGTCTCAAGTTGCAGTTAGGGAGGTCGAGGCTGGATATTAGAAAAAACTTTTTTACTAGGAGGGTGGTGAAGCCTTGGAATGAGCTGCCAAGGGAGGTGGTGGAGTCTCCGTCTTTGGAGGTGTTTAAGGCCCGGCTGGACAAAACCATGACTGGGATGGTTTAGTGGGAGTGGTCCTGCCTCTGGCAGGGGGTTGGACTAGATGACCTATGAGGTCCCTTCCAACCCTATGATTCTATGATTCTATGATTAACCAAATATGGTCATTAAATTTAACTTAATAAAGTTGACTTAAGAGAGGAGAGCCAGTTAAGGTGACTTTACAAAGTCAGCGTAAACAAATGGGGCCTCTTTAATCTGACTTGATAAGATTGACTTTAGGTCGACCTTTCTAACTCTACTTACCTGAGCCCTCTAATGTAGACATAGCCAGAGACTGGAGGACTGGTAAACACTTAAGAGGAGAGATCACTGATACAGAGCACTTGGATCACTTAGTAAGCTGGCCACAAGTAAACAACGTGTGTTGCAATATAGCTAAATGTAAAGCCACACATCTGGAAAAATGAATACTGGTCACATTTTAGGACAAGGAACTTTGTCATGGGAAGCAGTGAGTCTGAAAAAGAATTGTGGATCATGGTGAATAATCAGCAGAATGTGAATTCCTTTCTGACCACAATTAAATTATGAGATGTGTAACCACGAAAATGTTGAATAAGGATAAACAGATTATATTAATTGATAGTGGTTTAACTAACACTGGTCCAGTTTTGGTGTACACAGTTCAGGAAGGTCAGGGACATTCTCGGGATTAACAACTGGGCTGCTTAGGGAGTGGCCCCAAGGCTAGAGAGGAAGGAGCTCCCATCCTGGGGCTTGTTTTCATCCCACAGCTGTATGGCCAGAGGATCTGTCAGCTTCTGCTATGGCCTCTGAGTCAGAGGAGCTCACTTTCCCCCAGCCCTCCTGAGATGAAGGAGCTGGCTGTCTCTCTAGAGCAAGGGATACTGCCTCTTCCCATCCCATGGCCCTTAGGTCAGAGAAGCTGTCTCTCCCCACCCTACATCCAAGACCAAAGGAGTTTTATGCATCTGCCAATTATGTTGGGAGGGATACCCCTACTTACACCTCCCCCAATAAGTTTCTTGATCAGTGTTAGATGGTTCAGAGAAGATCCCCAAGATGATTAAAGGATTGGAAAAGATGCCTTATAGTGAAAGACTTAGAGAGCTGTAGCTAGTTTATCAAAGGAGATGATTAAGAGGTGATTTGATGAGATACTAGAAGTACCTTCACAAGGAACAGAAATTTGATAATGGAGGGCAAACAAAAGTATAACAAGATACACTGGCTGGAAGATGAAACTTGACAGGTTCAGACTGGAAATAAGATGCAAATGTTTAAGAATGAGGTGAACCAGCCATTAAAACAACTTAACTTGTCATAGTTTTTCCATCACTGGCAATTTTAAAATCAAGATTGGATTTTTTGGAAGGATATATTATATTTCAAATGGTAATTGCTTCAGTGTTGTCCTATGGCCTGTTATGTAGTATGTCAGAGTGGAAGATCACAGTGGTTCCTAATGTTTTATAACCTCTCTCTCTGTCTCTCTCTCCCCCACACACAGACATGTTAGAAGTGTTGTGTGCATGAATACTTTGAGGAGCGTGAAGTGCTCAGATTCTTCAGTTAATGGAGACCATCAAAGTGCAATAATTATATGGATATCTATTTTCTGACCCACAAGTCTGTGTTTATTCCAATGCTTCTCAAGTATTTATTGTGGAAATAGAATTAAAATGACATAGTCTAATCAACCTTGCAAGTACAACTTTATTTTTCCATTACAACATTGAAAAGAAGATCAGAAAAGATAGTTGGAGTAAGCACCTTTTCTGTGTAATCTAGTAACTGGTATCACCTTCAACTTCTCGTTGGCCTTCTGTGTACCCATTGTTCACTGAACTATAATTACTGCAATCTGCCAATCTGTGAAGAAAGAAATACAATATATTTATGAAAGCTTGTTTACAGAACAGTGTTCAATCTGTTTTAGTGTGACTAAATTTGTTTTCCTTTTTTCAGTTATAAAATAGAAACAAAATGGCCCACGTAAGGGAAATACTAGCACTGCTCTCTAGTTCAAGAGCTGTTGCTTAGCAAGATGTAGTAGGCATAATTCTGTTAAAAAGCCAACTTTGGTAACACTGGCAAAATATCTATGGGGAGAAAGCAAATAAATCCCATACATAATATTGGAAGGCAGTCTCAAAAAAAAAGAGACTTTGGGTTCCAAGTCAAGTGTCGGTAATTGTTTTCTCTTAGTACTCCAAAATCACCAATTATAACTATCATTCTGAGATCTGGAGACTAAATATTTGCCAGATGACCGACTTGTTCTGAAAATACTAGCTGTCAGGAGAATTCTTAGTGTTTCAAAATAGCTCTGTCACATTAAACTTCTATTACCACTGCTACAAAATGTGCATCCCTAGAAAAGGATCACATTCCTTAGAGCCTAACATGGTTCCTAATTGAGGGAAAAAAAGAACCTCAGAAGCAGAAAGCTCATGCAAAAAATAAATCTGTTAGTCTTAAAGTGCCACACAACTGCTTGTTGTTTTTTTACTGGACTAGACTAACACGGCTATCCCTTTGGAAACTGACAGGAATGAATGAGACATCGACTCGCTAATCCACCTGACACGGATCTACAGTGAGGATATTGGGATGTCATTCGGACTGGAGAAGTGTGGCTGGATGGTAGTAAAGAGAGGGAAGGTAGTCAAGATTGATGAGGTGGACCTACCAGCAGGCCACATAGCAGACATATAGACCAGCTACAAGTACCTTGGTATCCCACAGTCATATGGGAACCATGATGAGGAGGCAAAGAAGACAGCAACATCCAAGTACCACCAAAGGATAAGACAGGTCCTGAAGAGCCAGCTCAATGGGAAGAACAAGATCCATGCCATCAACAGGTACACCCTGCCAGTCATCAGATACCCTGCCGGTATATATACAAGCTGGCCAAAGGAGGACATGGAGGCTGCCGATGTGAAGACCCGGAAGTTCCTCACAATGTACAGAGGTTTCCACCCCAAGTCCAACACCCAGAGGCTGTACATCAGCCGGAAAGATGGCGGGAGGGATTTGGTGAGCGTCAAAGCCACTGTCCTGGACAAAACCCACAGCATCCAGGAGTACATCAGTAAGATGACACCGAAAGATGAGCTGCTGAGAGAATGCCTGAGGCAGCAGCAGACATGGGAGGAAGATCAAGCAGAAGAAGTGCCATGGCAAGCCAGGACCCTGCATGGGATGTGCCATCGACAGATAGCTGAGGTGGCTGACATTGGGAAATCCTACCAGTGGCTGGAAAAGGCTGGACTAAAAGACAGCACTGAGGCACTGATCATAGCAGCACAAGAACAGGCATTGAGCACCAGATCCATTGAAGCAGGGGTCTACCACACTAGACAGGACCCAAGGTGCAGACTGTGCAGAGAGGCCTCAGAGACAGTCCAACACATAGTGGCAGGATGTAAGATGCAGGCAGGAACAGCATACACTGAACGGCACAACCAAGTAGCTGGCATTGTGTACAGGAACATCTGCACAGTGTATGGGCTAGACCCTCCCAAGACCAGATGGGAGATCCCACAGAAGGTCGTGGAGAATAACAGGGCTAAGATTCTGTGGGACTTCCAGATCCAGACGGACAGGCAGGTACTGGCCAATCAACCAGACATCGTGGTAATAAACAAGGGCCAGAAGATAGCGGTGGTGATAGATGTAGCAGTGCCAAGTGACAGCAACATCAGGAAGAAGGAGTATGAGAAACTAGAGAAGTAGCAGGGCCTGAAAGAGGAACTAGAGCAGATGTGGAAAGTGAAGGCCAAAGTGGTCCCAGTGGTGGTAGGAGCACTCGGGGCTGTGACTTCTAAGTTGGTTTAAATAAATAAATAAATAAATAGACCCGGTTGAAATCCAGTTCAATACTATTCAAAATGTATTATCATCTAACAACAGTTTGTTAGTGTGTGTAAAATGGATTACTAGTTTCAGTCCAGTTCATAATGAAAAGGTGCCCAGATTCCAATTATCATAAAAGTTGGTCATTCTTATTTAGCTGTCACAGCACAGGAAGCCAAAGACTGTGTGGCTATGTCTACACTACAAAAGCTAAGTTAACATTATTAAGTCAACTTAATAAAGTCTACTTAAAGTCAACTTTATTAAGTTAACTTAGTGAGTCCACCCTTCTCTTAAGTCAACTTAATAAAGTTAAGTCAATTTAAGAAAACATCCTAACAAAAATGTGTTTGCTGAAGTTGTCTTTACTAAGTCCATTTTAGCAGGCACATATTACATAAGGCTTCTGAAGTCGACTTTAGATGGCCACATTGCATTAAGTCAGCTTAATAAAGTCAACTTAATGCCTAAGTCGATTTAAAGAGTGAGAATTAGTAAGTCAATTTTCTTTGGCTTAATGAATTCCAAATGTGGCCAGGGCTTTGCTTAAGTCGACTTAAACCCATAGTGTAGACATACGCAGAGAGAGGAAGGATAGGTCAGGGTTTAGGGCATTAATGTAGGATACAAATCCCTCCTCTGGCTCACTATTCTGCTCTAATGTTAAACATGTTGCTTGGCCACTGATCTTCCAAGTGTGTTCCATTGAAGTCAGGAGCCTAAACACCTTTGAGCATCTGGGCCTTCACTAAAATGACGGCGGGGGGGGCAGTATTTCCTTACCCTCACAGTGCTGTTGTAAGAATAATTTAGTTTGAGGCTTCAAAAGCTGTCAGGTTATGTCTTTGCTGGAGCCTTAATTTGACTTAACCTTCCATAAGTTGACCTAAGGAAAGCTCTGTCCACATTGGGTATTTATTAAGTTGACTTTTAAGTGCTTCCTTAAGTTGACTTAATAACACCACCTCTTGAGGTCAACATAACACTTAAATTGACCTTATTATGTCAGCTTAAGCCAGTGTAGATGGGGAGTAGCCCTTAAGCTGACTTAAGCATTAAGTCAACCTAGCAGCTGTCAGTGTGGATGTGGCCAGTCTACTGGAGTTTTCAGTGTGGATGGTCTAAGTCGACTTAATGAGGTCAACTTTAAGTCAAACTGAAGTCAACCTTGTTAAGTTGACTTAACAGAGCCTCCAGTAGACACATACCTTCAGATATTAGAATGTGGAGTGCAGCGTAGTTAAGCCAACACAAGTCCCTGTATAGGCAGCGCTCGGTGGAGTATAGTCAGCAGTACTATTTTTTATTGTTTGGATAAATTCAGGAATAATTTTTATGGATGTAAATGCTCAATCACAAGTGGCTGCAAACACCTTGGAGAGCTTTGAGGACTGGCAACGGACACTCTGCCGAAGGTCACACTGCTGAATGCAGGCACTCCTTTTCTAGGACTGATGTGATTCCTGCAGAGCAACTGTTTCAGATCAGAAGAGTGGCAGGCAGGTAGCCACAGAGCTACTGGATGTATGTGCCTTACCCCTCACAGATATGAAATATATCTTATAAAGTCAACATAGATAACATTTTTGGGAAGGGGCAGTGTTTTAATGTATGTCAGTACAACACAACACAATGATGACCCAGCTTTAAATAAGCCCTAGACTGTAAGACAAGAAATTAAAATAATACTTAGAAGCTCAACTGCCATCTTAACAATGGTATGGCTGCTGCCTATCAACTGAACAATGGCAATTTATCTGTTTCTCTGTTTTTTCTATAATATGAATAAAATTCCCAAGCATTTCACTTTTAATCCTTTTTATTATTCCTGGTTCTAAAAGGGCTATATAGGCATTTCTTTAAAAATATGGTGTTGAAAATTATGAAAGTCAAACCTTCAAGATGCTTCTATTTCATCTGCATTAAATTAACCATTTGACTGAAGCATAAATCACAATCTTCTCTGTGGTACACATTCAGATTTTGGCCTTTGATTTGAAAGTTCTATAGAACTCTAGTGAGTTATTCCCCTCCTTCATTTATGTTGTCACCTTGAAGGTATTTATAGGCTATGATCATGATCCCTTGAGTCTTTTCATTTCATTTCTACACTGTGCAAATTTATCTTCCCTCAGTCATTTATAGAATCCCTGTATCATTTTTGTTGCCCTTCATTGTCATTCTTCTCATTTTTACATCTCGTTTCTAATATACTGCAGAAGTATATTAATTTTGGCAATATTCATCTGACTCAAAAGTACTAAAATGAGTGTTCATCAGTAACTTTCTTATTCAGTTTGCCCATCTTTAAGAGGATGGATTAAATAGTAAAGCACATAGTACATTTCTGGATCAGTACTTTTTAAAGAAAGCCATCCTTGAGAAATGATGAAAAATAGAATAACTTTTCATGCTCTTCACAATATCCCATCACCACCATTGTACAGTGTAAAGTGTCTTTCAGAGTAGCTTTGTTACTGTTATAATAGGAGGAAATTGCACAAACAGTTCCCTGTGATACAACAGTGTATTGAATCTACCCAGTACAAGAAGTTTCCTGTTTCAAGACTATTTATCAGCACAGACAAGACCCAGAGGGCAATCTCAGTTAGACAGGGTATCACTTTTTCCCATGCCACCAAAATTTAATTGGACAATAAGGAGAGCATTTGTTGAGTTTTGCTAATAACAGTGCTTTATGCTGATTTGTTGTCTTCTGGTAGCTAAAAGGCTTTGCTAACTGTAAAACAAGAGTAGTACAGATGCAGCTAATTTGTGTTTGGTCAAACATTACATTACACAAGACTTTTTTTTTTGTCTTGAGAACAAGTACTAAAAAGAAAGGAGAATGTCAGAACTGTAAAGTTCAATGCTGGGGAAAAATGGAGAGACACAAAGTGGGCAGAATATATTTTATAAGGAAAACAAAACTGGGAACACAATAATAGGTGAAACCAAATGATAGTGATGGAGGAAACGGAAAGAAAGGAAAAACTTAAGAATGGCTATACTGGAGAAGAACAGTGGTTCATCTTATCTTCTTTTCTGACAGTACCCAGTGCCGGGTGCTTCAGAAGGAGTGAACAGAATAGGGGAATTATCGATTAATCTCTCCCATTATCCACTCCCAGCTTCTGGCAAACAGATCTAGGGAAACCCAGAGCATGTGGTTATGTGGTTGCATCACTGACTATTTTGACTGATGACCATTGATGAAGCTATTCTCCCAGAACTTACCTAGTTTTTTTTTTTTTTTTTTTTTTTTTTTTTTAGTTAGGGTATGTCTGCACTGGAGGCTTTGACTTAACAAGGTCTACTTTAAGTTAACTTAATCATCCTTGTTAAGTTAGCGTAGAGCATCCACATTCCAAAATCCAGTAGCCTGTCCATGCCCACACTGACGGCTGGAAGGTTGACTTAATGCTTACATCAACCTTATTAAGTCGACTTAAGGACAACGCCTCATCTACACTGGCTTAAGTTGACTTAATAAGCACAAAGTCTCCTGACAACTAGTTCCACAAATTGACTGTGTGTTGTGTGAAGAAGTACTTCCTTTTGTTTATTTTAAACCTGCTTCCTGTTAATTTAATTGGGTGATCCCTGAGAAAGGAATGATGGACATAAGAGAACAAGAAAGTGTATTAAAATGTTAAATGAAAAAGTACTTACTTATTTCACACAGCTTTTCCAGAAGCATAGTTCTCTTCAACTTATATACCTTTTTAAATATTATGAAGTATAACTAAATGGTGACTGGACCATGTGGAGGGGCTCAAATTAGAGATGACACAAATGGCTTTCTTTGTGTTTCCCTGAGGTGCCAGCCAGCCTGTATTCCCCATTTTATCTCCATCTCCAGATGTGAAAATTAGGAATGGCTATGAATTGCCAATAAGCATCACAGTGAATAGTTCTCAGCTGGGGGACAGAGAGTAAGAATAGCTTAGTTTGAAATAGGCAAAGCCTACTGCAGCCATGGGCTAAATTAGTCTGACCTAAACCTCCTTAGTCCTGACTAATTTACCAATATAGGCATAGCCACATAGACCTACCCCAGAATATTTCATAGCCCGGTAGTTAAAGCAGTCTCCTGCGCTATGAGAGACTATAATTTGATTTCCTTGTCTGTATCAGATTGGTGGAGGGTGGAAGATTGAACCTCAGTTTCCCACATCACATCTGAACCAGTGGACTAGAAATTATGAGAAAATTTTTCCTCTTCCAGACATTTTGTGAATCCAGTTCTCCTTTTTTTTAAATGCCCCAAATCAAAACAACACATTACAAATAACTTTGAGTAAAACATTTCCAAATGAGGTCTTACTTTTGAGGTGTCTAAAACATTTTTAAACAATTGCTTTCAGTTTGACCTGAAATCAAAGTTTCTTTGGATATCTGGGAATTGTCAGTAAACCAAAACATTCATTTTTTTGACCAGCTGTTTCTGGCAAGCCTACTTTAACAAGTTCAACACATGAGGCAGTCTGATTTCATCTTTATATGCCACAAAAGTTGGAGTGCTCAACGTTTTTGTTTTTGTTTTTTAAGTCTCCCTGTTGAACAGAACCTTCACCTGGTTTTGAGTCATACACAGAAGCCTCTAGATAGGTCCTCGTGATTTCAGCAACTGCATCTAAACATTTTCCTTATTCTCTGTGTATAGATATAATCTCAATGTGTGTGTTTAATCTTTGAGAGTGCCAGTTTGCAACTCAACCGGGGTTCTTCATATTCATTCTCTTTCTCTCCATCTTGGGGAAGAGGTAAGATTTAATGTTCTTATTGTGGTATTTTAACTGGTAAAAAAGTTTTAGTCCTAATTTTTTCTTGTGTTGTGTTTGGATTGATAACTTTTGATTTTAAGTGTAGAACTTCATGTATCCCACTGTCTTATATGAAAGTAGTGACTCTTTTCTATTTACAATTTGAAGTTCATGGCTATTCTATGAAGTTTTTATGTCCTTGCAGATGAGGAAGATAACATAATGGGGGGGGTTGCTATCACTTTTCAACGGGGTGTAAATTTTGTATTATAAGGGATCACAAGCTGCTTAACATTAGTCACATGATGCTGTTGATAAACTGGACATTCAAGAGGCTTTGCCACAATTTCCACTTTTATCCTAAGCCTTGATAGCAAGCGTCCTCAGGCCTTGTGTGCTCAATCTCATACTACAGTACAATGTGAAGAGGCTTTGCCATCTCTTCTCTATAGTGGTGGAGCAAGTTGTCACTCACTTTAAAAATCAGGTACTTCAAACACCAATCCCTCCCTGGCTTTCCTGAAGAGTATGTATACTACAACCACTCTCCGAGGAGAATATAACTCCACTGATATAACAGAAAGAGAAGAAAGATTTAGATAAATATTTCGGGGAAAAGGGGCAAGACATATGGTTTGCTCTGGGAATTTGACATACATCAGAGTGTATTGACCCCTGCCAGTCGTCTGGGGGATTTGGTAGGCTTGGGAAATATGGACTATTTGGCACAAGACTGATGTGGGGGCAGGATGGAGCAAACACCCCATTCATATGGAGCTCCAAGAGTTTCATCCATACATAATGGACACAATCATTTTTCTTTGGGCCATAATCTCTATCAAGGTGGATAACGATCAATTTTGTTCAGTTGCAATCTTTAATTCTACCAATGTCTTGTCTCAGACAGATAAACTGGGAGTGATTAAATGAATGGTGTGTGTCCTTTGGCATCTTTTGTGTTAAAAAGCTTTCCACATATCAGTCTCTTGAATTTCACAGGATGCTACCCTCATCCATGAAATGAATCTAGCATTCTTTCATTAGATCATCTGGCTCATTTTAAATTTAATGTTAGTAGAGCTGTGATGTTCTTCACTGTCATTATCACTTTAATCAACTTAAGAGCCAGACATGCTCTGATACTGATGTCTCAGACTGTGATTTCTGTTTTTATATTTGCAATGCAGAACCATCATTACTGCATAACTGTATTGTTCTTCACCAATACAGAACAAATACCTTGTTCATGATGATGGGTCTGAAGGTGTGGCAGGGGCTTAGCACATGCTGAAAGAGCTAAGCAGACTCCATGGGTGATGGATGTCCTGCCCTCCAGATTTTGCTGGGCGTATTCCAATGGCTGTCCTAGATCAAAAGGATACAGCTCAGTTCATTCTAAGCTGACTGCTGAGGAGGAAGGAGGTGTGGAAGCAGCTGCAAGCCAGGAGCTGCTTCAGCCCTGAAGCTGGGAGCCAGAAACCCAGGAGACTTCACTGCTGCCCGATCACCCTTCATCAGCTGCTGGGGTATCCTACAATCCAGGGAAGGTGAGGATGACAGCAGTGCAGAAGGGGAAACCTAAATGACTCAGAGACTTAAGGAACAACTCTGTTGATGACTGGGTATGAAGAAGACCAGTAGGCCTCCATGGTGTAACTGGGTGTTGTGAGAGACACTGGGAGGATCCCTACTGATCAGATGTCAGATGACCCCAACAGAAATAGGGCCCTAGGCTGGGACTCAGCAGAGCAGGGAAGGCCTGAGCTCCCCCTACGCCAGGTGGTACCCCCTCAAAAGGTGGCATACCACTATTCCAATGGACCATCAGCTTGTATCACCCTATCCCGGGGTGATCCTAGACTCTGGACACTAGGCCATGATCTCCTAAAGCAGGTGACTATTCACTCTGGGCATTGGACCATACTGCCCTAACCTGAGCAAGCACTGACTCTGGCCATTAGGCCACACTGAGCTGCCCCAAAAGTGACTACAGACTCTGGCATCAGACCTTACTGCCATGATCAAAGGATGCAGGTTGACTGCAAACTCTAGGTGATGCTACCCTGTCCAGAAGGTGGCTATCAACATGTGCCTCAAGGCCATGCTTCCTGTTGCAGGAAGCAACTAATAGGCCTTGTACCCACAAGACTCAGTGCCAAGGAGACACAGTCTTGTAGAATACAACCATGAAGATACCCAATCTCTATGTAATCACCTTGAACTTCCTCACCTGGGGTGATGGGGTGGGTTTACTATAAGGCAGAAGGGTTTTGATAGCTTTCAGTGTTCCTATACTGCTGTGACTGTCATAATACATTATGCACCCTGGGCAAGTCCTGGTGACTCAAAGGTGTAGCACTGTTTGTTTGGGTTTTTTTTTTTCCCTGGATTCATTGGACATTTGAGTTCTCTTAATGGGTCATTATGGACCCTATTACTGCTACCATGCTGTCTGCTGCATGTCCCAGAAACAGCACCAAATGAAATACAGATATACAGAAGCCAGGAGGAGGCACGGCCTATGGTGAGTCAATTCCCCATAATGTGGTTTCAAGTGAAATGTTTTAGAAAAGAATTCTCACTTGGAGTTTGCCAACTCCTGGAGCTCTAGACTGCTCTCCTAGAGGAACTTAACGAAAGAACTACAACTATTATGGCTACTGAAACCCTCTGACTTCATTTCTCATCTTTCTTGAAGTTGTGGATGGGATAAAAGAAATGAGAAATCCCTGCTGTGACATATACAGAGGCATGGGATGATCTAAACAACTACTCACTGAACTAACTGGCATATCCAGGGCTGGATTAATGAAAAGGCTATACGAGCTGCAGGCCCAGACCCTGGGCTGAAGAGGACCCCTGGACTGCAGCCCTTAACACCCCTGTTATCTGGGCCTGCTGGCACAATACCTGAGGGACTGGGGCACTGGTGCTCAGGGACCAGGACCCTAGGGCCAGGGGTGGGCTCTGTGGTGCTCCTGCCTCAACCCTGGACCAGATGGTCTGCCCAAGGGGTTGGGACCACATGTGATGTGGCCACTGCACTCTCAGAGCCGGGCCTGCTGGCATGCAGAGTGCACTCCAGTGTGGTCCTACAGGCTCAGCAGTGATGTCAGACTGCACCAGATCACCCAGGCAGCTGGCCACACCAGGCTGAGCTATGGAGCCCAGGCTTGGTGGCCCAACAGCACTAAGGAGCCTGGAGGGCTCCACTGGAGGCTGCTCTGCATGCCAGCTGGCCCCACCCCCCCAGAAAACAGTGTTCACACACTGGCTGGCCTCACCCCCTTGGACAAACTAGCCAGTTCGGAAGCATGAGATTGACACCTGGCTGAGGTCTCTAGCCCCAGGGACATGGTGCTGGGGCCAGGATGCCAAGAGGTGGGCAGCTTGGGATCACGGGGCTCCTTAATCTTGCATTTGGCATATCATGTGCTTTCGGTGAGCCTCCTGACTCTCAGACCAAAATCTGTTCATTCACATTTGCTAATATTGAGGGTGGGCTATAAAACTTTTATCCCCAGCTGGCAGTTGGAGCAGAGTAGCCAAAGACCTCAGGACCAATTATGTAAACCAGAGGTCAACAACCCCTGGCACCCATGCCAAAAATGGCATGGGGGGGCCGAGCCTGAGTTTCACACATCACTACTCAGGCTGCCTCACATACCCCCTCCTCCCAGCACTGTGCAGACAGGTGGCAAGAACTGCATGCCGCAGTTCCAGGCCCCAGCTAGCCTTGCTTCCCCACTGGGGAGCACAGCCAGTTGAGATAAAAAAGCCACGGTGCACAGGGCTCCTGGCCCAAGTTCCTGCTGGGAAGGGCTGGAGGGGAGTGGGGCAGGTTGGCTCACCCAGAGCTGGATCCAACCCTGGAGCTAGAAGCCACCTGCCAATGGGGGCAGGAGCCAGCCCAGGCCCTGAACTGGAGGCCTGGCCCCACCTCTTTTGGCTCTGTCCCTGGCACCCACAGAGGGTGGTGGGCAGGGCTGGCACAGGGGCCAACAAAGGTTACCAACCCCTAATGTAAACTCTTATAATATACTTAGTTATATACACAGGGATAATCTCATTGATGCTAGTGGTGATTACTCATGTGCTTAAATTCAAGCATAGGCTTCAAGTATATGTCGGACTCTGACTTCACAACTGAAAGTAGTAATTACCATGCTGAATATTCCAGTGGATCATAATTGGACTTTCAGTAGCTTTAGCTACATTCGCCAGTAAGCATTTTCAGGATCAGACAGAAATGGGTGTAAAATTAGATCCTGACATACAGTGATATACCAGCAACATACTGGAACTGACCTAGCTCTTCTTCCAGTGGGCATTTTATTGTTGGCTTCATTTAGAACAATACTAAGCACTTTTGAAAAATTCCATCTTTAGAGCTTACATTTCTCCTGTTCACACTGAATCAGTTTTGTGGATAAAACACTTCACTTCACTGTTGGATTGATGCAAGACTTTTCACTTTCACTGAAAAGGAAATATAAACTAAAAATTAGAAAAAGAAAAAAACATGCTTATTTTCCAATAATACATACTATTATATAGAATAATGATGTTCATAAATGAAATAAACTCACGTATATTCTTTTGATGGAAATCTATAATGTAATCAGTGACATATGTACACATGCAAAGCAAAGTAAAAAAACAAAAACAAAACAAAACCTGAAGCTTATTCTTATACCCATCTATTTGAAAACAATATTAATGAATAAACTGCACAATTTTTTTCACACACTGATTGCATTTTCCTTTGAAGTTAGGCACTTCAAAATTCTGAGGTTACCTCACTGAGTCACAGTTGTTTTTTTTCACACTAGGTATTTTTGAATTACATGATCACCTTCTTAGTCAAAAAGGGTAATGCACTTCATCACACAGAGGTATAGTCTCCATTTCTCTCTAAGTATGAAATTCTATAAGTTCTAAGCTTCTTTGGAAAATGCTTAGCATCCTCAGGTCCTTTGGAACAGGAGTTGAAGGTGCTCTGTATTTTAGAAAAGGTGCTCAGCATATTACATCATCAAGCACTACATATATTAGCCAGAATTATTTTTTGTTGTCATTGTATCTTTTTCTTCAATGTACTTATTTCCCTTTATGGATTCAGGTTACAGTCTATCATAGCACTGCATAACCAGGATGAACTGAAAATGATGTTCAGCAGCAAAGCTAGAAAATTTACAATGGAATTGTTTTTTTGTTTTTTTTTTTTTCTTCTCAGTAATATTCTAGGTCAGCATTTCAAAATAACTGTATAATAAAATTTTACCTGATAAACCTTAACTTGATCTTTTTTTATCGCTACAAGTTTATGGGGAATATAAATCATCTTAAAGTTATTCATGGAAAGTTTCTCAGTTGCTGCAAAACAGTCATTTTCTTAATCTCAATTCATTCCGACTGCTCACAGTTGACATGGAAATTTAACAGTGATATTACGGCACTTTAATACTGTGGAGATAGTACAAGATAGTAGTTTTATACAGCTGATGCATAAAAATAATACATAGGTCCATTATTTCCAAGACAATATGCTTTTGTATAACAACTAGGAAATGGACAAAGCAGAACTTGTGATAACTTAAATAATTTAGTCTAGATCCTGAAATAAGATATGCTAATACCCTCACCTAATAATAGTCGGAATATAACAACACTGAGTTGCTGCTCCATGGAAAATATGCTACTTGACTTAAAAATATGTACCCTAAGCACACAAGGAGCATGGGGCCAAATCCTGCAAACTTTCACTCATCCAAATACTTTAATTAATTACTATGGTATTATTTGTACTGTATGAGGACTTTTGGGGCAAGTGGGGGTTCGTAGGATCATGCCTTCAGTTTGGGAGCTGCTAATGTGGTTATTTCAGGATGTAGTAGGCCAATTTAAGTCATATCTGTTTATGTAAATATCTTCACCCCTGCTGATTAGACCAGCAAATAATATCATCACTTTGAAACCTGATGGCCCCATGCTCATTAAATCCCATTGAGAACACCTGAAGCATCTGGTCTCCAATGTCTGCTTTTTAGTGTATGTGTTGAATTTAAGATCCTCTTTGAGACCTATAAGGGCTCTGTCCTGGATGGCTATATCCTGGCCCTGATCCAGCAATGCACATGCTTTACTTTAAGCACATTAATAGTTTCACTATGCTTACATTTGACCACAGCAAATGTGCTTTTCTGGATGGAGTTCCCAAGACATTAAGGCTACGTCTACACTGGCAAGTTAGTCTAAACTAAGGAGGCTTAGTCTGCACTAACTTAGCTCATGTCCACACTAGGCTCTCCCAAGTTTGAACTAAGAAATGTCTTAGTTCGAACTAAGGAATGCTTAGTTCAAATTTGTTAGTACCAGTGGTTAGCCTGGAATTAAGTTCGAACTATGGGCGATGTGGCCACAGACTAACACTTAGTTTGAACTTAAGAAGTCTGAACTAAGCCTGTTAGCTCAAACTAACTGTGCGTTCTAGTACAAACTAAATGTTAGTTTGAACTAGAGTGTGCGGTTGGTTCAAACTTATAAGTGCAAGGTTAGTTCAAACTAACCTCAAACTTCTTTGTTTGAACTAACAAGCTCAAACTTCTTGTGACTAGTGTAGACATAGCCTAAAAGGCTAAGTGCTATGATCCAGACAGTCAAAGAGATTTTTGGCCTTAAGGGCCTGAATCTCTTTTGAAAATGAGACTTAGGGCTCCTAAATAGTTTAACATTGCACTGCTGAGCACAGCAATGCTGCTTAAACTGATTTAAAAATGTGGGTCTTAAAGGAGCCTCATCCAGGGTCCTGCCTAAGAAGTTGTCATTTCCTTGTGCCATACCAAGACAACTGTCATCAGCAATGGGGCTCAAGGTAGAAACTCTCATAGAGGAAAGACTTGTAGTAACACCCTGGTCCTTGAAATCTGTTTCTCCTCCCTTGGTCTGAAGTAGCCTGAATTTCTTGACCCACAGATGTTATTTATTTATTCATACACTGGAGGAAGAAGAAGCTTAATAAAAGTTGTTTTGGGGCAGGAGGAAGAAAGGAATGTTTACTGCAGGTATGTTGCCTTGGGGGTTGCTGTTGGCATTTGTTATTTCATTGATTTTATACTCCTTTACTTTAATTTTTAAAAAAAAGAGTGTAAGACAGATATTTTTGTACCTATTTAGAAAACAAACTAAAGGGGGAAAAAAAAAAGAAGTGGAAACCTAATTGCTAGTCCAAGAAAAACCCTGAAACACATCATAGGTTGTACAATTGCAACATGTCTTAATATTGACTGTGTAGCACATAATGAACAACATTATTTCTTTAAGATCACACTTTTAAATGGTTTAGAATTACTAAGATTTGAGAAATATGAGAATATGTAACATTTCTTGTCAATAAAATTACCACTGTAAATCAAAATATTCTAAACACAAAATCTAATTTATCTTTGGCATTTTTAATGTGTCTGTTAAGGTGGTATCTGGGCAACAATTTATATAGCAAACAGAAGGATTAATCAGTACACAGTGGGCCAGATCTTCAGCTGTTATGATTTGACTAACAAAAGCGATAATAATTTATACCAATTTTTAAAAAACAAATCTACACAAATAACCATTGGTTAACATGACACATTTAAGAAAGCATAAACGGAGAAATAATACCAACTAACCAAAAAAAAAAAAAAAGGGTCATGATCAGAATAGCTTTCATTCTTCTGTATGTCCTTGAAACTAGCTTATATTATCAGCAGCATGTGTTTCAGACTTCTTTCTTTGTTAACTCTGAGGATTTTACAGTGAAAATTAATTAAAGCTTACACAAAACATTTTTCCCTGAGCCACTCAATATGCTTTAGTGGCATAAGTGGATAACATATATTTTTCTAAAACTGTTCATTAAATAACTGAATTTGGTTTAAACACACATCAGACGCACATTAATCAGGTGCTTAAATGATGCACATACATAAGTAAGTAAGTCTTTGAACTGAAACCTCAATTAGATTATTTTTGTAAGTTTATGTTTTACAATCATACCACTCGGCCCAGTATCATACACTGTGACCTTTGATTACAATATTATCTAAATTCTTTGCTGCTCTTAAAAACAAGCAAACAAACTTTGTGCAATGTGAAGAGTAAACATATGTATTCACAAAGGTTGTGTCCACACTGGCCAATTAGTCCAGACTAAGGACACTTAATAGGGCCTAATTTGGCCCATGGTAACACTAAACTTTGCCTAGCCCAAACTAAGGAAAACTTAGTCTGAACTAGTTAGTACCCGGGTTAGTTTGGACTTTAGTTTGAACTAGACATGGGCAAGACCTGAACAAAGCTATTAGTTCAAACTAAAAATAAAGCCAATAACCCTTGGTTAGTTTGAACTAAAATGAGCGGTTGGTTACTCACCAGTAACCGTCCTTCTTCGAGATGGGCTGCTCACATACATTCAGTTACAGGTGTCTACGTGCCGCAGTGCATGGTAGCTCGGAAAGTCTTTAGCATTAGCCTTTCAGGTCAGGGTGCATGGCCAATGCCCCCTCCATGCCACGAACGTGGCTATATAGATGACCATGACTCTGACCCTCGCAGTCCTATATACCTTTGCCAACTCCGCTAGCGGGGACGGTGGGAGGGACCTGAATGTATGTGAGAAGCCCATCTTGAAGAAGGACGGTTACAGTGAGTAACCAACTGTTCTCCTTCAAGCGTTGCTCACATCATTCAGTTACAGGGGACTGCTAGCCGTACCCAAGGATGGTGGGAGGAGTTACAGTCTACGCACACTGACTACAGCGCTGCCCACAGCGGCATGATTTCTCACCTGTTGGGCAATGGTGTAGTACGTTGTGACGGTATGTACCGCTGACCATGTAGTGGCCCTGCAGATCTCTTGGATCGGGACCTTAGCAAGGAAGGCCGTGGAAGACGCCTGAGCTCTGGTAGAGTGGGCTCTCACAGTCTCTGGGAGAGGCGTGTTTGACCTTCCGTAGCAGTCTTTAATGCAGTTCACAATCCATTAGGAGATGCATTGGGAGGATACCGGAGATCCTTTCATGCGTTCCACGACCGCCATGAACAGTTGGGAGGTCTTGTGGAAAGACTGTGTGCACTCAATATAAATTAGGAGCACTCTCCTTGCATCCAGGGTGTGCCACCGTCTCTGGTTTTCTGTCACCTGAGGGTCTGGATAGAAGACCGGCAGGCAGATCTCTTAGTTCATGTGGAAGAGAGTGGCAACCTTGGGCAAGAATGAGGGGTGGTGACACAGGACCACCTTGTCTGGGAAGAAAACCATATATGGGGGTTCAGATGATAGGGCTTGTAACTCTGCGACCCTTTTGGCTCAGGTAACAGCTACCAGGAAAGCCAGCTTCCAGGACAGCAAAAGCAGGGTGGCTGAGTCCAAAGGCTTTTTAGGTGGTTCTGTCAGAGCCCGTAGCACAACGTTCAAGTCCCACTGCGGGGTGGGGTTACGGATGTGGGGAAAAAGTTTTTCCACTCATTTCAGGAATCTATGGCAGATGGGGTGTGAAAAGAGTGGAGCACCATCTACTCTGTGGTGAAAGACCGAGATTGCTCCCAAATAGTCTTTCAATGAGGACAGGGATAGGCCTTTTTCTCTTAGGTCAAGAAGGTAATCTAAAGTTGCCTGAATTGGTGCTGAGGTAGGGTCTATGTCATTATCACGGCACCAAGTGGAGAAGTGATTCCATTTTGCCATGTAGGTGGACCTGGTGGAGGGTTTTCTACTACCACTCAGGACCTTTGTAACCCTATCTAAGCAGCATCTCTCTGGCTCCAGGCAGTCAGGTGCAGAAGGCCCGGGTTTGGGTGCTGAAGGCATCCTGAGTCCTGCGTCAGAAGGTTCTCCCACCGTCGGAGGCGGAGTGGGGTCCTCACTGACATATCTTGAAGGAGACAGAACCAGTGTTGCCTGGGCCAGTCCAGGGCTATCAGGATGATGAGTGCCTCATCCGCGAGGGCCTTCAGGAACACCTGGTGAATCAGGGGAACTGGCGGGAAGGGGTCCCGACCAATTGAGGAGGAAGGAATCGCTGAGAGAACCTTTCTCCCGACCTCAGAGGGAGCAGAACCGAGGGCATTTGTGGTTCTGCGCTGTGGCAAAGAGGTCAATCTGAGGGGTTCCCCATCTGGTTGTCAGCAGGAAGAAGACTTCGTTGTGGAGGGACCACTCGTGATTCACCAGTGGCTTTTTGCTGAGTGAATCTGCTATGCTGTTGTCCACCCCGGAAAGATGGGCATCAGTTGGTGTGAAGTGATGGTCTATTGCTAGTTGCCAAAGCTTGGTTGCTTCCTCGCATAGTGCCGAGGAGCAGACTCCCCCTTGACGGTTCATGTAGAACATGGCCGTTGTGTTGTCTGACAGGATTTGGACCACCCTGCCCTGGATCTGGTCTAGGAAGTTCATGCAGGCCAGTCTGATGGCCCTGAGCTCCTTCACGTTTATGTGGAGAAGGCTGTCCTCAGGGTTCCAGACACCTTGCGTGGACAGGCCCCCGGACAGGTGGGCACCCCATCCCGAGTCAGAGGCATCCGTTATCAGGGTCACTGAGGACTTGGACTCCCTGAATGGAATTCCTCCCATCGTGAAGGTCATTCCATATTTGGAGGGACTCCAGGGCATACTGGGGGACTGAGATTACCTTGTCTAGGTGGTCCCTTTCTGGTCAGAAGCTTGTGGCGAACCAGAGCTGGAATGGTCGCATCCGCAAGAGGGCTGTTCGGATTACCGATGTGGCTGCTGCCATGTACCCCAGGAGCTGCATGCATCCGCATGCTGTGCTCAGCCCAGGCACCTGGAGCTCCATGATGATGGTGTAGATGGACCAAAATCTTGACAGGGGCAAGGATGCGGTGCCTTGCTGGGTGTTTAAGTGTGCCCCAATAAACACTATGTCCTGAGTGGAGCAAAGTTTGGATTTCTCCAAGTTTATGTGGAAGCCCAGGAACTAGCACAGGTTCATTACCATGTCAATGTGGTCTTGTACTTGTTGACTTGACTTGCCCACTATGAGCCAGTTGTCTAGGTAGGGGTAGATTTTTAGACCCCTCCTGCGTAGGAATGCTGCGACTGGTGGAACACACTTTGTGAACACCCTGGGGGCTAGCGATAACCCAAAGATGGTGAACTGGTAATGGCGTTGTGCCACTACAAACCTGAGAAACCACCTGTGGTGGGGTCGAATGGCTATGTGGAAGTAAGCGTCTTTAGGTCGAGGGCTGCAAAGCACGCTCCTGGGGATAGGGAGGGGATTATCTGCGGTAGGGAGATTATGCGGAATTTTATTTTCTTCATGTTTTTGTTGAGAGCTCTGAGATCTAGAATGGGTCGTAGGGCCCCGTTGGGTTTGGGGACCAGGAAGTAATGGGAATAGAACCCTTTGCCACGTTCTATCTTGGGAACCTTTTCGATGGCTCCGAGGGAGAGTAACTTCTGGCATTCAGCCTCGAGCTTGCCTAGCAGATTGAGGTTCTCTGGGATTATGGGAAGGGGCGGTTTTCTGTCACGGGGGTTGGGAGGAAGTGAATGCTGTATCCTCTGGCCACTGTGTTGAGGACCCAGTGATCTGATGTGACCCGGGTCCATCATGGAGCGAAGTGGCAGAGGCAGTGAGGGGAGAACAGGGGTTGTGGAGCACTGCCCTCGGGGGGACCATCAAAAACGCTGTTTGCGGCCCGACGAACAGTCCAACCCCTGTCTGCGCCGTCCCGATAGGGAGGCGCCCAGATTCCCCCTTTACCTGATTGGCCTTTATCCTTGTCCAGGTCCCTGAGGTGACACTGGGGAAACTGGAGAGATCTTGGAAACTGGGTCTGCAGTTGCAGCTGTTTTTTTCAGTTGCTGTAACTGCTGTTGTAGCTGGTGTGACCTTGAGGAGTGCCCAACAGGTTGAGGGGTGTAGATCCCAAGGGACCTCAGTGTAGCCCTCGAGTCCTTCATACCATGCAGCTTCGCGTCTGTGGAAGGTGCAAAGAGGTCAGGACACTCGAAGGGAAGGTCCTGGATAATCTGTTGCATCTGCGTGGAGAGACTAGAGTTCTGGAGCTAGGCCAAATGGCGCATCACCACTGCAGATGCCATTATGCGTGCTGCTGTGTCCACTGCATCCCACGTTGCCATGAGCGCATCCCTGGACACTCTCTCCTTTGTCCAGCATCGCCTCAAAGTCTCACAGGCGATCCTCAGAGATCGTTGACTGGAGATTTTGTAGAGCTTTCCACAGGTTGAAGATGTAGAGCATCATCAAGGCTGAATGATTTGAGATGCGCAGCTGGAGGGCAGCAGAGGAGTAAACCATCCTGCCCAAGAGGTCAAGCCTTCTCGCCTCTCTGTTCTTGGGTGTGGTGCTAGGTTGACCTGGTCTCTCCCTTTGGTTAACTGCGTCAACCACCAGGGATCCTGGGGCTGGGTGATGAAACAGGAAGGAGAATCCTTCCGGGGAGACAGAATATTTCTTGTCCACTACTTTGGACACTGGTGGGATCGAGGAAGGCATTTGCCAATGTTCCTGGATGATGTGGAACACCCAGGTGTGCAAGGGGATTGTGACCTTAGCCAGCAGGGCTCTACGGCACGCGTCAAACAGAGAATCATCCTCCACTTGGATCATCCCTTGCTTGAGTTTCAGGTTCACCGCCATGCAGTGGAGAAGGTCCTGCTCAATGCGAGGGTCCCCTTCACGGTTGGCATACATGTCAATTAGGCGCTTATTGGACGATGAAGATGATCGGGCCCTTGATCTGCTTCGTTGGGTAGAATCAGGATCTGGCTCGTCATTGGAGAAATCCAAAGACTCTGGTGCTGGTGAGCGTGTGTAGCGGGAAGAGGTATCGTCTGCCATCGAGTTCAGCCAGTCGAGGGTCCATTCGTTGTGCAGAGACCTCGATGGTGGCATAGGCATCATGAGGGGAGCAGGTGCCTCCCCTGATGGGTGCCTTCCCCTGGAGCCCGGTGACACGGAACTTTTCCATGCCCACTTTCTCAGGTGCTCCTCCTGGGGGGAAGAAAGGGGTCTTCTGAGGATGATCTGGATGACCTCCCCTCCAACAACCGGCAGTCCGGTACCAAGAGTTCCTTGGAGGAGCGATGAGGCAGAGCCGTAGAACTTGTGCCTGGTACCAGGCTTGATGGTGTCAGATTGGAGAGGGGTGAAGAGGCCCGTGACAGTACCACTATCAGTGCAGGTGTTCCTGGTGCCAAGTCCAACAGTACCACAAGTGGCGGCACCGGAAGCAGCATTTTTGGCGATGGTGCTGGGTCCAGTGGTACCGGGCTTGATGGCGGTGCCAGACTTGATGGCAGTGCTGGACTTGTGGATGGTGCCGTATCCAGTGGTGCTGAGGCAGGCGGTGCTGCTGTGGCCAGTTTCTTCTTGTTCTGCACCGAAGCCAGGTTTAAATGCCCTTGGTGAGCTGGTGACTGAGCCGGAGTCCTACATGGCGCAGCTGGAAAGCTACCGGGGAGACCAGCGAGGTCGGGCTTAAGGAGGTACCATAGAGGGCCGAGATTTTGAGCCTGGTACCAGAGATCAGCAGGGATCTTGAGCCTAGGCCAATCGAGGATCCAACGGAGCACTAGTGGCTCGGCCGCTTTCGAGCGGAGCGGCTCCGGTTCCCAAAATTAGGTGGAGGTGGCGCTCCCTTTCCAGCCGAGTCCCCCACTTGAAGGATCGGCAAATGGGGCAGTCCGCTGTAAGGTGGGACTCACCCAAACAAGTGAGGCATTTCTCATGCGGGTCGTCCATCGGGAAAGCCTTGCAGCATCCTAAGCATGGCTTGAAACCTGGCATTTTGAATTTCGCATGAAAAGAGAGGCCCTTGCGTTTCACAAGATAACACTGATCCAAACCAATGCTGATGGCGGAAAAAGGAACTGGGAGGGTCAAGGTCACGGTCACCTATATATCCATGGTCGTGGCATGGAGGGGACGTTGGCTGTGCGCCCTGACCTGACAGGCTAATGCTAAAGACTTTCCAAGTTACTGTGCGCTGCAGCACGTAGACACCTGTATGATGTGAGCAGCACTCGGAGAACTTCTTAGTTCAGGCTTGCAAGTCTGAAATAAGTGTGACTAATGTAGACATTGTCTAAAATGTTTGCTAAATTCAATTCATGATTCAATCCAAACTTGGTGTATTCTGATTTTACAAACATTCAGGTTTTATTTTCCTAGTCTTACAAATGATTGAAGTAATACATACTATCATCCATATTTGTCATTGTTATATAAAAATATACACATCTTACATGTGTTTAGAAATGAGGTAGCAGTCTCAGCACAAGCAGCAGTGAGGAAAGGGGAAGAAGCTAGAAGGGGATGATTATAGATTCAGTAGTCAGCTTCTTCACCTATCCATTTATACCAGAGCCAAAGGATTACAGAAGGGATAAATAATTGAACCCAGACATAGCAGTCCTTAGGAAAAACTATTGTGTGAAATCTCATTTACTTTCAGGAGACTACTTTTGGAATAAACTCCTATTAGACCTGAATTACAAGATGTCAGAAATATGTAAGATCATAAAAAATACTGCTTCTCATAACACAGCACATGAGCACGTTAGTAAAGTATATATCAGTCACTACAAATGCGAAACAGAATTAAGATTACATATTTAACCTTAAGTTTTATATTTACTGACTTTGATCATTTAGATTTACAATTTTATCTTTAGAAAATAAAGAAAAGATAAATGAATGTAGTCATGGTGGAACTATGAGAAATTTAGGAAGGTAAGTTTTGTTTTTATCAACTTTTCAAAAAAAAAAAGATGACATTTTCTTTTTTAGAAATGGAAGGGGTTTGTGTTTCCTAAATCCATTCTGTTTTCAAAGGAACATACCCTTTTCCCTCACTTTTCAATCAAAAGTATGTTAGTATGGAACTTTTAAAAAAAATCAAATGAGCGTTTTTTCTTGGTTTTATTAATATTTTATCCATGGTAATATAGGACACACACACACACACACACGAGTTTATTTTGATGCTTCAGCAGTTTCATAAGCATAGATATTTGGCTTTATAGTGTGAGCGCATCAAGGACGAAGATCAATGTCAGTTTTAATGTATTGATATTCATTTCCTTATATGAAAATATAAAGAGGGATCTGTAAATGTGTCCACATTATGGAAGAAGAAAAAAGAAAACAAAACTAAACAACAAACCAAACCAAACAAACACACACACCCCCAACAAGTGACATTCACAGGCAGACTCCAACCTTCAGAATTTATTTGTATGATTGTTACTAGCCTGAAGCACAATGAGACATCTGAGTCTGAACAGACTGTCATGTGACCATGGATAGCAACTTCAGAAAACTGTAAACAAAAGGGAAGGAAAAGTACTGACATTTCAGATTAAGGAGTTCATTCAGGTGAAGACACCAATATTACATCTTTGGATTTAACAGCTATTTTCATTCACCATCATAGTTCTGTTCCCATACCATTCTATCAAAGTCGGGAACTGAGGCAATAAACTGAGAACAGCATGTCACCTTAAATTTTCAGTACCTAACTAATCAGATTGAATCCTGTTGTACCTAAATATTGGAAATATCAGCTAAAATCCTAATTCCAATGAAGTCAGTGGGAAGTCTGTCTTTGACTTCATCGGTACCAGGATTTTACCTTTGGGTTTTATTCATGTACTTTGCTGAGCATTTTCAAACCTCAGAAAAATCAAAGGAAGTTGAAGGCATTCATGGTCATGACAAATCCCAAAGGGATGTAACCTCCTTGCAGTGCAAGTGCTCCTCAGGTCAGTCTCTAGCTCAGTACTTAATGAGGTCTGTCTGAATATCCAGCCCATGAGATCTTGAGCCATATAGTGACACTTCTTGGTAAACACACTTCATAATTCATAATTGGTCTTTGATCCTAAAAACACCTGTACCGAGAAAGCTACAGGAACTATATCGGTCATGAAGAGGCAGTCGTTAGCTTCAGTTATCTATACCCACATGTCTAATCTTACTCTGGAGCTTGATAGGAAGCAGCTAACAAAAATAACAAAACTTGAAAACATCAATCAACAGCTCTTCCGTCTTCCTCAGCACCTACATTTCACTGAGGTACAATAATGTTAATATGATTATATAGCTCTGCAGCTTCTTAGCAAGCCTGAAGTTATGATGTCACCATGGAGGCTGCTGAAGAGCTGAAAACTGGGAGAAACTGCTGCTATGTGTTTATCTTTTGAGTATCCTCTAGCACCAAGTGTAATGCTTCCCAGGTATTTGACAGTTGTCATCTGCTCAGTATCACATCTGGACAGGTTAATACTCTGCTGTTTTAATCAGGAGCTGAAGGATACTTGAGGCTAATGGTCAGGAACTTAGTATCATTGGAATTCATAACCAAAACAATGTTTGCTGTTTCTTGCATGACTTGTTTGGCCATCAGATGCAGTACTCAATGGAACTGAGTCAACAAGACAATGCAACAAAAAGATGTTCAGCTCAACACCACCGTCCACTGCCTTCTCACACTTACCCATCAATTAATGCTAATATTGAGTAATGCTGGTGATAGGAAAAATGCTTTCCAAATCCTCATGTCAACAAGAAACTATGCTGTGTGTCTGCCTTTGATTAAACACAGATTTCTGTTTACTTTTCAGTCAATGGCATTACCTACACAAAGTTGTCTCATCTAATCTCACAGATTATCCTGGTACACTGAACTAAAGTCCTGCCAGAAGTCTATAAAAATATTGCGCAAAACTTATTAAATTTATCCATTTTCTTAGAAAGCTCTTTCAAAGTAAGGTTGAAGTCAATGGGAGTTTCCAAAAAAGAAGACAAAACTTCAGATTAAGTAGGCCTTTAATGTTGTTTTTTCTGATATAAATTTCCATTTTTCATTGAAGAAAAAAATATTTCAGGCCTCTAGCAGATATGAAAAGAGAACATTTGTTTCTTCTTATTCACTGCTTATCAATGATGAAAATCTTGGTTAAACTTCCCTGAAAGAAAAAGTAAACAGCAATCTATGCACACCTTAGACTGCCTGGAGTTATAAACTTATCTAAGATTCTAATGTGATCTGTGCACTTAGCAGATCCAAAGCCCATTTTAGTCAATGTAAAGATTCATTGCAGTAGTTTCAAATCAAGCCCATACAGCCCCAACCTGGAAGCACTCTCTGCACTGACCCAATGAACATACTGTACTCATTTTAGCCTTTATTTTTATTGTCCTTTATTAAAATGGCTAAATGGATATCTTTGTCTTAACACTCTGAAGCTTCTACTCTATGTGCCAAGAGTGAGACCACAGTGAGTCTTTATGAAATTAAAACAGAGGTTTATATTAAAAGTATTATTGATATGTCCTGAATTACATCGGTGGAAATTGCATAATTATGATAGATAGATAGATAGATAGATAGATAGATAGATAGATAGATAGATAGATAG
>ML682060.1:15276296-15307575 GCA_007922195.1 Podocnemis expansa | reverse complement strand
TAGATAGATAGATAGATAGATAGATAGATAGATAGATAGATAGATAGTATTTTATGAATTTGCTGAACATTCAACTGAAAATTTGCATTCCAGTGGATCATAACATAGCTGGGAGAAACAAAGCAAAACAAATCCCCTACACTATGTTCTGTTAAAACCAATGAAATTTGTATTACATCACTTTGAAAATCAAGTCTAATTATCCTAGCTGGAAAGCCTTCTGTGAACTACCAAATTCAGATTCTATGCATCTGTCTCAGAGAAAATCATATTCCTTTTAAATGTAAAACCTAAATGGCTGCCCCAGACTGAAATTAAAATGACACCCTCACCTCTCTCTAACACAACTGAAAATGTTGTCCAAAGTCAGGATTGCAAGAAAAAAAATTGTGAATTAATGCATTTGCTCTTGTAATCTTGACTTTACTGCAGTGTGGTGTTTGCCTAAAAATCAATCTCTTTGGCATTTTTATTACCATTGTGCAAATGCAAAGAGAGCAAATGAACCATTTGCTGCTTTTATTTTCTGTGTAGAGCTGTTCTTCAGTTTTCCATTCCACTCTAGTCAACTCTTCATTTAAAACAAAACACACAAATCCTCACCCCTCAGTATCTGTGAGGGTGTATATTTTAGTTTTGGAAGAACTTTCATTTTGTATACCTTGAATCCTTCCTATTGCATCAAACAACCAACATCTGTTGTAAAGAAAATTTGGTTTTATAATAGGATATAGCACCATAATAAAATACCCTATGACAGTCAAAAGTCCTAAGATAAAGAATGTGTTGGCTTGGTAGAGGGCATAAACAACTGTTATTTTATAGCTCCTTTATCTTATAGCTATTTTGACTTTAGGTTAGGGGATGTGAACAGAAAGAAGATAATAGATTTTTTGTATATTTTCAAAGAACTTATAAGCCTCATCATTTAGTCATTTTTGTGTCGTTTGGGGTTTTGACGTTGAAACTCCTCTGTGTGAATATGAAATCATAACTCAACGGTGGTGTACTAAGATTGAAGCAGAAGGAAAGCTTAACTGGGTGGAGTAGAATGTTTCCCAATCCCTCTGGCAAAAGCAGTATTCCCCTTTCCAGCATATTAGGAGAAATAAACTGATAACATTCAGCCTTTAGCGCTGATAAAAATCATAAGCCTACAGAATGTTGCACTGAAATTGTATATCTGAATTAAAAGATAAATAAAAAAAAAACAGAGCAGCAATCACTCTTGAATCATAAAGTATTGTATAATAACTAGCTTCTAACTGCACACTTTCTTTTTCTTGTGATCCAAATAGCCACAATATAAGAAGGATTGGATCAGAAAAAAGTGAGAAAAGAGCTTTAAATAAGAATTGTTGCTAAATAGTCAGTGTTGCATTTCTTACACATCCCAAACATGCCTTATTGTCACTGTGAGTTCTGGGTTAGCCGAGAATGAAAATGGGGACCATACAAAGTATTTTTACTGTCATACTCTTGCAAATGTTTTCTTACTAATAATAATTCTGTGCCCAGACACTTTACCTAGGCAGCCTAGAGTTGAACTATTCAAGATTCCTGGGTCAAGTACAATCAAAAGTAGGAACACAGAGTTAACCTCTGCATCTTCTGTTTCTCCGCAATGAAGCAGTAAAAAAGATTCAGCAGAACAGCACAACTGGATAAAAGGCTACGTAAAAAAACATCTAAAATTCCCCTCTCACCCCTATGGGTGGTACATGTCTTCTTCAACCTCGGGTCCTCTACCAGAAGCCTGGGAGTTTGAGGGTTCTGCGCAGTATCTTAGCTGTTCCGAGCACTGCACTCTTCTGGACAGAGAGCTCTGATGTTGTTCCTGGGATCTGTTGGAGCCACTCTCCCAGCTTAGGAGTCACAGCCCCGAGTGCTCCTACCACCACTGGGACCACTTTGGCCTTCACTTTCCACATCCGTTCTAGTTCCTCTTTCAGGCCCTGGTACTTCTCCAGCTTCTCATACTCCTTCTTCCTGATGTTGCTGTCACTTGGCACTGCTACATCTATCACCACCGCTGTCTTCTGGTCCTTGTCTATTACCACGATGTCTGGTTGATTGGCCAGTACCTGCCTGTCCATCTGGATCTGGAAGTTCCACAGAATCTTAGCCCTGTTATTCTCCACGACCTTCTGTGGGATCTCCCATCTGGTCTTGGGAGGGTCTAGCCCATACACTGTGCAGATGTTCCCGTACACAATGCCAGCTACTTGGTTGTGCCGTTCAGTGTATGCTGTTCCTGCCTGCATCTTACATCCTGCCACTATGTGTTGGACTGTCTCTGAGGCCTCTCTGCACAGTCTGCACCTTGGGTCCTGTCTAGTGTGGTAGACCCCTGCTTCAATGGATCTGGTGCTCAGTGCCTGTTCTTGTGCTGCTATGATCAGTGCCTCAGTGTTGTCTTTAAGTCCAGCCCTTTCCAGCCACTGGTAGGATTTCCCAATGTCAGCCACCTCAGCTATCTGTCGATGGTACATCCCATGCAGGGTCTTGTCTTGCCATGGCACTTCTTCTGCTTGATCTTCCTCCCATGTCTGCTGCTGCCTCAAGCATTCTCGCAGCAGCTCATCTTTGGGTGTCGTCTTAATAACTACTGCTTGTAAGATGATTTAAAGCTTTTTAGTCAACTTTATAGGGCAGGAAGCCCTGGCCCTGACCCATGCCCCATCCCCAATCCCAAACAGGCTCCCGGACCCAAATACAACTCCAGCTCCAGGGACCTGATCTGGCGCCAGCCACAGCTGGCTCCCAAGTGGCACAGGCTGAGAGCAAGGGGCAGGGAACCCGATCTGGCTTCAAGCCACTTGCTGCCATGGGCAGGTGGCTCAGAGCCTAGTACATTTCACAGGCTTCATGCCACCAGGTCAATTTCACAGGGTCAGAGCCTGTGAAATAGACTAGCTTCCTATGCTCTGGCCTGCAGCGGCGAGTGGCTCAGGGCCAGATTGAGCTACAAGCCTCTGGCCACCACTGGCAAAGGGCTCAGAGACAGATCAGGCTCCACGCCCCTTGCCGTGATCGGTACGAGCTAGCTCCTAGCCTCCACAACCTGCAACAAGGGGCTGCGGGCCAGATCAGGCTCCCAGCCCATCTCTGCAGGCTGCAGGAACAAGCAGACAATTCCTGCCACCTGCGGAGAGGTGCTAGGACCCCAGTCAGTCTCCCTGCTCCTTGTTCCCAGCCCGTACTGCCTACAGCAAGGGACTGGAAGCCAGATTGGGCTCCCAGCCTCTCCACAGGGGCAGGATCCAGTTCCCAGCTCCTAGCCACATGGCAGAAGATGGATCAAGCAGATCTGGACCCTGCAGCCAGGTCACGCCCTGGGGTAGGGAAGGGATGGGGCCTGAGCCCGGACCATGGCACGTCTACTAATGTAGATGTACACCTATGTCAACATGACAAGGTCGACTTAAGAGTCAACCTTGTGAAGTCAACTTAAAATAGCCCCCTAGTGCAGACATACCCAATTACTGTAACTGTATCAAACTAAGACTATATCAAAATGAATTATTTTATGCAAAATAAGAATACAATAAAATGCACTTGAGCAAAAAGTTAAACATCATAATTAATCCTGGCAGGCAGGAATTTACCCTGGTATAAAACATTATGTATAACGTGTTTTTTTTTTTTAAATGGCTTTAGATAGAGAATAGATTGTCACCTGATGTAAATTTGAATTGGCAGAAGAATTGTGTGACTAATGTCCTAGGAGTGGAATTCAGTAAACCAAGCCCTCTTCTACAGTAGGGGCAAATTCGGCAGCAGTTGACCGCCAGTTACTCAATTGCAATTATCCTTGTGTAACTACTGGCAACTTTTAAGGCTGTTGCTACACATTAGGGAAAAGCTGACTGCAAGTTGCTTGTGGTTGGCTTTCCGCTATGTCCCCTGGCCTCCAGGAGTTCCAGGGCCAACTTCAAGGAGCAGCATGGTGAGTTAATACTCACCATGAACCAGGGGCATTGATAGACATAAATATTGGGGGGTGTCCCCCACCTTCTGCTAGAGCCCCATTCTGTTCCCTCCCCACCCCTGCTGGTTCCATGAGCCATTCCCAACCACCCAGCAGCCCCCCGAGCCCTTCCGTAACCCCCCCGGTCCTGCCGCTGGTCCTCACTGCCCTAGACCAACCCCCTTCCCTGCACCCTTTCCCCACTAGGCTGGCCTGTCTGCCCCCAGACTCCCCCCCCCATCTCGCTTACCTGGCCACTGGAGGGAGAGCGGGGCCATGGCAACAGCTGAGGTCCCCGGCATCACCCTGCTCTGAGCATGCTCAGAGCAGGGTCAGGCCGGGCGAGAGTTTCAAAAACTCCCAGGCCTAGCCTGGGGCAGCTCCCTACTGGCCAGAAAACTGTCTTCCAGCCAGGTAGAGGCCATGGCTGCCAGCAGTGTTCCCTGCGTGGGGGCACCCCTGCACAGTTTTGGGGTGTGCTATTCAGGAGTTTTGGGGGGACCGAGGCCCCCAGATCCCCCCCCAGCTACGCTATCACCATGAGCCACTCCTGGAAGGACAAATTGGCTATGTCTACATTGTAAAAGCTAAGTTGACTTTATTAAGTCAACTTAATAAAGTCTGCTTAGAGTCGACTTTAAGTAGACCTTATTAAGTCGACTTAGTGAGTCCACACTACATTAAGTCAACTTAATAAAGTCGACTTTAAATGGGTGTCCTGGCTTAAGTCGATTTAACAAAGTCAACTTAGTGAGTCCACATGCCTTAAGTCGACTTTATTAAGTCGACTTAACAGTAAAGTTGACTTTATAAGTTGATCTTATAAATTCAGTATACTAGACCCTAAAGTCGACTTTATTGCCCTGCAGTGTAGACAGGGCTCTGTTTAAGTCGACTTAAGGGCCCAGAAGTTGACTTAAACACATAGTGTAGATATACCCAGTGAATCCACACTACATTAAGTTGACTTCATAAAGTTGACTTTAAATGGGTGCCCTGGCTTAAATCAACTTTATAAAGTCGACTGAATGGCCCTACTGCACTAAGTCGACCTTTATTAAGTCAACTTAGTGAGTCTAAATTGCCTTAAGTCAACTTAATAAAGTTGATTTAACAGTAAAGTTGACTTTATAAGTGGACCTTATAAAGTCGACTTGACTGGACTCTAAAGTTGACTTTATTGCTCAGCAGTGTAGACAGGGGTCTGTTTAAGTCAACTTAAGGGCCCTTAAGTTGACTTAAGCACATAGTGCAGACGTACCCATTGACAGCAGTGAAACCGCCGCCATCAGCGTAGACATACCCCCACTTTCAATTTACAGCTCTGTCATACACACCTTGTGACTGTGTGTCTTTGTGACTGTGTGACTATGAGCAAAATTTTTAATTTCTGTGTTCCTCTGGTCCTCATATCTCACATAATACTTCCATGACTCAAAGGAGTGTTGTGAGGATGCTATTGAACTCATAAGTAGCTACAAAAAAGAGAGAAAAAAATACCCACAAGGTGTCCTGTGACACTTTTAAAGACTAACAAATTTGATTATTGCATGTGCTTTCCTGGGAGAAAATCTCACTTCATCAGATACTTTGATGAAGTTCTATTGGACTCCTTGTTTGTTTTGCTGAACTAGACTAACACGGCTATCCCTTTTAAACTTGTCAACACTCTCAGAAAACTGAGACTTCTATCAATCTTTTTAGAGACTGTCAACTAGCATTCAAAGTTAGGAAATGTTAGACAATTGAACAAATATTTCTCTTCCTTGATTATAAACTGTTCAGTGAATTGGAATGTGCATGTATTTACTTTACTCACTTACAATATCTATTTAATAAGAAAAGAGAGCTGTGACATTTCCTAACTTCTGACCCTTAATTTTGTAACATTAGTAACATAGATTTTTCATATGACACATACACATGGATACAGAGATATATTTCAGTTTCAGTTTCTAATGTATTCATCACTTATTAGGTCGACTCATGTAGCACAGTAAAGTCATATCCCAGGCAGCTGGGAATATCCTAAAGTGAGATGGATGTTATGGATGCAATTTAAATTTATTCTTGTGTGTATATATACCTGAATAAACTCTATGCTGTCTGGTTTTATAATGATTCTTTCACAGTAACGTTCACATAAATAAAGAAATGACCAATTTATTTTGAATTAGTAAAGTAGTAGCAAGTTTAGCTCTCTTGTGGAACCTGCCAAAAACATTTGAATCCTGTCCTATCTGCACATCTTGGCATACTAATAATTTTAAAGATATGTTATGCAATGTCTTAATTCACATGCTTGTATTTGACCTCACTGCTCATTTTAGAGTATTCTTAATGTGAAAGACATGTGAAAACTGAAGAGTTCATGATTGTTTTGTTCAACAATTAGTTCAACAATCGAACTTCATCATTAGCCATTTTCTCTGTAATGAATTGGTTCTCTAATTTTCATTTAATTAAACAAATTATTTGATAACTGTATAATCTTCATAACTTGTGTCAACTAAATGACCACTTAGGATGTGGATAAATATCTTATCCTAATATATTCTAGCTCATTGTTAATTTATTGTCTAGACCCAGATAACATAAACAAAATGCATGAGACAGTGTGGGCTTTGCCATATCAGCCTAGAGCACCATACCAAAATAATAAGAATAAATAAATCAATCTTCTGTCTGTTGTTTTGTATTATTTCTTGAATTTGTAAAGTCTACTTAATTAATTATGTCAAAATCATTAAGTAAATAGTTGTATTGAAAGTATTGCTGTTTTTCATCTTTTTAATAGTTTAAGCTCTTTCTTTTTCTTTCTTTAAAACTATTTACATAATAATTATAATTTATTGTAATCCAAAATCAGTAATCAGTAAAAGACTTTCGCTCAGGACCACTGAAAGTCAAGCCACCTGAACTTAGAAACCTAAATGTAGGTACCCAGGCCCCAAAGAGAAAGAAAGAAAGAAAGAAAGAAAGAAAGAAAGAAAGATTCCTAAATCAGAAAGCAGTTAAGCATTGCTAAAGTGCTTTCCTGAAAAAGGATTTCAGACTTAAAAATTTGTCCCTGAGCCTTTAACTAACTTTAAGTTATCAAAACATTCTTTTGATGAATATAATCATTTTACACTTCTCCTTTTCCCCCCATACCTGCCCATATATATATATATATATATATATATATATTTTTTGGAGTTGAGGATTGACTACTTCACAAATATAAAGGACTTGTGGTGTAGAAAAGATGCTGAAAACTGGGTAAGTTCCTTTCATAGATTCGAAGGCCGGAAAGAACCATTGTAACAATCTGAACTGAGTTCCTAAAATAATACAGGCCACAGATTTTCTTTAAAATAATTCCTAGAGAATAACTTTCAGAAAAAAAAATCCGATCTTGATTTAAATATTTTGCCACTGCCATAAATCTCTTGGTAATTTTTTCAAATGGTAGTGTAATTTCTGTAAGGTCAGCTTCCAGCAGTTGGATCATGTTGGACCTCTCTCTCGTAGGCTGACGAATCCACTATCAAATATTTCTTCCCAATGTAGGTACTTATAGACTAATTAAGTCATCATTTAACTTTCTGTTTGTTATGGTAAATAGATTAAGCTTTTTGAGGCATGTTTTCTAACTTAGAACCATTCTCTCATAGCTCTTCTCTGAAGCCTTATTTATCTCCATGCTTCTTGAATTGTGAACTCAGAACTGGACATAGTATTCCAACACTGGTTGTACCAGACCATACCAGGAAAAAAAAAATCTGCTCCTACTCAAGATTCCCCTGTTTATGCATCTAAGAATCTTATTATTCATTTGACCACACTGAGAGCTCACATTCACCTGATTATCCACCACCATTCTCAAATCTTTTTCAGAGTAATGGCTTTCCAGAACAAAGTCCCCATCCTGTAAGTAAGATCTACATTCTTATTTTATAGATAGATGGATTAAAATACATGTTGTTTGCTGTGCCCAGCTTACCAAGTCATCTGGATCGGTTACCTGTCAGCTTCATTTTTTGACATTCCCATAATTGTTGTGCCCTCTGCAAACTTTACCAGTGATGATTTTCTGCTTTTTTTCAGGTAATCGATGAACATGCTAAATAATGTTGAATCAAGAACTGATTGCTTAGGAACTACACTAGAAACATACCTTCTTGATGATGATTCCCCATTTTCAATTACATTCTGAGAAAGAAGATTAGCAAATAAAAAAGTTAGCCTTCTCAGAGTTGTGTTGCAGTAGACATTCAAACAAACAAGAGTGGAACTTTCACAACAAAGGTGGCAGATATGGTCCAGTGGACAAGTCTTGGGGCACTCACAGATGACGCACAATGTGATCTTTGAGAAAGGTGAAGGACATATCGTGGGGCCAGGGAATTTCTTTGTAGAAATTTATATTTGGTATGAGGTGGGTGTTAGGGAGATTTAAGACTAGAAAATGAAAGATGTAGCCACAGGCAAGCTAAGAAACAGAAACCTCAAATCATGAGTTACTGTATGTTTCTTAGTACATCAGATATGTCCTTTACTTTCCCAAGTTAGTGGAGGGTTTCTTAAAAAGCTTATAGAGCTTAATCAGACTTTTGCTTCATTGAACACACGCAATCAAAAACTCCTGCCTGTGATTTAGTAGAAACTTCCATTATTTTAAAGCAATGATATTTCACCTACCTCTACCGCAAAATTGTATTTTTTCCATTCCATTTGTTTTTGTCTCACATTTCTGTGTCCTGAATAAAAAGATACTTTTGCAAATGCTCCTTTCATCATCTATATTTAATTGCCATCATTAGACCATGGTCTACTTTCATTAATGGATAAAACATATATTCAGTCATTTGAATTACAAAACCTCACTTGATATGGTAAACCAGGTGCTCAGACAGAAATGATCGGTAGGTTTCATCAGCCTACATACTGTCTGATTTATATTCTTGTCTCCTGAATAATGCAGTATAAGAGACAATATCTAAAAGCAGTCACACCGAAAGCACCTTTCTTCTCTCTATGAAGCCTGGCTTATTCCATTTATAAATATTAAAATCTATGTTGAAATTATATAAAAGCTTTGCAAGGCTCAGCCTTGGTACTTCAAGAAGAAATCTTAGTATCTTTCATGATGGGTGGTCAGACTAAATGAAAGATTCCCAGATATTTAGAAATAGGCCTGGTAACTTTATGCTAAACAAGACAAACTGTATTAAAGTGGGATCACTACCTCCCCAATCTCTTAATTAGTTCAGCTAAAACTGAATACTGAATAAAATTCTGAATTATTGGAGAACTGTACTCAGAACACAAGCTGTGAAAAACAGTATCTTAAAAAAAAACAAAAACTAATTACATCTTATTTTTAGAACTGGACAGAAATATTTCAACATTTTCTGTGGTAAAATGCAGATTCATCAAAACTGAAACATTTCACAGAAAGTTTATTAGCTTTAGTGTGAAATTTCTAGTCTGAAAGGGATAGAGATGCACTCACTTAGTAAAGAACTTCTAATAGGACTTGGGATGTGAGAGAATCATGTTCAAATCACTATTCTGAATTAGGTAATGTTGATTTCAGATGAAACTTGCAAGTCTTTGCAAAACAATATTATTCTTTTTCAGACAGCCCTGCAATGGACCTCTTTAATTTACCTCTGTGGTTGTTGTTGTTGTTGTCATTGTTGAGGGAGCTCCTGCTTGCATGCACAAAGCCAGAGAGTGGAGCATGCAAAGGGACAATTTCTCTCACAGATCAGGTAGGTGTTTTGCCTACAGCAGCAGGTGTTAGGATGGGGATGTGTACGTACGTACACACACACACAAAGATGTACCCCACAAACATTACAAAAACAACACAAGTGAGAAATTGGCTGATTGTAATCACACAGCCCCTTTGTTTCTCCCTGCTGTTAAAATGTAGTAATCATATGACTGCTGGAAACTAGTAGTAAAACAAGCTTTTGTGAAATGGGTTCAGATTTATGGGCTAATATCACATATAAATGTCTCACATACATCAGCCAGTTTAATCCATGGCACAGGAATGTGTTCTTAGCAATGGGCTACTTTTGCCCACAGAGAACAAGGAGTGACAGTAAATTGAATTACTGATTAATTTCTCTCTAGTTTTAATAATCCAACTAGAATTGTCTTTGTTCTTTCAAAAATCTTGCTCAAACATGGCAGGAATTTACTCAATAGCTCGCTTCTTCTTCTTCTTCCTCCTCCTAGCACACTATAAATGTAAATTCAGCTGTTGGCCTAAACCTTGACATGTTACTATTTCTTCTTATATTTACTCTAATATCTCTTTTATTTCTTAAATCAACTGGACAAGCCTGAGACTAACACAGCTACAATAGGACATAACAACTCTCCCTAACCCAACACATATCACTTTTCACTGCCTGTCTGTATCTCAGTTCATGTTCAGGGGAAAGGCTGCATGTTCAATCTTCTTTCCCTCAGTGCACTCTCTCATTCCTAAGGAGTGGGTTTGCAATCAAAGGAGAGGAAAGTTAATCAGTGGAAAATTGACTGTCCTTTCAATGCACCAGTCAGCAGAACTGACAAGGCCTGAGGATGAGTGTGGAGGTGGGAGGGTGATGATAAGCTTCACCTGGGAAAGAGTGGTACAGATTTCTAACCTCACTGAGAAAAGGTGGAGCAGGGCACCAACTTTTCCTTAAGGGTCCACTGTGAGTGGCAAAGCTACAAAATGACCCTTGTCTTAGGCATTCAGATAAGGTTCAATGTAGCCCTTAGCATATAGTTTTGTACCTACACAGAAAGGCAGAGCAAAGTAGCACATTTTTAATTGTCTCCATTTTGAGATTTCCTATCCCGTTTTGTGGCAGATATTTGGACCATTCAGCACAGCAATGTTCAGGTTGTCCTATGCTATTCTAAAGGATTTGCAAGAAAGGCTCCAATGACACCTCAAACACTTTCAGATTACTCCTACAACTGTAAGAAACAAAAACAGTTCCTGGTTGGCCAGCCTGATCACGAACAATACACTGCATAAAGCTCTGGCTTCCTGTTCCTCTCCTCATCTCATATGAGTGCATTCCTGAGGAAGTTACTGAGGCTTAACACCAAAGACCAGCATGATCTGGAGCCTCTGAGATCCACCAGTATGAGCTGTCCCAAGTGGAGTCTCTGAATTCTCTCCAATGAATTTCTTAATGAAGAGGAAACACCAGTTAAGTCATTTCTTGTGTCTGCTGGCTTGACATTTCACCTTTTGTAATTCTGTTAGCTGTAGTCTCTTTGCTCAGATGTCCTCCGCATCTAGGTCTGCTCTTGGACCCTGGAATACTCATATAATCATAGAAACATAGAGTTGGAAGGTCCTGAACAGGTAACCTAATCCAATCTCCTACATGAAGAAAGGACCAACTGTGCCTTTTTAGAGAAGACATAAAGAGCTTACCTTGTTTAGTCTAATCGAAAGAAGATTGAGGTGAGATATGATTTCTTTCTATAATACATAAGAGGTATAAATACTGAGGAAGAAGAGGAATTATCTGAGTACAGCACCAATGTGGACGCAAGAATAAATGGCTATAAACTGTCCATCAAGAAATTTAGACTTGAAATTAGATGCAGGTTTTTAGCCATGAGAGGCGGAAAGTTCTAGAATATCCTATCCTTTAAAGGGGAACTGTAAGGGTATGTCTACACTTAGAAGGTTAGTTTGAATTAACTGAATTCGAAATAAATGAATTCGGACTAATAATTATTAGTTTGAATTAAGTTAACTCGAATTACACAGCCACACTACAAACCTTAATGCGAACTAAAATGTCCACGCACAGCACTTGCAAGTTCGAATCAGGTAGGGGGCACTATTGCATAGGGAAAATCAAGCTGTGGTAAATTCGAACTAACAGTTAATTTGAATTAACACAGCTACATTGGGTTTATTCAAACTAATAAGTTTGAATTAACCATCACTTTGAACTTAAGGGAGGTTTTATAGATTCAAGCTAGCCTTTCCTTAGTTCGAACTAAGAGAACCCCTTAGTTCGAACTTATGAAAGCACGTGTGGGTATGCACTAATTTAGTTCAAATTAAGTGTCCTTCAGTTGAACTAAATTGTAAGTGTAGACATACCCTAAGGGTATATCCACACACAAGTTTTAAATCAAAATAATGCTGGTTATTTTGATTTAAAAATGGTTAGGTCCACATGATGTTTTCTTATAGGGAAATGACAAACTCTGACATTTAGCTGTAAGGAAAGTCATATTCATAAATTAAAACCTAGTTTTATATTGATAAGACAGTTAAATCAAAACTATTATATCAATATAACACTATGTGGACCTGTTATTTTGATATAACTGTTATATTGATTTAATATACTTTGACCTTCTTCCTCCCAGAATGCATGGCACCCTGGAAGAAAGGGCCAGGGTTTAGAACCCTGGCAAAGAGGGTATGGGGGAAGGGACCCTCACACCCTGGGTAGAGGGGAGAGGCATCCCATGTTGCTGGCAAAGGAAGCCCTGGCCAGGTGGTAGGGGAAGGGACCCCGCAGACATGGCTCCCCCTCGGCTGGCTGGGCGTGCGGGCTCCCTTCCACCACCAGCCGGGTAGCATGGCAGGAGCCAGGTGTGCAGAGTACTTTCCCCTGCCACCCAGCCAGCACTTGGGAGCTGGGCATGAAGGATCCCTTCCCTCACAACCCAGCTAGCGCGCCAGGAGCCGGGTGTGCAGGATGTCTCCCCCCACCACCCGGCTAGCACACCGGGAGTGTGGTGTGCAGGGTCCCTTCCCCCACTACAGCCAAGGGGGAGCTGGGCATTGGGGGTCCGTTTCACAGCCACTCAGCCATTGCTGCTCCAGCTGGGCATGGGGTGCCTTTCTCTGTAACGTGGGAAGCAGAGGGGGAGCTGGGCACCAGGAGTCTCTTTCCCTGCTGGCCTGCCAGCAGAGGGGGAGCCAGGCATCAGGGGTCTCTTCCCCAGCACCCAGCTGTTCACTCAGGGCTGCAGCCAGGCATGGGGATATCTTCTCCCCTACCAGCCTTGGATCACCCAGAGCTGGGGGGGGGTTCTTTTCCCCACCACCCAGCTCACGGGGAGAGAGCCAGGCAGGGGACTGCATGGATGGCATGGCCCTGCCAGGAGGCCAAGTTCCCACATCTCCCATGGTACCCTTCTCCTAAATTGAACTAGCAAGTCCTGTCCCTGGACATGCTAGTTCAATTTGAATTTTTAGTGGAGAGCTGTTAAATAGATTTAACCTGAATTGATTTAATGATTTTTATATCAATTTTATTAGATTTATTTAAGCTAAATCAATTTAACTGCCTGTGAGTAGATGTAGCTTAAGTTTGTAAAACCCAGATGGCTTTAAAACTGAGCTTGATAAATGTAGGGAGGGGATAGCATGTGGGATGGCCTAGTCTGGCAATTGACAGACTTTTGACTAGAGGTGATGGATATGCCAATAACCTGTGATGGGACATTGGATAGGGTAGGTTCTGAGTTCTTACAGAGAATTCTTATTTGGGTGTCTAGCTGGTAAATTTTGCGCACATGATCAGGGTTTAACTGATCACCATATTTGGAGGCAGGAAGAAATTTTTCCCTTGGGGTTTTTCACCTTGCTCTGTAGCATGGGGCACAATTCCCTTGCTGGTAAATTCTCTGTACCTTGAAGTATTTTTAAACCATGATTTGAGGACTTTAATAACTCAGGCATAGTTAGACGTGTATTGTAAGAGTGTGTTAGTGAGGTTGTGTGGCCTATATTGCGCTGGTCAGACAAGATGACAGTTTTGGTGCCTTCTGACTTTCGAGTCTATGAACTATATCCAGACCATTCCTTTTATGGAGCTCTAATACCTAATCTGAATCTCCCTTACTGAAAAATAAACTGATTATTTCTCATCATACATTCAAAGAACCTAGAGAACAATTGTTTATGTCCTCTTTATAACAACATTTTACAAATTTTAAGATATACATCCTCCTTTCTTTCTTCTGTTTACTAGACTAAGCATGCCCTATTCTTTGAATCACAATTCTTTGCTCATAAATTTAGAATACATGACCTCTTATTCTGTTGATCTCCACTGGACTCTCTCCATTTGGTTCACAATGTTCTTAAAGTGCTCAGAATTGAACACAGAACTTCAGATGTGTTCTCCACAGCTCCAAGCAAAGTAGAACAATCACCTCCTATGTCTTACATACAACACTCCTGTTAATACATACCAGAATGACATTTGCCCTTTTCCTTTGCAACATTACGTTGTTGGCTCATGTTCAATTTGTGCTTCAATATAAGCTTCAGATCTTTTTTTTTTTTTCCTGCTACTGCTGCTAGCTAAATTGTCCCCATTTTAGACTTTTTCCTTCATGCAGTACTTTGTATTTTTCTTTATGGAACTACAATTGATTTATTTAAGACCAATTTTCAATTTACCAAGAGCATGCAGAGTCTAATCTGTCTTTCATAATGTATTCATTGCTGAAACTAGTGTCTTCTAGGTTTTCTATACAATCTCCTCCCAGTTAGAGGTAGTTCTTGCATTCTGATGACCAGCTGGTCATACAATGTGATATGCGACAAGTTTCTGTATTCTTCATAAGTTCTACTGGGCAGAAACCTGCCTGCATGGAAGGGGGCAAGATCGTTGCACTCCCTATTGCAGTTGAGAGGCAGTAGGATTTACTCCTCTGAAATATTAATGAAGAATCATCAGCGGAGGAGAGAGATGTGAGTGTAGATGGAGTAGCCGAGATTCTTATTTTGTAAGTGGAATACTTGCCCTTTGTATACATAATCCAGTGACAAAGTGCAATCTTAGATGCCTCAGTAAGTCTGGTGCACCATGACAGACCCTCAGACATCTCATGGAAGATTGATAGAGTAGATGCTGAAGATATGTCCTTTGCTGGCAAGTGCAATCTGCCCTTTGGTGCAGTTATCTATGTGTTACTAACATTACAACTGGTGTCCCATTCTTTTCATGCAAGGAATGCACATGAAAGTGCACAACATTATTTAAAAATCATCAAATCATAGAAAGTGGAAGGGACTGTGTGACAGGTTATTAAATCATCCCTGACAGATGATTGTCTAAACTGCTCTTAAAAATCTTCAATGAAGGGGATTCCACAGCCTGCTGAGGCAACTTATTTCAGTGTTTAATCATCCTGACAATTAGGATTTGTTTTTCGCAATGTCTAGGCTAAACCTCCATTGCTGCAATTTAAGTCCATTCCCTCTTGTCCTATCATCTGTGATTAAGGAGAATATTTTTTTTTCTACTTCTTCCTCATAACAACCTGTTAGGTATTTGAAAACTGTTATCATACCTCCTCTCAGTTTCCATTTTTTCTAGACACAGCTCTTTCAATCTTCCCTCATAGGTCAAATGTTCCAGACCCCAAATCATTTTTGTTTCCCTTCTCTGGACTTTTTCCAGTTTTTTCCACATCCTATCCAAAATGAGGTGCCCAAAACTGGACATGGTACTCAACATGAGGCCAAATCAGGGCAGAGTATAGTGGAAAAATCACTTCTCATGTCTTACTCACAGTACTCCTGTTCAGACATCCCAGAATGGCTTTTTTAAAAAACTATATTACACTGCTGACTCATATTTGCCTTGTGATCCACTGTTATACCCAGATCCTTTTCTGCAGTACTTCTTTCTAGGCAGTCATTGCCCATTTTGTATGTGTGCAATAGGTTGTTCAACCCTAAGTAGAGTATATTGCACTGATCTTTACCAAATTTCATTCTGTTTATCTACAACCATTTCACCAGTTTGTCAAAACCATTTTGAATGATGATCCTATGCTTCAAAGCACTCTCGACCGCTCCCCCCGCCAGCTTGGTATCAGACAGAAAACTTTATAACATTTCTCTCTATGCTATCATCTAAGTCTTTGATTAAAAAAAAAAAAAGGCTGAAGAAAACCAGACCCAGCCCTGTGACACCCTGCTTGTTATGTCCTTCCAGCCTAAACATGAACTGTTGATAAATGCTCTCTGGGAGAGGTTATCCAAAACTGTTTTTCACCCATCTTGTAGTAGCTTCATCTAGTTTGTCCCTCCCCAGTTTATTAATAAGAATGTGATGTGAAACAATACCAAATGCCTTACTAAAGTATAGATATACCACATATACCTCTTCCCCTCAATCCACAAGGCTCATTACAACATCACAGAAACCTATCAAGTTGGTTAGACATACCTGAGGTGAATGGGGGAGGACAACACCAGGAGAAAATGGAAGGAAGCAGATGAAATAGAACTGACAATCAACAGGGAAAGTAGGGCAATGGGCTTGGTGTTTTAGGTGCCTGTACATAAATGCAAGGAGCCTGGGAAACAAGCAGGAAGAATTGGCAGTACTGGTGCAGAGAAGGAACTATGATATAATTGGAATAACACAGACATGGTGGGATAGCTTTCATGACTGCAGCTTTGCCATGGATGGGTATAAATTGTTCAGGAAGGACAGGCAGGGAAGAAGAGGGGCAGGAGTAGCACTATATGTAAAAGAGCTTTATGACTGCTCAGAGCTCTATTATAGAAGCAGAAACGAGCCAGTTGAATGCCTGTGGGTTAAGTTTAGAGGAGAGGGAAACATGGAGGATTGTGTGGTGGGTGTCTGCTATAGACCGCCAGACCAGAAGGAGGAGGTAGATTAAGAATTCTATGGACAACTGGCAGAAGTTTCTAGATGACAGGCTGGTTCTCATGAGGGACTTTAATTACCCTGACTTCTGCTGGGAGGCCAATATGGCACTGCATAGGCAAGCCAGGAAGTTTTTGGAGAGTGTTGGCAACAGCTTCCTGGTAAAAATGCTGGAGGAACCAACAAGGGCCTTGCAGCTCTTGACCTGCTGCTCACAAACAGAGAAGAACGACTGGGGAAGTAAAAGTGAATGGCAACCTGGGCAGCAATGACCATGAGATGGTAGAGTTCAAGATACTGAGTAATGGGGAAAAAAGGAAAGAAGCAAAACACAGACCCTGGAATTCAGAAAAGCAGATTTTGGCTCGCTCAGAGAACTGATGGGCAGGATCTCTTGGGAGACTGATCAGAAGAGGAAAGATGTCCAAGAGAGCTGGTTGTATTTTAAAGAAACCCTGCTCAGGGTACAGGAAGATACCATTCCAATGAGCAGAAAGAACAGGAAATGTGGAAGATGCCCAGAGAGGCTTAAAAGAGAACTCTGCACTGAGCTAAAGCATAAAAAGGAAGCTTACAGGAAGTGGAAGCTTGGACAGATGACTAAGGAGGCATATAAAGATTTTGCTCGAGACTGCAGGGATAAAATCAGAAAGGCCAAAGGACAATTGGAGTTGCAGCTAGCAAGGGATGTGAAGGATAACAGGAAGGGGTGGTATAGGTCCCTTACTGAATAGAGCATGCATCCTCGTGATGGAGGATGAGGAAAAAGCTGAAGTGCTCAATGTTTTTTTTTACTTCAGTTTTCACAGGCAGGTCCAGCTCCCAGCCCACTACACTGGGTATGGCAGATTGGACAGAAGAAGAGAGGCCCTTGGTGATGGAAGGTCGGGTTAGAGACAACTTAGAGAAGCTGGATGCACACAAGTCCATGGGGCTGGATGAACTACATCCGAGGGTGCTGAAGGAGTTGGTGGATATGATAGCAGTACCGCTGACCATTATCTTTGAAAACTCCTGGCAAATGGGGGAGGTGCTAGAGGATGGGAAAAAAGCAAATATAGTGTTTATCTTCAAGAAAGTGAAGAAGGAGGATCTGGGGAATTACAGACCTGTCAGCCTGACCTCAATCCCTGGAAAATCATGGAACAGGTTCTCAAAGAATCCATCCTGAAAGACATGGAGGAAAATGGAGTGATCAGGAACAGTCAGCATGGATTCACCAAGGGTAAATCATGCCTGACCAACCTCATCACCTTCTATGATGAGATGACTGGATTTGTGGATGCGAGAAGAGTTGTTGACATGATATATCTCGACTTTAATAAGGCTTTTGATACGGTTTCCCACACCATTCTCATAGGCAAGTTAAGGAAGTATGGGTTAGATGTGTTGACTGAAGGGTGGATAGAGAATTGGGATGGAAAAAAACCCATGCACTGCTACAGGCTGGGGTTTGATCAGCTAAGTAGCAGCACTGTAGAAAAGGACTTGGGGGTCATGGTGGATGGGAAGTTGGATATGAGTCAATAGTGTGCTTTTGCTGCCAAAAAGGCCAATGGCATACTGGGCTGCATCAGAAGAAGTGTTGCCAACAGACTGAGAGATGTGATCATTCCCCTCTATTCGGCACTGGTGAGGCCGTATCTGGAATACTGTGTCCAGTTTTGGGCTCCCCACTACAAAAAGGACATGGGCAAATTAGAAAGAGTCCAGCAGAGGGCAACAAAAATGATCAAGGGGAAGAGAGACTGAAGGAACTAGGCTTATTTAGCCTGCAGAAGAGAAGACTGAGGGGGGATTTGATAGCAACCTTCCACTACCTGAAGGGATGCTCCAAGGATGATGGAGCTCGGCTGTTCTCAGTAGTAACAGAGGACAGAACAAGGAGCAGTGGTTTCAAGTTGTAGCTGTGGAGGTTGAGGTTCCATATTTGGAAAAACTTTCTTACTAAGAGGGTGGTGAAGCATTGGAATGGCTATCTAGGGAAGTGGTGGAATCTCCATCTTTGGTGATATTTAAGGCTCGGTTAGACAAAACCCTGGCTGGGATAATTTAATGAGAGTGGTTCTGCTTTTTTTGGCAGGAGTTTGCACTAGATGAACTCATGAAGTCCCTTCTAACTCTATGATTCTGTGATTTGTTTTTACAGATCTATGCTGACTAGCCCTAAGTACCTTATTCTCTTCTAGATGTTTGTGAAAGAATGATGCTTGATGTTCTTGCTCTCCAAAAATAATATATTTTATTTTACTGCACTTCCTCTGTCAGCTTGCAATCCTTATCTGGGGCAAGTGCCAGAGTTTGCACACTACATATCATCTTTCTATAGGCTGTATAGATAGGCACACTTCATTAAGTTGATGCATCATAATATGATGCACTATAAAATGATTAAGCATAATACACGTCTAATAAATATGAACCAAAAAGTCAGAAAAATATCAAATCACATGTAAGCTCCAACCTATGTATGATAGTCTGCAAAAAAATATGTTAAATCCATCTAACTATTTTATGTATAGTTTGCCTCTGAGGTGCTGAAATTCACTACCCCCAATGACCTGTGACCTACCTTGATGGCTATGCTCCAAAGATAATTCTGATTAATTAGAACAGGAAAAGTAGTATTTGAAAGGGTTTGGTATGATGCCACTTAAAGGTACTTAGGAGTCTGAAAGTGAAACAAAATCTACTTGGAAACATTGTGAAAAAATGCTTAAGGAGATCAGTTGCAGGGTAATTTGTATGAGCAGTAGACATTTCTGTATTTGCATACTGAATAGTATGTTCAGATGATCAGTTGTGTATATAACTGGATCATTGATGGATTCAAATACCTGAATTATATGAAAATCAAACAAGGAATCCTGTGGCACTTTTAAAGACTAACAAATTTATGTATCACATGAGCATTTGTGGTAGAAAATCCCCCTTCGTTCTCAAATCGACTGATGGAGTGGGATTTTTCTCCCACGAAGGTCATGCGATAAAAAAATTAGTTAGTGTTTAAAAGTGCCACAAGACTCCTTGTTTGTTTTTGAGCTAGACTACCATGGGTACCACTTTGGAACTGAATTATATGTCTATCCAAGCAAATTAATGCATAAATGCATATGAAGTATAAATATCTCAGACTGCAGGTGTAGGTAATTATTTCAACATTTATTTCATAATAATATATTTCATATGCTTTGAGTAAAAAATGCAACAAATATTCATTGTCTGGGGGAGAAAATCAATGCCTTTAAATATTTTATTTTTATTTTATCCATTGCCTGTATTAAGCTCTACACACTTGACTCTATGCTTTAAAGTCCTTAAATCATGATATAAGAAGTTTAATAATTCAGTCATAGGTTAAAAGTTTATTACAGAATCAGGTGGGTGAGGTTTTGTGGCCTGCATTGTGCTAGAGGTCAAACTAAATAATCATTTTTTTTCCTTTTGACCTTAGAGTCTATGGCTATGTTCACACATACATGGTTAAATCAATCTAATTGGATCACTACAAAAATCATTACATCGATTTAAATTAAATTGATTTAACAGGTCCCCAGTAGAGCCTCAAATCGAACTATCATGTCCATGGACAGGACCTGATAGTTCTATTTAGGAGAGGGGCACCCTGGGAGGTCTGGCAAGATATGCCTCTAGAAGGGCCATGCCCCCAGCCAATTTATAGAAGAAGGACAGCACCTTGGGAAGGAGAAGGGCAAAAGGGTTAAATCAAAATAACAGTTAAATTGAAATAACATGCCCATACAGCGTTATTTCAGAATACAGTTTTGATTTAACTGCCATTACAATATAATGCTTGGTTTTATTATATCAAAATGACTTTCCTTATTGCCAGATAACAGAACTCCTTATTTAGAAATAAGGAAACATTTTGTGGACCTGCAATCTTTTAAATTGAAATAATCAACATTATTTTGATTTAAAGACTGTGTGTGGACATACTCTATGAATCTGTAATTCATGTAAAACACACAATTTAATCATCTTTAGAATTGCCAGTACAATTTTTTTTCAGTATCCATTAATGCAATTGTTTAAAGAACAAACTCCCTCACAAGAAAAAGAAGGGTACCCTATTAGATCTTAAAATCTTCTGCTATCACTCATTCTAATCTACAAATCAAACTTCACAAATGCACACAATAAAAAAATAATAAATAAAACTGAGGGTTGCAGTAAGAGACATGTCAAAACAGAGAAAGCCTTTGCTTGTGAGCTCCAGATAACCAAAGAATGTTTTTCAACAAAGGATTACTAACCAGTTAGAGTATGTCATGACAATCCATCCCAAAATTTTTTTGTGGAAACTTTCCCAGATTTGTTTTCCTCTGTTTTAACATGGAGTCCCACTATGGAAGAAGTTGAAAAGCAGTACACTAGGGAATGAAAAGGTAGTGGTAAGTGACTATGATTTTAGATAATTCTAGATTAAAAGGTGTGTGAGTAGGAGGAAGGAGGAGAGAAACCATTAGACAGGACAATTCCATTTCTGTCTATGCTGTGAAAGCTTTCATGTTGGATTTTTCTTGCTTTATTCATGAATTGACATTGAAATCTTTTTGTGACTACTTGCTGCAGTTCAGATGCAGAGGAAAATTATAATAGAATTTATTTGATCTTAAAATGAATGTTTTCCCTATAATAATAAAAATCTTTGCTACAGGGAAATTTATATCCTCTTACAACCTTAGTAATAATTTACAGCTATAATAATTCTACTCACACTATAGTTACATGCCCTGCTGGGTTAACAGGATTTTGTAATAAAATAATATGCCAATATGCAGGAATTGCACTCCAGAAATAACAGAATTAATTAGGTATATCATTGTAGACATACTTTGTTTTACAGTCATAAGAAACTACTATTGTACCTACCTACAGGTGAAAAGAACTTGGCAATACAGACCTCAGCAGCTTCACAAATCAAAATAACAGCCTACTCCTCTGAGATGCTGAACATTTCCTATAATGGACTAAAGCAACTTCAGTTCCCATTAAGAATGATTATCATATGACTGTGCTGGTGCTGGAAGATTCTCAACATTTGCTAGGACTGAGCCTTAAAACACAAATGAAAATCCCTAAACTATAGTGTACCATAAAGCTTAGCACTGAGGTGGTCTCACATAAATTCATAGCAATGAGATGAGAGATTACTGCTATCAAGATTTGAGTTGGTTGAAAATGTGAGCAAATGCCAATATGTCAGAATTTAAATGGTCTCTTTTAATGCAACTTCAACGAAATTTCTGATGGGGCCTTGCCTACCAGTCTGGTTTCAATATCTGACTGGTTCTCTGCCTGTTCACTATTCCAGTGCCTCAGAAGCCTGTCCACCAGGAGTCTTAGTAGCCCATGCTAATTGGCGCTCAGATCCTCAGCATCTTGTGTGACAGGAAACTGGGATTCTGGAAGACTCAGAAATGTTTCATAAAGGTTGAAATGAAATATCAATTTTAGTTTTTCAAAATGAAGTTTTGGAATTCCTGTGCTGTGGAAAATTTTGATTTTTTTTTCCATTTCATCATTATTTATTATTATTATTATTATTATTATTATTATTATTATTATTATTACTGTTTATGTCAGAGTTCATCACAGAATGGCAATTCTATTTTTTGTCGATCTCTACTGAAGATTACAAGCTGCAAATCTTGGGCCTTCCTGAAGGCCAAGGTGACAGACACAGGAAGACACATGTAATGTTAGAAAGTTGTGTGCATCCACTTGCTTCATAGTCAGGCATTGAAACCAATCTAGCTGCCATGTTCTTGCCTAAAATTCCATCAGAATATCATGTGAATTGAATGTTTCAAATTTGACAGATCGGCGTTTTCTAATAGTTTCTATGTAAACTGCACTTAAATAACCAAGAATGCTATCATGCAACACAAAAAATAATTAATGGGAAAAAACACAATCTAAACAAACAAACAAATTCTCTCACCAGGCTAGTATTGTTGAAAAGTGTACTAAAAATTGACTGTCATTATAATACTGACTTCCTATACAGTAAATTTAACATATATGAAAATATGTTAAAAGAAATGTAAGATTGCAAAATCAAGCACTCAAAAAGTAAAACATTTATAGTCAGACTTCACAGTGCCTGGGCAATCGCAATTCAGTCCTCTGATGTGTATGTATTACAATAATTCTTTATTGACATAATCACATATTGTTGGTTTTTTTTTCCAAAGGACAGTGCACAGGATGGACCAAGCTATCAAGATAATGTGGTCAGGTCCTAAATGTCAAGACTGCTGAGAATAAAAGCTCTATGTGGCTTGATAACTAGTCTGTATTGCCAACGGAAGTTGTCCAGTAAAAAATATTACCTCACCCACCTTGTCTTTCTTACATCCTGAGACCAACTTGAGAAGAATATCACTGCTAAATGCTAATCTCTTCTTTAATTTTTAAGTGGTGTATATAGTTATGAAATTATTATACAGGGTGTCTATTGACCCTCACAAGTACATTTTAAAGCTTTTATCCATCAACAAAGTTATGCATGGAAGTGATTTAGGAACACAAAACAATGGGATTTAGGTATTTTGCAAATCCTAACTAAAGATTTCCAAGCTTGAAATTAGGGATGTGCTCAAATCCTTTTGAGATGAGGTCTTAATGTTTCTAAGTACTCTCCCTATGTGCAGTATTCAGAAAGATTTTCTTTTCCTTATGTCTTAGTGGAGACAATAGATCTGATTCAAATGAAGTCTTCCCATTTATTTCAATGAGCTTTAGTTGAGGGTCTATTATACAACAAAACAACTCTGCTTTTTCGCAATGACCTTTCTGTTTATTTTTCTTCAGTTCTTGTTTTTCCTATTAATCTAAAACAAAAGTAACTTTGACTAAAATTGTCAGTTTGCTTTTCATTAATTGAAAAAAAAAAAAAAAAAAAAGAACACTATCTGTTCTCCTTCAAGCACTGCTCACATTATTCAGTTATAGGTGTCTACATACCGCAGCGCACAGTAGCTTGGAAAGTCTTCAGCTTTAGCCTGTCAGGTCAGGGCATGTGACCAACGCCTCCTCTATGCCACAGCCGTGGCTATATAGGTGACCATGACCCTGACCCTCCCAGTTCCTTTTTCTGACTCAGTGTCGTTTTCAGATCAGCCAACAAACTTGTGCAAGCAAGTGCCTGTCTTTACCGCAAAATACAAAATGTCTGGCTTCAAGCCGTGCTTAGGATGCTTTAAGGTCTTCCCGCTCGATGAGCCACACAACAAGTGTTTCGCATGCCCAGGTGCATCCCACCTCACCGAGACCTACTCCCTATGCCAGTCCTTCCAAAGGAAGACTCACAAGGATAGAGAGCTGTGCCTATGTTCCCTTGCCGGGACAAACACACAAACTTCTACCACCACCTGAGCTGTAAGTGTTTCACCGCCTCCCCAACAGGCCCAGGCTCCTCTTGTCAGTGCTGAGTCTGAAGACTCGGTCAACACCCCTGTTGGTACCGTCGGGGCCTTCTATTCTCTGGGAACCAAGCTGCTCCAGTGCCAAACAGAGGGCAGCACTGTGGAAGAAGCACAGGCCGGCACTGTTGATGGCACTACTGTAATGATCTTGAGGGTTCATGAAAGACGATGCTACTGAATGAGTAAGGAATAGAACTTTAATCATACAGACAGGTATCCATGTGTGTACCTGGGAGCAGCCGTCTTAAATGTTCTCGGGGGCACGTCTCCCAATTTACACAACAATGGCTCATGCTAGGGAGTGTCTCTAAATTCATAACCTTCTACAAGCATATCACTACAACTACAGACCAGCTTAGCACAGGAGATGGTACCGCCCAGTAGCCCATCTCCAGTACCACAATCCTGCATGGGGGACAGCCTATCAGCAGATTCTGCACCGCTTGGCCCAGCTCCGGTACAGCAACCCGGGGAAAATGCATCCCCAGCCTCATCTCCATGCTCAGCTCAGGATGCCTCCATGCCATGCTGTCAGGCTTCGGCAGCTCCCTCCTGAGCCTCTGTGTCGCCTTTGCCTCCAGGTTTGGGCCAATCATCCCCGCTCCGGATGGTAATAAAGATTGGAGACCATTTGGGTAAACAGTGATGCAAACATTCTCCCTCGCCTGCACCCAGGCGCAGGAAGTGCTCACAGGCACAGTCAGTGTTGGGGGATCCCTCCCCTTCTGTGCAAACAAGTTGAGGACATTCCCCTCCATGTCTCCAAGACACTGGGGCTTCTTTCAATGACTGGTCTTATGACTGGGAGGACATGGCAGCCGAGGATACCCTGACCTCATGGCACTGACCAGACCAGTCCCCCATGCACTCCTTGGACTCGGACTTCTCTGAGGATGAGCCCGATCCAGACTCCACACATTGTAGTGGTTCCCGGGGCCGGTCTTCTTCCTCACCCAACGAGTATACTTTTGAGAGATCATTGCATCACAGTGAGGACTCTCGGGCCCACCAGGAGTTGCTGCGCCATATGGCAGCAAACTTGAACCTGGAACTCGGGGTCGTGCAGGAGGTAACTTACCCCCTATTTGACGTCAGCTGCAGGGCCCCACCCACAAAGGTATCCGTCCCACTTCATGAAGTGGTATTCAGTATCATCAAGGCATGCTGGTAAACCCCATCCTCTATCCTGCTGGTTTCAAGGGTCGCTGACCGAAAGTACCATGTTCCACAGGACAAATTTTCCTTCCTCTTCCAGCACCCTACCCCAGCTTCACTGGTCGTCAATGATGTGAACCAAAAAGAAAGACAGGGGCAGCCAGGGTCTATCCCCAAAAATAAGGAGGCTAGAAAACTTGATCTCCTTGGCAGAAAGGCCTACTCCCCAGCTGCCCTTCAACTTTGCATCATTAACTATTCAGCCCTTATGACAAGGTATATTTTTAACCTTTGGAATGCTATGCAGGCCTTCCATATCATTATCCCAAAGGATCACCTTAGGGATTTTGACACAATGTTCAAGGAAGGGGTAATGGCCTCTTCTCATGCCCTCATGGTCATCTGGGATGCTGTAGATACAGCTGCTTGAATGATGGCATTGGCCATAGTAATGCGATGTTTTGCCTGGCTGCAGGGCTCAGGTCTACCTCCTCAGCTACAACTCACCATCCAGGACCTTCCTTTCGAGGGCCCTAATCTCTTCACTGAGTCAACGGACGCAAAGCTCCATGGCATGAAAGACTCGAGAGCTACTCTCCGGTCGCTGGGAGTCTACAGCCTGCAACCCAATACGCTCTCCCTAAAGCCTCATCAACTCCTCCAACAACAACTTCAGCAGCTAAAACAACAAATCCACCTGCAGAACTCATTCCCAAAGTTCCTTGTTTTTCCTCAGCGACATCTCAGTGATATAGACAAGAAAAGGCCCATCCGGGGAAGAGCGAGAAACCCCACACTCCACAAGCAGGAAGATGTGGGCAGGGCCCAAACATCCTTTGGGGAAGAAGCAGCATTTTTGACAGTTACCACGAGGGCAACAAACTTTTGACCCCTTCAGTGTCCAACCGCCTATGCCGCTTCAAACACCACTGAACCAACATAGCCTCCAACCCGTGGATTCTCAAGACCATCGCGGAGGGGTATCGTATCCAGTTTCTCTCAATTCCTTGGGACAGAAAACCACTCTCTCGCCCAACCCTTGGAAACCAGGAACTGTCCTACTTTCTTGAGATCAAAGGCAGGAAACTCCTCTCCCTTCAGGCCATAGAAAAGGTTCCCAGGCAGGAGTGGGGAAAGGGGTTTTACTCCCAATATTTTCTGGTCCTGAAACCCAGTGGGGACTTTCGGCCCATCCTAGACCTCAGGGCTTTAAACAAATATAAGGAAAATAAAGTTCTTACGGTTTCCTCTCACAGATCCTTCCATCTCTGTCTCCTGGGGATTGGTTCATGGCCCTCAACCTAAAAGATGCTTACTTTCATATAGCCATATGGCCCCGCCACAGGCACAAGATTCACGGTGGCGAACGATCACTTGCAGTTCACCTCCCTCCCATTCGGGCTCTCAATAACCCCCAGGGTGTTTACAAAGTGCATTGCACCCCTCGCGGCTTTCCTCCTCAGGCAGGGTATAAGAATCTACCCCTACCGAGATGACTGGTTAATAGTTGGGAAATCAAGTCACCAAGTAAAGCTCCATGTAAGAGTGGTGGTGAAACTCTGCCACTACCTGGGCCTTTGCATCAACCAAGAAAAGTCAAAGCTCTGCCCTTCCCAGGACATAGAGTATATAAGGGCACATCTAGATACCCACAGGGGGGTCAGCATTCCTACCCCCCTCCAGATTTCAGTCCATTTACACCATCACAGAGCTGCAAACATCCCCTGTCACCATGGCCTGCTGATGCTTGCAGCTCCTCGGCCACATGGCAGCCTCCACCTCGGTGATCCCAGCGGCGTGCCTGAGGATGAGACCCTTCCAGATGTGGCTCTCCAAGGTGTTCCACATATGGAAGGACTCCCTAAACAAGGTACTGCCCATCCCCCAGGACACTCTGACAACACTGTAGGTTTAGAGGGACCCCCAGTTTCCCATGGGAGGCACCCCCTTCAGAGACCTCAGGCCCTCAATTAACCTGATAACAGATGCCTCCAAGACAGGGTGGGGCAGCCCACATTTCCAGGGGACTCTCCACCCAAGGGCATGGGTCCTGGATTGACACCCCTCTCCATATAAATGTGAAGGAACTAAGGGCCATCAGACTAGCTTGCATAACCTTCCTAGACAGGATATGGAGCAAGTCGGTCCAAAGCCTCATGGACAAAATGACGGCAGTGTTCTACATGAACCAGCAAGGGGGGCTGTGCTCCCCACCACTTTGCAAGGAGGCATGCAAACTTTGGGAGTTAGCTATATGCCACAACTTCATCCCAGAGGCCTCCCACCTACCAGGGGTGGACAGTGGATTAGCAAACTTGCTGAGCAGGAAGCCGCTAGTGAACCATGAGTGGTCCCTTCATGACAGGATGTTCTCCCTCCTGACAGACAGATGGGTACCCCCGCAGATAGATCTGTTTGCAACATGACAGAACCGCAAGTGTCCCCAGTTCTGTTCCCTCAGGGGCTGAGAGGATGGGTCCCTCACCGACACCTTCCTCATCAACTGGTCGGGAGCCCTGATGTATGCCTTCCCATCTATTCCCCTGATACAGAAGGTCCTCCTGAAGATTGTCAAGGATGGAGAAAATGTAAAACTAATAGCTCCAGACTGGCCCAGACAACACTGGCTCCCACTCCTGAAGGACATGTCCATAGAAACCCCACTCAACTTCCCTCAGTGGGTGGACCTCCTGACTCAGGGTGCCTCCGGCACCCAGACCCGGGCCACCTACACCTGATGGCCTGGATGCTCTCTGGCTCAGTGAACAGGAGAGGCTGTGCTCAGACAGGGTTAAGAAGTTCCTGTTTGGTAGCAGACAACCATCCACCAGGTCCACATACACAGCCAAGAGGAGGTGATTCTCCATTTTGGGCTGAGGACAAGGGTGTATACCCCATATCAGCTGTGATACCCTTGATCCTTGACTACCTGCTAGACCTCAAAGAAAAAGGCCATCACCTCTGCTAGAAGGGTTTTGGAATTGAAAGCCCTCTCCTTGGAACCCCCCATATATGAGTTTCTACCCAGATAGAGTGGTTTTGCATCATCGTCCATCCCTCCTTCCCAAGGTGGCCACCCCCTTCAACCTTAACCAGGAAATGTGCTTGCCAGTTTTCCACCCAGATCCCTAAGTTACACAGAACCAGTGGAAGTGGTACACACTGGATGTAAGGAGAGCACTCTTAACTTAGATTAAGAGCACCCGACTGTTCCACAAGACCCTCAACTGTTTGTGGTGGTCGCTGAACGTAAGAGAGGTTCATCTGTGTCCTCACAATGTATTTCTAATTGGATTGTGAACTGCATCAAAGACTGCTACGGAAGGCTGAATATGCCCCTTCCTGGGACTGTTAGAGCCCACTCTACCAGGACCCAAGCCTTGGGAAGGAGGCAAAGGCAATCACCTAGCTGAAAAAGCAAGGGAAAGAGCAAAGCTTGGGTGAGTGAATTACTAACTGTGTGTTTGTGTCTTTTCCTACAGGTGATTTCTGTAAGTTGTTATCTACTGTGGGAATTGGGACTGTGAGTGTGTGTTTGTGTGATTGGGGGCTGTTTGGATCTTTGTTTCCTGCTCACCGTTGATCACCAGCTTCAATCATCCTTGTGATCATCCTTCCCCTGTATGTTTAACAAGGCGCAAGGGCTAACCTAGGCAGAGAAGGCCTTAATAGCCAGTGACAGAGCAACCAGAGGGAGCTTGCAAACAGGGGGACTGAAAACAGAGGAGTTTGAGAAGGAGTGGGGGGGAGTTTGGTGAGGCCATGATGGTGAAGAGGAGCCACACTGCTTGTTCCAGTACCCCTTCTGTCTCCTCCACCTGTGCCTGTAGCCAGACAGATATCCTTAACATGGATATCTCTATCCAGATCCTAGTGTGGACTTGCAGGGACTATGGCCTGCAGTTCCCTGTCTCCAACAATCAGGCTGGGGAGATGAATCAATATGACAGGTGTTTTCTGGTGGAATCTCTGAGGACGCAGGTGACAAAATTACAGGAGGAGGTGTCTAGGCTAAGAAGTATCCATGTCCTGGAGAGGTTCCTTGATTACATCCATGAGGAGACATGCAAGGAGGAGGATACTCTCCAGATGCCAAAGACTACTGCCACACCACTGGAGAAGGATGGGATGCCTATGGCAGAGGGAGGACACTGGCAGCTGGTTACCTCTGGCAGCAGACAGTGCTCCACCCATGCTCTCAGCCATCCCTTCATTGTGGTGAAGAGCTGTTATGCAGTGCTAGAGATGATGGATGAGGTAGAACAGGAGACGCCATGCACCCCCAAGACTAGGAGGATCACAGCCACCACAGTTAGGAGGAAACGTAGGGTTGTGGTGGTTGGGGACTCACTTCTGATGGGGATGGAGGCACCCATCTGTCACCCTGACAAGGCCTTTTGGGAGGTATGTTACCTGACAGGTGCCTGCATCCAAGACATTACGGAGGGATTGTCGAGACTCATCCACCCCTCTGACTACTACCTCATCCATGTGGGAACCAATGATACTGCAAGAGGTGAACCTCAGCAGATCAAAGGGGACTACAGGGCCCTGGGAGAATGGGTGAAGGAGTTCCGAGCACAGGTGGTGTTCTCCTCGATCCTTCCAGTCAAGGGTAGGGGCCTGAGTAGGGACAGATGCATCCTGGAGGTGAACACCTGGCTGCGAAGATGGTGTCATCAGGAGGGCTTTGGCTTCCTTGACCATGCAATGCTGTTCCAGGAAGAAGGACTGCTAGGCAGAGATGGACTCCATCTGTCAAGGAAGTGGAAGAGTATATTCAGACATTGACTGGCTGACCTATTGAGGAGGGTTTTAAACTAAGTTTGAAGGAGGAAGGAGACCAAAGCCCACAGCTTAGTGACAATGTTGGAGACGAGGGGGAAGGGATGGAACTTCAGGTAAACAGGGACTATAACACCAGGGAAAAAAGAGAAGGTACTTGGAACATGGTGGGGGGAATCAAATAATTGTGTCACATGTTCTAATGAAGCTTTAATACCTGAGGTAGGAGCGGGAGGACAATCCCAGGAAAAAATACAAGGAGGTAGATGCAATAAAAATGAAAATCGACATGGGAAAGTAGGGCAATCAGCCTGGTATCTTAGGTGCCTGTACACAAATGCAAGGAGCCTGGGAAACAAGCAGGAAGAATTGGTAGTACTGGCACAGACAAGGAACTATGATATAATTGAAATAACACAGACATGGTGGGATAGCTCTCATGACTGCAGCTCTGCTATGGATGGGTATAAATTGTTCAGGAAGGACAGACAGGGAAGAAGAGGGGGAGGAGTAGCACTGTATGTAAAAGAGCTTTATGACTGCTCAGAGCTCCATTATGGACGTGGAACTGAGCCATTTGAAAATCTGTGGGTTAAGCTTAGAGGAGAGCACAACAAGGGGGATGTTGTGGTGGGTGTCTGCTATAGACCTCCAGACCAGAAGGAGGAGGTGGATGAGGCATTCTATGGACAACTGACAGAAGTTTCCAGTTCACAGACCCTGGTTTTCTTGGGGGACTTCAATTACCATGACATCTGCTGGGAGGCCAATAGAGCAGTGCATAGGCAATCCAGGAAGTTTTTGGAGAGTGTTGAGGACAACTTCCTCATACAAATGCTGGAGGAACTAACTAGGGGCCTTGCACCTCTCGACCTGCTGCTCACAAACAGAGAATTGATTGGGGACATAAAAGTGAATGGCAACCTGGGCAGCAGTGACCATGAGCTGATAGAGTTCAAGATGCTGATTAATGGGAAAAAGGAAAGAAGCAAAATGCAGACACTGCACTTCAGAAATGCAGATTTTGGCTCCTTCACAGAACTGATGGGCAGGATCCCTTGGGTGGCTGATCTGAACGGGAAAGGTGTCCAAGAGAGCTGGCTGCATTGGAAAGAAACCCTGCTAAGGGTACAGGAAGATACCATTCCAATGAGCAGAAAGAACAGCAAATGTGGAAGGCTCCCAGTGTGGCTTAAAAGAGAACTCTGCACTGAGCTGAAGCATAAAAAGGACGCTTACAGGAA